>JAUMJL010000942.1:0-448731 GCA_033558185.1 Dromococcyx pavoninus
GGTGCGCGCCATGGCCACAATCACGTGACTAACTTTGGCCGCGCCATAGACCAGATCACGTGACCGACACGGGCTGCGCCATGGCCCCGGTCACGTGGCACAGGCCCGGGCGGAGGAGGAGGCTGCTTGCTTGCCCTGTCAGCGGGGGCTCGGCGGCGGCGGTGGTGGCGGCGGCAGCCGGGTAGGGACCGCGCCGTGCCGCTCCCCTCCCGGCCTCAGGTGTGGTCAGCTCCACAGGTTGCGTCCTCGTGGGAGGCTCCCGGGTAGGAACTGCGCCGCTCTCGGCCCTGACGCCGTGAGAGGCCCCCCCCGGTAAGCATTGCCTCCCCTCCATGCCTCCTATGTTGCGTCGCAAGGGCCGGCTGCCGCGTCTTCTCCCTCTCGCGCCTCTGTTTGTGTCGAGAAGGGGCTTCGCCGTGCCTGCGCCGACTTTCCCGGAGAGACCCTACTCGCGGGGCCGGCGGCGGCGGCCTGGGGCAATCGCGGGGGCGAAGGGGCGGATCGATGCTGTCGGCCCATCGAACCGCGCGGGGCGATGTCATCGGTTCTCGGCTGGAGCTGCCTGCAGCGGCGGGCGCGTGGCGAACTGATAGGGCCAGGGTAAGGGCGGGGGGGGAAGCCGCGGTGGCGGCGCCTGCGGGGGCCGCGTGTGCCCGGCTCACGGGGAGTCGCGGTGGGGCCGGTACCGGCGTGTCGCGAGTGCAGCTCGCGTATGTTGATTATGGGGGGTGCTGGTTGGCAGCCGGCTGAGGTGGCCAAGAAAGCAAACAGCATCCTAACTTATATTAGAAACAGCGTGGCCAGCAGGACCGGGGCAGTGGTCGTGCCCCTGTACTCAGCACCGGTGAAACTACGCCTTGTATCCTGTGTTCAGTTTTGGGCCTCTCACTGCAAGAAAGACATTGAGGAGCTGGAGCACGTCCAGAGGAGGGCAACGAAGCTGTTGAAGGGGCTGGAGCACAAGTCTTATGAGGAGCGGCTGAGGGAGCTGGGGCTGTTGGTCTGGAGAAGAGGCTGAGGGGAGACCTTCTCTGTGTCTACAGCTGCCTGATAGGAGGTTGTAGTGAGGTGAGTGTTGGTTTCTTCTACCAAGTGACAGGTTATGGGATGAGAAGAAATGCCCTCAAGTTGCACCAGGTGAGGTTTAGATTGGGTATTACAAAAAATTTCTTCACTGAAAGGGCTGTCAGGCACTGGCACAGCTGCCCAGGGAGGTGGGTGAGTCGCCATCCCTGGAGGGATTTAAAAGACAGGTAGATGAGGTGCTCAGGGATGTCGTTTAGTAGTGGACTGGTGCGATTGGACTCGATGATCTCAAAGGTCTTTTCCAACCAGTCGCTTCTCTGATTCTGGGTAGCGGCGCGGCCCGAGGCAGCCGGCATCGAGCAGGCCCCCCATCAGCGCCCTTCCTGCCGCTGCCCAGGGAGCAGCCCCACCCCGCCCGGCGCAGGTGGTGGCAGGGTCGTGACCGGCGGGGACTGCTGCTCGGCAGAGCTGCTCGGGCTAGCAGAGCCGCACGGAGTGTTATAACCATGAACTTGGACATTCAGACAGGGCCATAAGGTGATGCAGGCCTTGGAGGTCCCTGGTCCGGTGACCTGCTCGGAGTAGGGTTAGGGCTTTGTCCGGTGGGCGCTTGAAAGCCTTTGAGGATTGCAGTAACACAAGCTCTTGGAACAACTTGTTCCTCAGTTTGACTGCCCTCATGGGCTAAAAGTTTCTCCTTTTACCTGATACAGACCTCCCTTGTTTCAGCTTGTGCCCACTACATTTCATCCTCCCACCATGCCTTGCTGTTGAAAGCTTGTAAAAACATCTCACTGCAATGCTTGTGCTATATGAGGGCAAGGAAGTTGGTGAAGGGGCTGGAGAACAAGTCTTATGAGGAACAGCTGAAGTCACTGGGGCTGTTGAACCTAGAGAAAAGGGCACTGCCTACAACTCTCTACAACTGCCTGAAAGGAGGTTGTAGTGAGGTGGGTGTTGGTCTCTTCTCCCAAGCGTGATAGAACGAGAGGAAGTGGCTCAAGTTGCACCAGGGGGCGTTCAGATTAGACATCAGGAAAAGTTTCTTCACCAAAAGGACTGTCAGGCACTGGCACAGCTGCCCAGAGAGGGGGTTGAGTCACCATCCTTGGAGGTATTTAAACGAGGGATAAATGAGGTGCTCAGAGATGTGATTTAGTAGTGGACAGGTACAGTGATCTCTGAAGTCTTTTCCAACCAGGCAGTTCTGTGCTTCTATGTACTCTCTGAAATTGAGGTAAAAGGGAAAAGGTGGTCTCTTTTAGCTGTATTCTACCAAATTTCCACATCTGTTGTGTGTATGTAAATACATCTGTGTTTTCAGTAAGGGTTACTGTGTAATCACAATTTGGTCTGTATCAATGGTGCCTCACTAAAAGCTACTAATTGATTAAAGCTGCTGATTGGTCAGATAACGACCTTAATGAATTGAGACTACCTGTAAATGGCAAAGGGAGTATTCAGCCTCATACAGGAGGTAGCAATTGTGTTTTTTCAAATAAGAAAGTATACAGTAGTATAGAACAAAGATTGTAACTTTTTCACAGTATCACAGTATCAAGGTTGGAAAGGACCTCCGAGATCATCAAGTCCAACCTATAACCCAACACTAACACCAACCATCATCTAAACCATGGCACTCAGTGCCACATCCAATCTCCCCTTAAACACCTCCAGGGTCGGTGACTCCACCCCCTCCCTGGGCAATGCATTCCAATGGCCAATCACCCTTTCAGTAAAGAACTTCTTTCTCACATCAAGCCTAAACTTTCCCTGACGAAGCTTGAGTCCATGCCCTCTAGTTCTGTCGCTGGTCACCTGAGAGAAGAGACCAACCCCTGCCCGACTACAACCTCCTTTTAGGTAGTTGTAGAGAGCAATGAGGTCTCCCCTGAGCCTCCTCTTCTTCAGACTAAACAGCCCCAACTCCCTCAGTCGCTCCTCGTAGGGCTTGTGCTCCAGCCCCTTCACCATCTTTGTTGCCTTCCTCTGGACACGCTCCAGCATCCTGACATCTTTCCCAAACTGGGGGGCCAAAGAGGAGCAGCTTCACAAAATGTCTTTTGAGTGGAATTCTCAAGCTAAGCATATGGATGGTGAAGACAAGGCCTATGAAAACTTAGTGTTTCAAATGAAAAAAAATATTCTTTGTAGTTATATAACTTTGCAAATTATTTTTTTCTCTAGTTGTTTACATTTGTAATGTATTTTTGTGGGCATGACATATTAACACCTCAGCTATACCTGTTCCTACACCTACTCATTTCTTTCCACACCTTAGGTTTGGCGTGAACGACACTACAAAAAGAAAATGACACACTGGTTTCATCGCAACCCTTTGAAGGCTACAGCTCCCGTTTCGTTCAATTTTTATGGAGTGGCTACCACTCCAGCTGCAACAAAGGTTTGCAAGTAAGTGTACTTGTGATTAAATTCACTCTGTGTCTCGCAGTTTGGAGGGCATTCTTAAAAGCAGTGGTTAACTTTTCAGTTTTTGTTCTGAAGATGCCTTGGAACTTGTAGACTGGGAGACAATGAGACACTAATAGCGTTGAATGCTTAGTTACAAAGAATGAATTATCCTGTTTTCAAGTCTCTGAGTGTATAGCAAGGCCTGTTATAATAATGCAGAGGGAAAAGACTAAACATTTCATTGTCTTTCTGATGACTGCATTCTTCTGCTAAAGATGCCTTATTCGCTTATGGAAATTAAGTAATGAATGTCCTGTTGTAGATAGGAATACAATGAAAAGACATCTTGGCTTATTTTGTAGATCAACTCTTACCTTTTCATATGCTCATTCCATTCCAATGTTGAAGAATGCTCCTGCTTGTTACTTCCCTTCCTTCCCCCTGCACCCAGCCTCTTGGTAGATAAAGGCATGGTTATTTTAGTTTGTGTTAGAACATTAGGTCAATAATGAGTACTGATTATCCATTGCTGTCTGTCCAAAATGGATTGTACTTTTGAATTAAAGAGTCAGTCGTATGTACCCAGAGGAGAAAGGAAAGGTTTTCTGTATTTACTGGTATCTCCCTTAATAAAGTACATTTCCTCGCCTTCAGGTAGCTAAATTGACTGCTTCAGTTTGCTTTCTTAGTCCAAAAGGTGGAGGTATATATGGGTGGGTACTTCATTAGTAGTACATTTTTAGGTAGGCTTTCTTAGGTTTCTTTTTTGTTTGTTTTTTTTCTTCTCTATACAGTGATTTGAGATTATCTCGAACACGGCTGTTGGAGCTCTTTACAGACTCAAGTTGTAATCCAGAAATGATGAAGAATGCAACTGACTTGTACTTCTCACTCTTGCAAGGTAGGAACATGCAATACTGCTGATAAATTGAGAGGTATGGAATTTGAATTTTATCAACACTTAGAATTTGTATTGTGCTAATCTTCTCTAAAAAAGCTCTGCAGTTCTCGGGAAGGAGAGTATCTTCATGGATCCTGTGCTTGATACCAGTCATGGGTAGTCACCAGGCCTTTTCTACAAGTTGTGTCCTTTGTGACCCTGCCAGCATTAAGTGTTGGCAGTCCTATCCTCTTGCTTTTAGCCTCATCCTGCTTCCTGCTGAAGGAGAAAATGTTTATCTGTCTCTTAAATTGTGGTGAATTGCTCCTTATGTATAAATTTAATCTATTAATTAGCCGATGGGAGTCACAGATTTTGCGGGAATCAGCTGATTCATGGAAACTATGTGATCTTTCACTCTGTGGGAAGGGAAGTGGCTCAGGTTGCTGTAGTTCCCTCAGGCTGTAGGAGGATGTAAGCTAATGAGACATTCTAGATGAAGGTAACTTAACAGTCCAGGTTTCTGCAGACAAGATTTGGAGAGTTTGCTCAGGAAAGCGTCATGCTTGGTCACTAAAATCTTGGGCACATGAAAGGAATAAATATTTTCTGTGTTTAAAAGTATGTGACAGAACTCAAAACCCAAATAGCTGCTGTTTCAAGTCTCGAGTTCCTGAAATCTGTAAGACTTGATCAGGCCAAGGCCCATCTTGGTCCTCCATGAAAAATTCCTTCTTGGGCCTGCATATGCTAGCATTTGAACATCTCCTAGCATGAGCTTCATCCCACTGAATGCTGCTTTCTGGGCAGCTGGAGGTGAAGAACCAATTTCCTGTAGCTCTGGAGACAAAAGTAGTAATGCTTAGGTGAGTCTATGCTTTTCCCTCTCTGTTGACGAGGAAGCTCTTCCTGGAATTTCCTCATCACTACTATGGTGGCAGGCACAGTCCCTCACCTTGAGCATCCTCAGCCATTCTATAGCAGGGTCAGTCTAACTGCCAGCCAGTCACATATGGCACATGCAAACGTCTGCAAGTTTTTCCATGAGTGCTCAACGCTCGCAGAGTTGAGCTGGCTTTTCTTGTAGTAGCCAGTTCAGGGTCTTGTACCTCTTGTTCTCATGATTTAGAGGAATAAAAGCCTCAGGAAGTAATGTGTGTTTGAGTGGTACAGCGAGAAACATTCCTTTACCTATATTTGTATTCTCATTGATCCCCATTCCTTTATTACTTGTTTCTTACTGTAAGATTGCCTGTTGCTACAATTTTTTGTTCTGTAGGTTTTATCCTTCCACTGGATGACTCTACTCAAGAAAGCAAATTGAGATATATTCAGAATTTCAAGTGGACAGACACATTACAAGGACAAGTTCCAAAGTATGTATGCTATTATGGTTACAGGGTGTGCAGCTGATTTTTTTCTGGGGTGTTATATATATGCATGTGTGTCAGAACAAGTGTGAAGGAAAGCTTAAGAGTAACAAAATGCTGACCACCAAGTAATTTCCAAAAACTTGTTGCTTTGTGGTTTTGATAATTGCCATTCTGTATTAGGTGTTCTGAAGCGTGGTTCCTTTACGTAACGGCATGATAACACGATAATGGTAAAAGGATCCAGTGTGTCTTAGTTGATCTACAACCTCTGTCTACAGTTGACCAGAGCAGAACAAAGGTCTCAATATTTGAGCATATTGGTGAATTTAGCATAGGTTGCTACAGTTTAAAACTTTATCATTTAGTGTAATTGCCTGACCAGTGTCTTCTAATTTTTTTGAAGTACAAACATTGCTGAAGATCTGATATTGTCCTCTGAATCTCCCAGTGCATGTACTTCAGATACAAACAGACAAAGCTTCTGTTTTAAGTAGGAATGTAGATCTGTAACCTTCTGGATTATTCAGTTGTCTCTCACTAGTGTAGGTAATTATGTTGTATCACCACACTTACAAGTTCATCAAGCTTTATCTAATAGTGCTTAATTTCCTCAAAGCTTTTATTCCCCTTGGAAGACAATCTGTTGATTGGGACTTTCCCATGGTCACACACACTTGTTCTTGTGCCAACGTTATTCCTCCAACTCCCACCCTTTCTTTTTCAAGATTAATACCTATAAGCTATTGATTGTGATTGCAAGCTCACTCTTTTCAAAGACCATGTTTTTTAGCTTCTGAAACTTCCTGCACATGCTGTTTAACTGCAGTTACATAAATACTTGCAATAGCATTCATTTGAGGGAGACGTAATAGACTCTGACTTATTAACTTAGCAGCTACAGCTTTAAAGTAGACATTCCAGAGCAAGGTTTTCACAAAATGTGCAATTTAAAAAAAAAAAAAAGGAAAAATGTCAGCCACACCCAAAACTAAACAAGTATCAAGTTACTATTTTAAAATAAAAGTTCCCAAATGGCAAGGGTAGGCATTTGAATGTAGGAAATCATAATTGTGAGCTCTTAAAGAGAATAAGTAAAAATTGAAGTCTCTTTTAGGCAGTTTAGCAAGGAGGAGGTTCTGAATTGGCAGTTGTTGACTTCTAAGAAAAAATATTTTATGGAGAGAAATGTTGACCTGTGCTATGTGATCTATAAGCAGAGAGCTTGTCAGAACAAAATGAAAGGCATTAAATTGTTTGTGGGGGTTTTGTGTGTCTCTCTAGTGCCCAACAGGATGCAGTGTTCGAACTGGTTTCTATGGGATTTAATATAGCCCTGTGGTACACAAAATATGCATCAAGACTCGCTGGAAAAGAAGAGTAAGTGTTTTTTCTTTTCCTAGTAATTCCATTGCAGTGGTATTCCACCAAAAACTTTCAGAGTTTGAGTTTTGACTGCTGTAGTGCATGTCCAGCTGGGGCAGTAGGAGTTCAAGGGGATAGTTAACCTTCATTCATGTGCCAAAATGTCCAAGCGTGCTTCTGTCCCTTCTTGCATCTGTGAATGAAGTGTGCTAATACAATATGGCTGTGGTATGGAGAAAGCATCAGTAGTCAAAAAAACTCTTCATCAGTCCTGCTCTAGAGGTGCAGGTACAGAACTGAGATTCTCTAAATCACAGCTCTGCTGATGTTTAGCCTGACAGATTCTGAAGCTTTGGCTTTTAACACTGAGACTAACTTTTACCTGAAAGACATTACAAGGTCTTATGTTTATTTTTTCAAATGGGTTCTGTTGATTATTTAATGATTGGACACCGTAAGAAACCTCTTTACTGTGAGAGTAGCACAACAGTGGGACAGGTTACCCAGAGTCAGGGGACTCTCCGTTCCCAAAGGATTCAATATTCAGCCACACAAAGACATAACTGACCTGATCTACTGTTTGCAATATTCCTGCTCCAAAGCAGGAGGTGAAACTAAATGACACCTAGAGATCCTTTCTAATTAAAATTTCATTGATTCATTCTATATTCTTAGTATAACAGAAGATGAAGCAAAAGATGTTCACAGAAGCCTGAAGATAGCAGCTGGGATTTTTAAGCACTTGAAGGTACAAAAATCATCTTTGCTGTCTGTTCTTTGTTGTCTCCAAGTACTTGGCATTTTATCTTAGAAAAGCCTTAAACAAATACCTCAGACTATGTGAATGCTACTGGAAAAAGGAAGGGTGTTAATACATGTTGTGCTACCACTCAGTCTCTGCTGCACTTCCCCTGTCTGCCCAGTACCATGTGCAGCAGTACAGCTGTCATGGGATCTTTGCTTGGTGTCCCATCCATTTAGGAATAAGTGACTTGCTTTGCATTGACAGCAGCGTATTGAGCCGAAACTAACTTTGAGACTTGCTGTGTACTTAGGAAAGTCATATTCCAAAATTGATTACACCTGTAGAAAAAGGAAGAGATTTAGAAGCTCGACTTACAGACTCTTACATCATACAGTGCCAAGCTGAAGCTCAAGAAGGTATCTGCAAATATGCATGTTTGTTGAGGGTGGGAAGCTACAGTCTTGATGGGTTACTTGGTCTTGTGAGGTCTGCTTGGCAGCCATTTTTTTTCTTCTCCTGAAGTGCTGTGGCTTAGTGGTGTGGGTTGCTTTTAAAGAAACTTAAATTACAATTATAGGAGGAGAATGCCAAAACTCAGTCTGGTATTATAAATGTAACCACTGTGGAAGAACTTGTGTGTGACATTCTTCCCCTCTTTTTTCCTCTTACGCTTGCCTAACGTAAATTCTCAGTTCCTTTGCTTTAAAATACTTGCAGCTTCTGTTTACTAGCTAGTCTTCAGAATAACCTTTCTTTAGCTTTTTTAATTTGGAATCATTCTATCCAAGAAACAATGTCTTTATTTTGCAGTTTGCTTGACTGTACGGTCCTTGTTTTCGGCTCATGCAGGTGGTTTAAAATGCTAAATGGCTCCGCTAACATTTTCAATTAACCTTTAATACTATGTTGTGGATTTTTTTCAGTGACAATTGCTCGGGCTATTGAGCTGAAACACAATCCTGGACTGATAGCTGCTCTGGCTTATGAAACAGCTAACTTCTACCAAAAAGCTGGTAAGTGTATTGTTTTGTATCCTTCGTGACCTGCCATATGCATTCATGCCAGCACCCACCTGTCAATTGTGATATTAACACTGTTTCTCAGTGGATCTGCTTTGTATATTTAGCTTCTATTTAGCACATTTAAGGCTTCAGTTATCACTGTAACTGATAACTGAATTTTGATGAAGCCTTTTGTTTTGGAAGGAAACTTTTTCTGTAGCTAATGGTAGGCAATGTTAGTGAGTGGAGACAGAAGTCAGTAACATCTTCAGAATATGTGTTAACAGCCAACAAATGGCTTGATGTAAATGGCATGTGTTTCAGCTGGCTTTGGGCAGCAGAATCTGATGCAGGTCATGAAATGTGCAGCAGGTTAATTATGTACATCCTTGCAAACAAGTAAGCTAATCTGTGGGCTTGCTGAGGCAAATGGGGAAAGTGCAAAAAGATGGGAATCAGTATGAGGCAGAATATTGTAACATGTGCAGGCTTTTATAGGACACTACTTCAAATTAAACTAGTTACAAACTGTGAAATGCTGCCTAAAAATACTTGGAAAAATTAGCCTTCCAAACTTAGTGGACAGCGGTTTCAGGGATTCTAGGGACAACTGCCTGAGAGCTCAATAAACTGCATGTTTTGGTTTATTTTCTCATAGTTTCTCTGTGTGTTTGCAGGAATAGGTTATTTGGTTTTGGCTACTTTATAATTAAGAACTATTGCTAAGTTTACGAATTCTGGTCGTTGAGTTTGGGAGGATTTTTCTTTTCAGAAATGTCTTAAAGAATAACTTCACGTATGTGTTCATAGATCAAACATTATCCAGTTTGGATCCAACCTACGCAGGTAAATGGAGGAAGTACTTAAACTTGAAGAACTGTTTCTATATGGCCTATGTAAGTACTTCTGTTGACAGCAGGTACAGTTTTTAATGTTGTGTAAGGGCAGGATAGGAAATGGGGGCGAAGTACTACCTTGACTTTCCGTTCTGTGAAGAGAGACTGTGGTGCCATTTGAAGTGTTCCTTTTGAGCCAAGTGAAATTACTTTTATTATCTGTGTGGCAGTCTAGTTCAAGGCATAATTCAGAGCTGATCATCTTTTTGAAGGCCCTGAATGAGGCTGCATCAAGTAACATTAGTTACCATTCCAAGTGCTATCCCTTTTTGCCTAACTGATCTCTTAGCAAGTGTAGTGCACTCTTGGCATCATCAGTTGCTCAGTTTGCTGTTTATTATTTGTAGCCTCTAATCTGGCTCTTTCATACTGTAAAAAAGGTCCAGACTAAACAGTTAACAGAATTGTCTTTGTCTTGCATTAAGCTAGAAGTTGCCTGCTATATTATCAAGTTTGAGAAGTGAGGGAAGGTTAGAATTGTAGTGCTTTTTTTTTTTGATTTGTGCAATATAGGCTTTGTAAACTTGACTGGAGTTCATCCTCTTTCTGTGATGGGTCTTAATGCTGCACTTTGATACAGTAAGAAGTTTGAACTAGTGTATGTACAAGTGCTTTTGGTAGAACAGCCTTAATGATGCTCAGAGTTACACTTGACCTGAAATAGCTTGTACCTTTCTTATGTACCTCACGGTGTTTGTGTTGAACTGCATTGTCCAGTGAATACTGTCTTAACTTGTATTCCCAAATCATCAGCCATCTGCAGGGAATGGCAACTTCAAAGAGATGCAGCTCTGGTGTAAGAAAGAGCAGAAGCTAATTGGTGCAGGAAGTGCTCAATGATGTTGGTAGTGATTTTGTCCTCTCCCATTAGGCTTACTGTTACCATGGGCAAACTTTACTGGCGAGTGATAAATGTGGGGAAGCAATCAGATCTCTGCAGGAATCAGAAAAATGTAAGTTTGAGTGAGACTGGATTACACAGTCTCATGATGACAGGCCCTTTATTTTTCTAAAGCGTGTTTATTTGGTCTCCCATCCACTTAAGATTTTATCTGTAACATGAAAATCCAGCACGCTTTTGAATAGAGGCAGTATATTCTTTTTTTGTTTTGCCAAAGACTGCCTTTCACAAGTGCTGCAGAAAATTTCTTTTTCACTTCTCAGCCTGTTAACTTGTTTAAAAACAAGCAATCTTTACAATAACTTGTTTCCTTTCTATTCCTTTGAAAGGAGGATTAAGGGAAGTTTGCAGTAGGTCAGGGTCTTCTGCCTATCCTTCTCTCTTCAAAGCTATTCCTACCCCAGTGGCCTGTACTGCATAAATTTCCCACAATGTATGAAAAATGCTCAAATCATCAAACTGAAAACTTCTAATATTATTTTAAAAAATATATAAAAATAGTGTATTAAGTTGGATTACTTGCAGTAAAACAAATACTGTGTTTTTTACTGTGCCTACTGTTCAGAGAAAAGTGCCTCTCTTCCTGTTCCATATTAAATGATGTTTATCTTTGAGCATCAACTGTGCATGGACACCTTTGTACTCTTTTTTTTTTCCTACTATGTGGCACAGTTCTTAGGCTTATTGTTGCATTTTGCCCCACATATAAGAATGTTTTCTTGCATCTTCTTACCCAAAAGGCTATCTTCTTTTTTTTTTTCCTTCTGTTCCTAGTCACTTTTTGGATGCAGTAAATCTTGGCTGGAAGTGCTGCCCTTGAGTTAGTTTATTTTTGTTTCTAAGAAGCAAGAAGCCAAATGGATTCTGGTATCTGCTAAAACTGAAGCACTGTAGGTCAGAAGTGTGATTTAAGAAAGTCATGTCAATTATTTTTATTACATTTCTTTCTTGCAAAGTTTTTGCCAAGGCTGAAGCGTTGTGTAAAGAATATGGAGAAACCAAAGGGCCCGGGACTACTGCCAAACCTTCTGGACATCTCTTCTTTAGGAAATTAGGAACTTTGGTTAAGAACACACTAGAAAAATGCCAGAGAGAGAATGGATTCATGTAAGTAATTTGTGGTCAGTACAGTGCGTTATATGAACTGTTATTACCTCATTTACATTTATTTCAAGATGAGATGGTAAATTTTGCTCTCCAGTTCCTACATTCCTTTAGGTAATGGCAACTAGCTTAAAGATAAATTTGCAATTCTGTAATTTTAGTAGATTTGCTATAGAATCATGGAATGGTTGGAAGGGACCTTAAAGCCCATCCAACTCCAGCCCCCCTGCCATGGGCAGGGACACCTCCCACCAGACCAGGCTGCTCAAGGCCCCATCGAACCTGGCCTTGAACACTTCCATGGAGGGGGCAGCCACAGCTTCCCTGGGCAGCCTGTGCCAGTGTCTCACCACCCTCAGCTTGAAGGATTTCTTCCTAATGTCTAATCTTAATCTTCCCCTTTCCAATTCAAAGCCATTCCCCCTCGTCCTGTCACTCCTTGCCCTAGTAAGTAGTTTCTCCCCAGCTTTTCTGTAGCCGCTTCAGGTACTGGAAGGCCACTATAAGGTCTCCCTGGAGCCTTCTCCAGGCTGAACAAGCCCAACTCTCTCAGTCTGTCCTCATAGCAGAGGTGCTCCAGCCCTCTGATCATCTTTGTAGCCCTCCTCTGGAGCTGTTCCAACAGTTCCATATCCTCCTTCTGCTATCTAGAAGTTCTGTGTCAGTTCAGCTGGGTAGGTTAGACTGGTGTGCTGGAGAGGTTAAGCAGTTTTCAGTTTTCTTCCATCGTTCCTCAGACACTTTGTTTTTTTTTCCTTCTGCACAAGAGAAAGTCCTGCAGACCTTGCTGTGTTATTCTAATGGCCTCTTTACAGCTGCTGGGACCCACCAGACAAAAGAGGACAGAGGGGAAATGGAGAAGACTGGTAGATGATTCTGCTTTGCTAGCAGGGGAGTCAAAACAGTCATGGCTTCAGTGAAGAGTATGCTTAGGATGCTGGGAACTTTACCAGTCTAAGTATAATTAATATTGTGAATAGGACTTTCTGTTAGTTAAAGCCCCTTCTAGAAAGAGTTTGGAAGCAACTTAAAATAGCAAGATTGGTTTGGCTGTAGAATGCTTTTGCTCATTTCTTTGTCCTCTCTTCTTATGACTTAGTATTCTGTAGTAGGTTTGTTATTTCCCCTTTTGTAATATTTGAAGAGCTGCATAATATAGGAATTGACTAAACAGAAAGGATTCAAGCTGAACTGCAAATAGGGAAAGAAATCCTTTACTCTGTTTTAGTTCCAGTAACTGTTGTCATAGCTTACAACAACAGCATACAGGACATTTCTACAAATCATGTCCCTCTAGAAACAAACTTTGAGGAAAAAAAAACCCAAACCCAGATAAGCAGTGGCTGTTCTGGGAGGTGTGGCTGCCACAGAGCTCTGCTGCAGCACGGGAGGTGAGGGAGTATGTGTCACTATTTGTCAGTTTTCAGCTCTTGGTGGTTTGCTAAGGAGAGATTTATACCCTCATTCAGGCTTTGTCTTGTAGCAAGCCTTTCTGGGTGTTGCGGTGTCATTGCTGTTGTGCACTGTGGCACATTGACTGATTTAGGAAAAGAACTGTCCTCTTCATCTTTCTGGGGATGTAGTTTAACTCCTCATTTGGATTTTGAAGGTCTTTTTGGACAAAATGTGCTGTTCTCATCGAATTGCTGAGAATAATGGTTATCAAGTAGAAAAAAAAGCACGTTGCTATTAGGGGATGGATATTTAGAAGGAATTGCTTCTGTTGTTGTGAGTCTTGCTGACAGAAAGCATATTGGACAGTGCCTTAATAAAATGGAAGAGAGCAGAAATTATGGCCACTGTAAAAACCCAAACTGTTCTTGTTTAGAATTGCAGACGAGACTTGCGGAGATAGTGCATTGTGTTTAAAATACATTGTTCTGTTCTATTACAGCTATTTTCAGAAGGTGCCAGCAGAGGCTCCCCAACTGGAACTGAAAGCAAACTATGGCTTAGTAGAGCCTATTCCTTTTGAATTTCCTGCCTTGAATGCACATTGGACTCCTGAAACACTCGCGGCATTCGATCTCACCAAGAAGCCAAAGGATGACACTGTAAGATAATCTTATGTGCAGTTCTCTTCTATTAACTTTATGTGTATAATACAGAGTTACTATTTTGCTCTTCCATAATGCTTTCTAGCTCAGTGCAGGGCATGGACACCAAGCTGCCACCTGAGCTCTCATTTCTGCTGTGCTGGGAGGCAACTCAGTTAACCTCTCTGCCACACTGTCAGCGTCTGGAAATCAGGGGTCTTTGTTTTTTCTCTAAGTCGTGAATAGGAGAAAATTCTTTAATGTGTGCAAGATGCTGAAGTGTCACAGGATTGAATGCTATAAAAAGATCCTTTTCTAGAAAAGGATTCATTTAAGGATACTGAAATAGAGAATATTTGGCTTTTTCCCCTTGCTTAAGGCTTACCTAAAGCCTTCAGCCTTGGAAAAAGAGGGCACTGTTAGATTATGTAAAGTTAGGCCGTGGGTAAATACTATGCAGACACATTGGTTTGTGCCTGTGGTATTTGTTTTTTTTTCCCTTCTTGCTTGCAGGCTAAACCAAAACCAGATGAAGAAGTAAAACCTCTGAAGGAACCAGATATAAAGCCTCAAAAGGACAGTGGATGCCAGATTTCTTAAGTGCCATAAGTGCTTTGAATTCACTTTGAAACTGTATTAATTAGACTCTGGGGCTTTAGTTCTGGTATCCCTTTTTCTGATTCTTCCTTTTCAATTTAAAAGACTAATTTAATTTGCTTTTGTTTGTATGTGTCTATCTTGCTTGAGAATGTGGTGGATTTCTAAGGGTTTATTTATATCTGACTTATTTTTAGTTTTAGTGGGGTATTGTAGAATGAGTGGGCTTAAATGTTCCTATTGTGCCTCTAGAGAATTTCTTTTTGTGGGTTTAGTTTCTACCCACAAGTAGCAAAGGAAGTATCATGATTGTAACACTTGAGGATCTTTCCATTAAATTATATGCTATGTAATGTCAAATCCTGCAAACAAAAGTTTGTCCTTCAGGCTTAACACACTGTTGTGTTCTGATTCACTTAATTGTAGTGAGCAAAGAAAATCTGGGTTTGGTTTTTAACACCCATGTGGTATTTCACAGGACGTGCACGCAACTTGGAAGCCCTTCAGTTCTGCATAACCAGAGCACTGTTGATAACCTCTGTTCTTTCCCCTATAGATTAGGGTTCTTGTACCACAATTTGTGGTAAGGTATGTTAGCTTGTCTGTCCTTAAAGATCTTTTATATCAAAGTTTACGTGAAGGTGACACAGTAAGTTATATGAAAGTGCTTTAAAAATAATGCATCATGGTATCGTTCATTCCAAGTTTTGAAAGATTTGGTGTTTGAAAGCTACAGGCTGTTAAAATCTCATGGCACTAGAAAAGCTGCATTTGGATTTATGAAGTTGTCATGCATAATGTAATGGAATTGAAACTAAGATGCTGTGTTTCCATCTTAGTAGTTCCTGTAAGAAGCTGTCAGGAGAACAAGGAGGAAAAGTGAACTGGTGGAGCTCATGGCACAAGTGGGAAACCAAGCCCTATATTTCCTTTCTGCCGTATGTAAACAGTGCTATTGCTCAGCTTTTGCAATATTGCACTGAAATCAGCTCCTTATGAAGAGAACTTGCCAAAAGCCAAGCCCAGTCAAAACTGAGAAAGGAAGTATTTTGTAGAACTTCTTCCATTTCTGCCTCCTGTGGAAAATGTGAAACATTCTTTAGTGCTGAGCACTCCAAAACGCCCGTGTCAACAAAAGCATAGCTTTCTGGTTTGCTGCAAATACAAAAGAATGATACATGTGTCAAAGTGAGGGTTTGCAGTTTCTGGATACCCTTTGCTGCACTTCACTTTGCCTGAGAAAGAAACAGAACAGCCCAAAAATGTTCCTGTTCCTACAACACATGTTGACAGATACACTTATCCTGATGCATACTGTAAACACATTCCTCACTGTGTACCGTTTGGAGTGCTTCGTCTTCCACTGTGGTGTAATTCAGTGTTTCTGTTTGGAATATTCTGAGTAACTTAGCTTAGAGGGCCAATGTTTAGCTCCTTGAAAGCCTGTGGAACAAAAGCTTTCAAGGAGGTGAACAGGAAATTCAAGACTTCCTGAGATGTTGGACCAAACTACAGAATTCCTTGCTGCAAAAGACAAAGAGGATCTTAAGGTTATATGTTGTGGGTGAATCAAATGCAGAACTCATTGCTTCCAGTAATGGATTTTTCTTTCAGCCAGTACAGCACACAAAAATAAGCATAAAACTAGCTGAACTGGAAGAAGTTTCCCTTCTGTAAGGGCTTAGGTGGATAAGGGATAATGAGCTTCAAAAAGAATTTATATCTAAAATGGGTCTATTTCTTCTGATCCGCACAGGGGCCTGGGCTGTGTTTTATGAAGAGTTACTCAGATCTGTTCGTAACTTGATCAGCTGAAATTTTAGATTTCTTGCATTATTAGAAGACCAGCTTATGTTTTACCAGAATGGAGCGTGGAGCCTCGTTGCCTGTGCAGATTTTAATTCTCCTAAAAACTTAATTGCGGTTGTAGTCATCTACATTTGCTTAGCCCACCCCCTTTAAGGATCAAGATGCAGTTAACTCAGTTTCATAGTCATGATTTTTTAGTTACTCGTTGTTTGCAGGTGTCTGTGTGTGTTAATACTGTCTCAGTCTTAATCATTTTCTTTCCATGCAGACTGGATTCCTTTTTCCCTCCTCCCCTCATTTTCCCTTCCATCTGCTCCACGCAGTGGCACAGACTTACCCTTGTTTGCTAAGGCATGGGTAGGTGCTGGGACTCATTTCCAATGAGGCTTTTGCCCATGGATATATTTTAGTGTGTGATTATCTTGAAATAAAATGAACAGATTATGACTAAATCATTCCCAGGCAACTTCTTAGGAAAGATTATTTTATGAACTTGCAATTTTTAATTCTTTGGATGCTTTCTCAAACCAAGTGGTTTGTTTGAATCGAGTTCATTGTAAATAGTTCGGGGCATAACCAAATGGATTGTGTCAGATTGTGGCATTACTTAAGCCAAGCTGTGTAACCTCTTATGCCATAGCTGTTTTGGTAAATATGATGGAGTAGTTTAAAAATAGACCTATAGAGCAAACTAATTTACTTAACATGTGTTGCTTTTCAATACAAACTTTGTTTACTCATAGTTAAAATCTTCTGGCAAACTTTGGATAGTTTTGCCCCAAAACAAGAAACTGGAGACTGTTTAGTTTGCAAAGTATAGAGAGCTGTGAGTCAACAAGCAGTTTTCTCTTTGATTTTGTTGGGTAGCAGCAAGAATTATTGTAAATAATATGTAGATTAATTGTCCACGATACATGGGCGAAGTGATGGAGTTTCAGTTAATCTGGAAACCTAGCAGCCATGTTCCTTCTATTATGATTTCTTTTAGTAATTTTTAAGAATGAGGTGTTTTAAATGGTGACTTTTTAATACTCTAATGCTGCAAGAACCTGTTTTTGTGGCCTCCCTCTGGTTTTAGAGGCTTTCATGGCTAGAACTGCAAATCTTGTTGGTGTAAATAGTCTTTACAGATTTGTGCCCAGTCTGAACTAGGACAGAACTGCAGCTAAGTGAAATACAGAGTGCTGGACCCTCTATTTTGTGCTTTTAGAAATGCAGTGATTGTCTTTACTATAAAGCAAACCAGTAAGCTCTTTCTAAGGTTTATATTTCAGTACCTTCCTTCATGTACTTAAATACACTTCCTCCATGTTTCATGTTCCTGGGTTTGCAGTAGTTAATCTCCACCCAGTATGCAACACTCCTAGAACTGAGGGATTGATTTGGCCCTTGGGTGCTGATGTCTGCTTCCCACTGGATTCAGTAGAGGAGTTTTGCCTGTCAGCCTAAGGATGACATTTGGTCTCTTAAATGTTCGGCATGAGTATGTGGTGCGTCTGAAATGATGGTATTGGTTCATAGTATAAGTAAGAAAACAGATCTCTCTATCTGTGTAGAATATAGACAACTTTGCACTTTAGATCTAAATTTCTGATCTTGCCATTTCAGTACAATACAATGTGGTTGTAAATACTTCTATCATTTTAGTATCGTTGCACTGATTTCAGGACTGTGCTATTGGTAAGATCTTTATGGGAGACATCACTAAGATGTATTTTTAATTGTCTGTGTATAAAATAAACTCGTGAAGCATATCTTTAAGTTAATATTAGGGGAACACGAGAGGAGGCAGTTGCTCATCTTGCTTTCCATGTCAATTCAGAGAAATAAGAAGTTTCTGACTGTTGGCTGCAGGATGATACACTTCATCCCAGCTCTGCACCCAATATCTAAACAGAAGTTTCAGCATTTATTGTAAATCCTGTTCATGTTAATTATCCCTAAAAAAAAAACCTGTCTCTGAAGGTCATTGCCAAATTACAGCAGTGTAAGCTGCCTTCCCTCCTGCCCCACCAACGGGCCCAGCTGGGTAAGGAATGAGGCACAGTAAGTATGACTGGCATGGAAGAACCCCTCTACTGGTACCTGTCTTCAGATTTTGAGTGGAGCATAATGGTCTTTGCACATCAACCATTGGATCCACTCAGAACTTTCCTCACTGCTAGTGCTCTCAAATTCAACAATGTCACATGGTAACTGAGGGAGGTTTTTCTGTAGGAAGGCCTGTCTCCTTTCCTGTTGGTGCCTTCACGGATTACAGCCTTCTTGAAGCCATCCTGTGCTCTGAATCATCCAACGTCAGTGGAATCGGCTCCAGTGAGATTGATCGAGCAGCCTTATTTTGTGGAGACGGTCACCATGCAAACTTAAGCTTCATAGTTTGAAAATTTGTATATAACCATGAGTTTATGAATACTATTTAAAATAAACAATGTTAACTTATCTGGTTTTGTTTCATCATTTAAAATTTTAAGTATAGTAGCAGGAAAAAGAGCCTATCTTGAATTTTACTTTCTCCAAATTAGTGTAATAATTGTAAAGAATACTCTATCCTTGCAGTGTGTCCAAAGGAGGACTTAATGATCAAGATAGTTACGTGAACTGGGGACATGTGGAGGTGGTAGCTACAATGAAGTGCTTCAAGTCGTGGGGCAGGAAGAGAACAGGTGGTATTTCCAAACTTGTCTTTAAAAAAAAAGTAATTAGGTGTGTTTTCATGTGCCTGTATGAAACCCTAGTGCTTGTCAAGGTGACACTGTAGGATATTTGATGTACTACATGAAAGGGTGATTTGGGAAGTGCAGGTGGGAAGTACATCAGTAGGGAACATGATTTACATTTAGAGAGGAATGGTTGGCTCTTTCAGTTTTTAGTGTAAGTACACACTAATGCCTTTTGGCCTCCCAGGTTTTAGCACAGTTTCATGAAGAAAAAAAAGTAGTCTTTATTGAACTCTGATGTCAGTTTCCTTCTGAAATAAATTCTTTTCCCTCAACAAAGTACTTTGAAAATACCTACAGAAAAAGTGTTCTCATTCATGTGGGTTGTGACTTCAGTAAAAGTATCTGAAACTGATTCTGATTCTATAATTATTTCTCCTTCATAGTAATTTAAATTATTTCAACTTCTATGTAGTACTTGGGGAATAAGTAATGGTTGGCTGTCTAAAACCATCTTCTACTCTATTTTGATAATAGCAAATAACGTTATAGGAATATGAAGACTGGACTGTTCAGAACATAGCATTGGTAATTTTACAATCTCCTGGATATCAGTTTTAAGACAAACCTTCCCACCCAATTTGGAAACTGAAATTTTTCTACTTCACAGGATTTTTTTGTTGTTGTTTGAAATTACATTCACCCCTCAACCAAGGAGCCAATCAAACAGGTTGTTACAGTTGGAGACTGTTTATAATTTTAGCATGTAGGTGCTGGACAGGACTTTTGTTTTCTTTTCCTGAAAGGAAATCTTTTCATCAGTAGTCTATGAATTATGAAATGGATTTCAAGTCACAAAGTTGCTGGTTTGTGTTGGGAACTCCTGAAGACCCACAATTTCCCTCATGTTGGTTTGAAAACAGCTGCTGAGTTAATTGGAACACTTCAGACTTCAAAGAGCCAAGTAGCTCCTTACTGTGTGCTTTTCTTTTTCTAGTGCCTTACAGGCTGCTTTTCATGCCTAAGTGACAGGTGGGTGAGGGGAGGAATCCTAGAATTCCACGCTTTATTGCTTTCCTTATTTTCTTCCACACTTAAGTAGGAAGTGGAATCATAGAACAGTTTGGGCTGGAAGGGACATTAAAGATCATCTGGTTCCACCCCCTTGCCATGGGCAGGGCCCATTTCCACTGGATCAGGTTGCTCAAAGTCTCATCCAGCCTGGCTTTGAACACCTCCAGGGATGGGGCATCCATGACTTCTCTGCACGACCTGTGCCAGTGTCTCACCACCCTCACAGTAAAGAATTTCTTCCTCATAGCTAATCTAAATCTACCCTCTTTTGGTTTAAAAACATTACCCCTCCTCTTGTCTCTACTCTTCCTTGCAGTGGTCCCTTCACCATCTGCCCTGCAGGCCTCCTTTAAGTACTGGATGGTTGCTCTAAGGTCTCCCCAGAGCTTTCTCTTCTCTAGGCTGAACAAGCCCATCTCTCTCAGTCTGTCCTCACAGGGCAAGTGCTCCAGGCTTATGATCTCCATGGCCTTCTGGACTCACTTCAACAGATCCACGTCCTTTCTGCGCTGAAGACTCCAGAAATCCAGGTGAAGCCTCACGAGAGCAGAGGGGCAGAATCTCCTCCCTCGCTCTGCTGGTCACACTTCTGATGCAGCCCAGGACACAGTTGGCTTTCTGGGCTGCAAGTGCACATTGTTGGCTCATGTTGACCTCATCCATCATCACCCCCAAGCCCTTCTCTTCAGGCTACTCTCAATCTGTTCTCTACCCAACCTGGTTTGTGCTCATCTATATTAGCAATGCCAGGCACTAATATATATATTAAAAAAACCAGATAATATATACAAATGTATATAATATATGGTGATGCTTACAGTGAACACCATTGGGATAAACTGGACGACTGGACAGTTCAACCCATAAAACCACTTTTTCAGATTGTATGAAGATGTCTACACATTGCTTGCTTCTGTTTATATTTGGAAATTTTCTATTGAAGCCATAAGAAATAGGAACTTGGCTTTACAAAAATGAAAATTGAGATTCTGGCGGGTGTCAGTGTGGCAAATCCTATTCCTGTTTGTTCTCAATAGCTTTGGAAAACGCAAGGCCGAATGTTGTTATCCTGGGCTGGATGTTGTAGGAAAAGTCCACAGGATTTTTTTCTAAACTGTGACTTCAGATCAGGTCAAAGCTGATGGGAAACCTAAATAAATAGTTCATCTCATGCTTTTGTGACCAGCTAATTCCTGTTATCGAGGCTGGTAATCTTGGTCAGATTTGTAACCCGATTACAAATCTTATGCCACAATACTCTTCCCAGAGATTGATACAAGTTGGCATTCTTTCATCTTCTGTTGTGTGCGTGATGTGGGAACTCCTCTAGCAGCACAGACTTTCTTTCATAAATTACTTGCCTTTTTAAAACATAGCAAATCTTACGGGTTTCCCTTAGTTCTCACAGGTAGCTGGTGTGTAATTTTATTGCAAAAAAAGATTCCTTCTTTTGCAGCTCCACTTTCCACTACATCAGCTGTGCCCAGTAGTTAGTGTTTGTGTAAAATCAGATTAAGCATGGATTTTAGAGATTGCTGTTTTCTGTCAGTGAAGAAACAACTTCAAGAAGCACAAGCGTATCAAACGGGGTCTCCTGTTGGTTTCTTAGTAGGCAGGTAATGTAGAGGCCCTGTTGTGAAGTGCACAATAGCTCTGAAGTTCAGATGAAGATAAAAGGTGGGATGGCTTTTCATTACTCCTGCAACATGCAGGATCTTAAGGCAACAGAATTCTAGTTAGGGCACAACCGTTGGTGTACTGGCAGAGGTCAAAATGATTTGGCAGGATTGACTGAGATCTGCTGCTGCTGCTGCTGGGGTGAGCTGAGGAGTGTCAGCTTGGGTGATGTGCCTGTGCTTCCAAGAGCTATGGAAATGATGTTCTTGTACTGGACTTGTACTTGGCTCTGCTTGTCTTCTGTGGTTGGGAGCATCTGTTTACTGTCAGTTGGCTTATAGAAAAAGCATGAACCATGTGGGTAAGAAGTTATCATTCTGATGAGTGTTTGTGGTGATCTGATTGTGGTCATCTTGTCTTGCAGATCTTGTGCAGAGAAGCTCTTGCACAGAAGCTCATTTTGGATAGGTAGTGAGTTACTTTTTACATCATTTTGGTGTCTATACGTAAGTGGGTGCTGGGCATCAGTTCCCAGAATAGCTGCTGCTGACTGTGATTTTCCCAGAAGGTCAATTCATTATCAGAGTTTGTCCTGCACCACTCCAGGTTTTTTCTGTCCAGCCAACTACTCCCCATCACAGAGGTTTGCACTGGGTTTATCAGGGATGTCTTGGGACTCCAGCTGAGGAGGTATCCTTCTTTCCCATTATGTTTACTGGTCACCTTTGTGGTGGCTCCCATCAACCTTTAAGTTCCTCTCATAAAAGAGCTGCAGTTCTACTGATCACCCTGAGTCCTTATTTGCATATTCAAATTCCTGTTTCCTCATCCTTGAAAGACAGACTTGTGTCTAGTATTGTACATGAAGCCTCACTCGTGCAACGTGATAAGTCTTCCGTGTCTTAACCAGATATGCATCTCCAGGGTCTACAAGAATCACATCTGTCTGTCAGATTCACGTGGTGCTTTCCAATAATTTTGCTTCATGCCTTCAATCTTTCCATCTGTATTTCCCAAAGAATGGCTCACCTTAGTTTATACTGTCAATTTTGATCGCCCTTAGACATAGGATTGCACTTGCTCTGTTGAATTGCCATAAAATCTTAATGTCAATTCCCTTCTCCTCTGCAATACCTGGATCCTCTTCTCTGCTGACAGCACTCCCTCAATTTTTGTCCTCAGCAAGTTAGTCAGTACCTTCCCCCTAAAAAATATAATACAGTCCATAACAGCATTGTTGAATTTATTAAAAAACTCTGACAATCTGTAGTGGAATTATGACCTCTAAGAGTCAGCACAGCTTATATTTCCTTGTAGTTTTGTGGTTGCTGGTCTACAGCGTGAAGTTGGTCTAGGCAGCAGGGCCCTATTGATGGCTGCATTACACAAATGGTACACACACAGGTGAGGAATTGCAGCTTTGAAATAGGAAGAAGTAAACAAGTTGCATCTTTTACATCATGTTACACTGAAAAGGACACCTTTGTAATTAGTTATGTGGTGACACAGAGGAGTTCACATGTGACCCTGTGACCAGGGGAGCAGCTACCCTTCTATAAAGGTCTAACTCTGGCCTCCTCATGGCCACAGGGAAGGGCCAGGGGTAAAAGCCCATAAGGTAGGCAAATGAGGCATTCTGCAACCAAAAAAGTAAACCAGGGGCTTTCCTGCTTCTCACACTGCCCCACCAGTGAGTGGGCTGGAGGTACAGGAGATATTGGGAGGGAACAGGGCTGGGAGAGCTGATGCCAATTGAACAAAGTGGTAACCCATGCCATATGACCTTGTGCTCCGCAGTAAACCTGGGGTGGAGGGAGGCTGGCTGGGGTTGCCCTTGCTTGGGGACTGGATGGGCATCAGTTGAGTGGCAATTTTTTTGCATCACTTGTTTTTCTTGGCTTTGGGTTCTATTTTTCCCTTTTTTTTTTTTAATTTAAGTCTTTATTTCAACCTACAAGTTTTTTGCACTTTTACCCTTCCAATTATCTCCCTTATTCCACAGGGCTGGGGAGTGAGCAAGTGGTTGTGTGGTTTTTAGCTACCAACCAGAGTTAAACCATGACAGTCCCATGTAAACCGTAACAGTAACATCCCATGCACACAACATCTGAATGGTGGAACACAATCAGCATCCACTGAACATCTGCAGATTAGGAGTGCAGCAGCATACGGGAGGGTTAGCCATGGATGTTTAGAAGAAATCACAAGTATAACAAGAAATCTTCATGCAGCAAAACATTGGTATTAAAAACAGAGAAATTAAGCAATATAAAAGGTGTGGTATTTACAAAGACAGCCAAGTGAGTCGCCCAATAGTCACATTAAATACAACACAACTGAGGTTAACCTGAACCCTCCACCTGGGACATCAAGTATGGAGTTATGATTCTTGGGAAAAATGTGCAAGTTTGCCCTTTTTATCTTGTTTGTTTTGCCAAACTGGCACCCAGAATATAGGTGAGGTATCTCCAAGACTTGTATCTTTCCAAATTCAGCTCCCTGTGTTGCACACACTAACTATCCCAGCAAAATCTGCTGGTCGTGGTGGGATTATTTAAAGCAAATAATATACTGTCTGAATCCAGCCAGTGTGAGAAGATTGATTAGATCAGGCTACAGGCTTTCTCCTTCGCAAACTGGAAGGTCACTTCATATTGCAAGCTGAACGGTACAGGACTGTGTTTAGTGCAACTTCATGGATAAGCTTGTCTTTGTGTTCTCAATTAAAGCTATTGCTCTTCTCGCTTTAGATCTGTACTCCATACTTCCCTGGAGGCTGTATCTCTGGTTTTGGGCAGTTTGAATTGCAACCATTTAATTTCTCAGTAACCTAAGGTTAGCTCCCTTTAGTTTTTCCATCTGTAGACTAAACACCACTATCCCTTTGTATCTTTCTGCCTTCATCTCAGTTCCTGACATATTTAGTCGTTCTTATTGTGCTCCTCTAGACTTTCTCTAATTTGTCCACATGCTTTTCAAATGTTGTCATGTCCAAAACAGAACAGAAGCCTCCAGCTGGGGTGCACCAAGTCAGAGGAGTACATATCTGCTACCCGAGCAGATGTTTCCCATCTTGTCTAACTGCAGAACCTTGAAATTATTTCCTTACATCCTGTTTTTTTCCTAATATTTCTTTTATAGACATTCTTTTCAATTGTGTTCTTATTTTCCATTACTCTCAGTTGTTTGCAAAAATATAATTATAAATATATTAATCACACCAACCCATTCACTAATGAAAACACTAAGCATCAATGCCCAAGGCAGAGCCCTGCTCTGTATATCCCTCTGTACTGACATTGAAATATTTGTAACTAATCTCTATAAATTCTTCCTCTGAAAAGAAACTTTTCTAAGAAAAATCAGACCTATGGCTGGCCTTTTTTATTTGAAGCAACATTAAACTACTTGCTGCCATTCCATTCCATCCTCTCACATTAAGTATGCTTCTTGATGTCAGTGATTTTTTTTTTTTAAATAAACATCACATCTCCATATATAGCACTGTGGCAGATGCTTTAATCTATTTTATTATTATTATTATTGTATGATGTATCATTTATAAATAAAAAATATTACTTTGCTGTTCAACATCAAAAAGCAAATGAAGACATTGAAACTAGTTATGCAGAAAGGTATGAACAGCTATTTGGAGTCTCAGTTCAGTCTTCCATACTTATGCAGCATGATAGGCTTTAATTACAGGGTCATGCATCATTGTTTCCAGAGGACTTTATGCAAAGGATAATTACTCTTTCAAGTAAGCACTGTCATTTTCAGTGTATTTCATATACCTGTACAGTCTGTCCCCTTTCATTTGGTGTGCAACATTGAAATGTAGTAGAGAACGAGGACTTGTTCATTTTCTCCTGGGTTTTTGAGGAGAGGTAGCAGAGAAGTAGCTGAATGCTCTGCAAATATAATTTTTTTACAATATAAAGAAACGAGTCAAGATTGTCAGCAACCATGTAACTTAGAGCATCCAGCTAGAAATGTCATGGGACATTTAACATGTTACATTGTGGATAGTGTTCCCTCTGTAAGCACTTGCAGCAACCACGAATGGCCAGCACTCCTGCCAAAGGATGGCAAGTGTTTCAAACCAGAGCCCAGCACACATCACTGAGCTGCCAAAATTCACACAGGGATCCTATGGGAGCTGTACTGCAGAGGCTGCCACGCTGAGCTCTCCATGTCACCTTTCACCTGCCCTTGTTATAAACCCGTCTTTTCTTCCTTCTCATTCCTCAGTCTTCCATTTCACTCACATCTTCCAAGCTCTCCATGACTGAGGGTGGAGTCCTCCAGACAATTTGCCTCGTCCTGCAATCTTGAATCTTGATCCACTCCAAAAGCAGTGGTCCAAAGTCCCTCTCTCCAACTGATAAGGAGGCATGAGTCATAGGAGAAAATGATATATTATCAGAGTATATACCCTCCCTTTCCCATAATTCAACATAAGTGGGATATTTAAAGAAAAAAATCTAACAAAGAAACTTCCAAAACACATGAACTAACTTTGATCTACTGGCTCTGCCACTCAGTTTTCTTTTAACTAAGTTCATTTTAAAGGAATCTTTTTGAAAAGTCTAAGCATGCTGGGAGGGGAAAAAAAGTAGTTCTGTGGCTTGCCCCGTGGCCCTTCCACACACGAATTTTCTCTCTAGCTTTTAGATTTGGATCCTGGGTGAATGTTCCAAGGGAGAGCAAAAGCTCAACCAGTGACGGTCCCTGTCAAATCTCAAGACTCTGAAATGCTCTAGGTCCTCTGTGATTTACAGCGAGAAAAAACACAGTATTTTACTTCTATCCATGTTTTCAAATGTTTGGAAGTCCTTTTCTTCCCCACACAGGACAAAATACTTCAGTGTTAACGACAGATTTTCAGCAATTGAAAATAACGTGTCTGTTAAAAGTCAATGACCTTTAATTCTGTATTGCAATCAGTGTGACTTCCAATATAGTATATTAATTAGTAGGCAGCAAGTAAGTTTGTTTTGAGCTATATCTATTGCAATTTTATGAAAAGCAGTTGATCATCTGAGATTGGACCAGCAAAACTAAAGAGAGAACGCAGTGCAAATGTAAACAGGGTGTAAGGACTGGTGAAGCAGGAGGAAGTGGCCTAGAAGCAGGAATTGAAGCCATAAAGAAAAAGAAAAGGGATCATAGCAATAACTGCTGCCAAGAGCGCTGTCTGAAAGATGACAATAGAACTCAATTGGCTGAGGTTTACTCTAGGTGATTTCTGACAGTTAAGGAGGTAGAAGTGGTAACTGTTCTAAGGTAGTAATGAGGTCATGTAATGAATTAAACCAAGATGAATTTGTTTAACTGAAACATAGCTTGGAAGAAATATTTTGGACAGGGAATGAAGTAAGTGAGGTACAGCTATCCCAGAAATGCTGGCCAGACCTTTGGAAGAAGTTGTAAAGGCTGGAATATGAAGGAGTTTTCTTAAGTGAGGAGAAGAAGTAAAGTAAATGAATTGTGCCCCATGTCATCTCATCTGTTGATCCTTTACATTCATATGTATGACCACTCCACATAATTTTCTGCCATCTTGTAAAATGTCTATTGCAAGAAGCCCTTTAGTAGAAGGAGGATGTTCCCATTATTAATTGTCTTTTGTGCGTTTTCAGCCTGTGAATCCTTGCCATGCTGTTTGAATGCAACAAATACTCAGTAGAGGAAAGCCAGCAGACACAGAACCAGGTACATGAGATCTGCATTTTGCTTATAAGAATTGAGAGAATGAGCTTCATTATGCTTTACCCCACAAGAGTTGTTAAAAGTTGGTTTCAGCCCAGAACAAACAATTTGGTCTACTGTCAGACCAAAGCTGGCTCTGTAATAATTCTGTCACTGCTTTGCTTAAGGCTATTTGAAACTTTAGTAGAGCTTTGAGTGTGATTATTAGTTCATGTCTTATTGCATGCACCGGTCCCCCTGTACTGTACGTTCTGAAGTTACTGCATTTAAGATGGATTTGGTTACAAATGATATTTGAAAGTGAATTAACAAGAAGTCAAGACAACCTCAGGATTTTTATTCCCCAAACCAATGAGATGGAAGCGCATGGCAAAGGCAATTGGTGACCAGGCCGTTCACTTCAGTATCAGTTCTGGCAGCAGAATCAGAAATCAACATTGGTCTGGGCTTTGGGGACAAGTATTAACCCCAGTTTTGGGGACATATTCAGGGTATTGTGTTAGCAGTACCTCCTGAGGAAAAGTTTCAAGAAATGGAGGAGCACCTCAGAAAACTTTGCGTAACCACACAGGATTCTTGGTAACGTGGGTAATACAAAACCCCTCCCAAAAAACAAATTCTAAAATGTTTTTCTGTCACCAGCTCACTGCAAGTCTCTGAAGTGCATCATTCTGTTGCAACACTCCTGTTTTTATTAGTGTTGTTGGCTGTTGTGTAATCCAGCTGAATAACGTAACATCAGTCCAATTATCCTGTACTGATTCCTACCAGGAAGAAAATAATCTGCCCTGATTTGTTATGATGAGAGACTGGTTATTCGTGGCTGTGACAATGGTTATGGTATTGTGCCTTTAGCTAGATCAAAGGCATGTCCTGATGTTTATTGAGGAAACACTGCATAGAGGATCAACAAGCTGAAATTTTGTGACTAAAGATGGATGAAAATTGTGGCGAAGTTGAATTTTTCTAGCAATAAAATTCTGCAGAAAAGATGGGATTTTTTTTAAACTTGGGGGTAGAAGGTCGTGAACTTTGCCATTTTAAACTCACTTTTCATTGCCGAGGACTGCCTATAAATTAAGGGGCCAAAAGTTGTTGAAACCGTCTGAGTCTGTATTTGAAGTTCTAATTTGATAATTTTAGAAATAATTTTAATTTTAGAGCTTAATCAGGCATGAGGTCTTGAAATTTAGGTGCAACACAACTTCCCTGAAGGCCTTAAGTGCCAGCTTGTGGCAGTTAGCTCTTTAAAGTGAGTATCTACTTTGAAAAAGCAGATCTGTAAAGGTGGTAGTGTGGGTTTTTGAAAGGGGACCTCAGCCCCTTAGCATATTCTGAGATCTCCCACTTCAGCTTGATTCTCGTTTAGCAAGCGCTATTCATCTTTCTCTGTAACTGTCTTAAATTTGAACCTTCAACACACAAACTTATTTAATCACATTTTATCAGGCTTGCGTAAGGGGAGGAGTAATTTGAGAGCAAAAGGGTAGCAGAGGAGCCTTTGCAGTTGGTACCGTGCTTGAAATATGAGCAAGAGGCGAATGAAACTCACTCATCCTGCTCTTTCAACACTGACTTCTGGCAGCTTTTTGCTTCTAAAGCAAAGCCGATCCATTTCTAAAACATAACAGCAGATTTGTGGATGGTGTTTCCACATTGTTGCTTTTCAAGATTTATTTTAACAATGTTTTGTGGCTTCTGGTATTGCAAATGGCTTGTTATTACTTCACCACGTAAGCTACAGCCATAAATCAACTTTATGTGATGGAGCTTCAATGTTCAAAGCAACCAGTGGCTCAGCCATGATTTTTAAGTGCTCCTAACAGAAGGTACCAAAATTAGTTATCTTTTATCTAATGAGTATTTTACTGGTTTGTCTTCAGCAACATGGAAGGGGTGGAGAGAGCTCTGATAGAAATGGCATGGACTCTGAGTAAAAAAGCCACCTCTTGAAGTGTTTTTGCAAATATTAATGAATCTTCAGAACGTGAACCAAAAAGTGTCTCAACTACCATATGCTGAATGTTGCCATTCCAGTATAGCTCTGACTAAAGTAACTTGTAGGCTATGAATGAATTTTTATCAGGCCATGGCATAACACATCTCTCTTTACTCAGCACAGCAAGATTTTAATGTTCAGTAGAGAATAAAGTAACACAACCACTCAAGTGAAAAAGGAATTTAGTGAGAAAGTACATGGCTTCTGTGACATCTACTGCTTTATTTAAGCTAAGGAGATAGTTTGAGCTTCTGTCATCTGGTTTCCATTTAACTGAAACTCTTATTTTCTGATCCATGGGTCTTGGACCTGTTGTTAGCTGATGACTTTTGAATATGGAAAGCTTACTGCTTGGGGCAGTACAGTGCAATTCAATATCAGCCTGCAAAGTCCTCTTTCATTCTGGGCAGCCACAGATTTTTTTTTCTCATTCATCATGGCAGCAGAATGAAAAAAACCCTTTAGCTGACTGAAAACATATAAAATTTACTTCTTAAAATATTCAGCAAAGTAAATGGCTGAATGCTAATAATCATGATTTTATTAATTCTTGCTTTCCAGATTCTGCAGTTTTTTTCAGACTAAAATGTTGGTCATTATTCATAAGAAGATAAATTTGCTTTATAGGTCAACCAAGTTGATAAAAGAATATGCTTATCCTAGTTGATGTGCCGCTTCAGTAATCTCCTTATGAGGTACTGATTATTGTCCTAAGCTACTCTTCATTGCACTTTTCAATTACTTATATGCATGAAGAAAGTTAGAAGAACATTTGGAAGAGTGGATTATGGAAAGTACTACGCAAGATGAGTTTTATGGACAATACTTTTGAAGAGATGTTGAAATTATGCTTTTCGCTGACAGTTTCATGCTAGTTGAGAAAAAGCATGTCCAAAATTTGGGTTTGCATGGGCCTGTGTGGTTTCTGGCTGGCTAAATGGAATAAACAACTCCAGTTGTTTATTGAAAATGCAAATGAGTGCTGCTCTGTTGTGTGTGCTAAGCTTTCTTCTTTTTTTTTTAAATTGATTGCAATGGTTTAGAGCACGAGAATTTTTTACAAGAGTAATATTCCCCCCCCAAAAGCTGTTTCCTTTCTGAACCAGTGAAAAGTTTCAGAAATACAGTTACTGAAAGCAGACGTTTCATTCATCTACACGCAAATCCTCACTATAAGCCATGCTTGAGTCTCACAGGGAAGATTGGAAGCTCCAAGCAAAATTGGGAGTTCAGCCTATTTCTGCATAACAAGTGCTGTAAGTGATTGAAAGCCATGAATTTTCCATCACTTTCTCACAGCTTGCCGAGTCTTGTTTCATTGGCTTTTCTGTTTCTTCTTGATTTCAGAACTAGATTCTTTACCCTTCAATTGTCGTACAAACTGGTGGCCAGTATCAATAAATGTTCCAGATAAGATGGCACACTCCACAGGGTGCCTGCACTGCTAGATGAAGTATTGAAACTTAAATTATTTCCATTACACAGAATTGTCTTATGATAATTCTGCCACATATTAAGTCCCAGGATTTGATAATGTAATGCTGTGATCAAAGCGGTGGAATTTATTACCATTAGTAATTATCTCGTCTGTTTTCTTTGTGCTTTTTTTTTTGTCTTCAGAATGGTATTCCCACTGGAGAGACAACTTCTAGTTATGCTGTTCCTTGTTCACATTCTGAATTACCTCTTTACGTGAAGGCTCTGATTTTTTCTTTCAGCTAGTGCCACTGCCAATAACACCGTCTAGGGGAGACCACATTTCTGCTTGTAGCATGTGAAACTTTTGGGAAGGAACAATGATTTCCATCATCAGCTTTGATGTTTCACTGCAGGGCAGAAAATGCCTGCACTGACCCTTTGCTTACAGATCTGCTCTTATCGGCTTTCTCCTGATTTCGTAAATAAGCGAAGCATAACAGAAGAGGTTTGTCATTAGCCATTTCTCTCTGAGTGAGTTACATAGGAGGCTCCATTTCCACCCCACTCAGCTTTTGGCAGTTTGCCTCTCTTTGCTGCTTCTAGTTTGTACCTGATGATATCTGTGTTTGGCAAGTTGGAGTAAAGGTGTGATCTGGAGGGAATCTTTCAGTGAAGGGTGCCAGCTGTGAACCTGCTGCATCAGCTCAGTTGGATTTCACTTGTTAAAAAATCAAAAAGAGTTTTTGCTTTACCTCTTTTCATAAAAAGACTGAAAAGAGTTCTTTTTCTGTTTATGTGGCATCATTTTCTTATATTTTACCATTCACGAGCCATTATGACTACATGCAAACTACTGCTGATAATGGAAGAATAAGTCCATGGGGCCCCAGACTAACTGCTTGTTTCTGTCATCCCTGGACTTGAGCTTGCAGTGGCAGCAGCAGATTCCTGTTGCCCACGTCTTTGGTGCCTGGTCTGGTGTGGCAGCAGTTCTATATGTGCTTCCAAAAGAGGCAGCTGAGCCATGATACGTCCACCTCATTCCTGAGCTCCAGCAGCTCTGATTGGGGATCTTGTCCTATCTTGCCAGGTGCTGCACAAACATGAAAAAAAAAAAAAGATGGCCTTTACCATCAAGAGCACACTTTTAGTTCACAAGAGAACAGATTGTGAGGCAACAGGCAGCGCTCACACCTCCATATGAGCTGGCAAGGACAAAGCAGCTGTGAAAGAAAGCTGAGTCTTCAGTACCACTTGGTTTCCTCAAGCCCCAGAGTTCAAACCCCGTGACCTATTTGGCTTTGGACTTGGGCAGTTTTCTTCAGCTAAAAGGATGACAGGTCATCCCTGGCACTTCCCCCCATCCCCCTCTGAAAGACGGACATTTTCTAGTTGTTGACAAAAATAAGAAAGAAAAAGAAATCCTGGATCCTAGTCTATGTCTTTGTTAACCATTAAAAGTGTCAGTTCTGAAGAACTGCTAGCTCCTCTTTCATCAAACCACCAAAGAGTGGTTGCCAGTAAAAGAAGTCTGCACTAAATGCTTTGAGAACAAACCATGCATGCTCCAAAATGAAATCTTATTTACTGTGATGTTATTAAATTGCTAAATAAACAGACAAACTCAGAATGGCTGACAGTATGTGGGCGGGTGAACAAATGAGCTTTGATGCTAATGTCAGTCAATGCTAATTCCTATCCTTTGAAGAAAGTGTGATAAACACAGCTGCCAGAAGTGTGATCTGAAATTGCTCTAATTAAACTAATTTTCCATCAGAATAAAAGCAGATGAGCAGCTTGTTTTGTTTCATTTTTAGCTGTACTAATGCAGAGACTAATGATTTTCCAGTTCTTTCCTGACCAGGTGGTCGGGAGGTGATATTTGTTAAATGTGTACAAAGATCTGAGTATGCACAAAACTACTGGGTAAAATTCTGTATTCATATTTCTTTTATTGTATTTGTATCTTAATTTAGGATCTGGGATCTTCAAGGAGCTATAATTTGTACTGGTCACTAAACTCTTCCTTCAGAGCAATAAGGGGAGATTTTATAAGTAATTCATGTTTGTCTCTTAAGATTATACGTTAATAGTAAAAGACAGACAAGGGTGTTTCAATGTTTATTAACTATTTAACTGCTGATCATGGACTAGGGATGAGAATAAGAACTAGAAGTCATGGTGAAGAAAGACATATGGCAAGAAAAAATAGGAAAATGAAGACAGATGATCTCTGGATGTTCCCTCATTTTTTGTCTCTTCCTTGTTTCAAAAACTGCCTCAATTCTTTTTGTAGATGGATTGAAAGATCTGTCATTCCAAGCCTTGCAATTTTAATTTGTGTGTGAAATTTTGATTGGACTCTAATCCTTTTGAAGGCTGCTGCTTTTTGGGGAAACTGAAAATGAAGAAAGGTGGTAAGTTATTTCAGTAGTTTTTAAAAAATTTTGTGACCACTATTTTCTGAATCAGTATAATTAATTGCAGAGAACAGCATATCCAGAAGTAAATAACTGACATATAAATATGTTTGATTTGTGAATGCTGTTGATTTTGATTTAATTAGTGTAAGCTATCTGTGTCAGAATTTAATGCAATCAAATGAAAATATTAATATATATATTTTTAAAATAGAAATATGTTATTAATTTACAAATATGCCTTTTGTCTGTGCCATCTATCAATTTCTAAATGAGTTAATTACGGCAAATCAGTCTGTTGAGAAATTCTATCAGTTACGGTCTGTCTCCCACGCGTGAACACTAGATGGCACTGAAAGACAGGAGCTGTGGAGTGGAAACGCAGGTATTTTAACTTTCTTGAGGTTAGCATACTTCAACGGAGGATCACCGAAGCAGAAATGATCTCCTGTAGGTGTATTTTGTGAACAAAGAGAAGGTTTCACAGGAATTACAGAAGTTTTATTACGTGACTCAGTAGTTGCCTGAGCTATAGAAGAAACCGGCACAATTAGAGAAGTGGCAGAACACGATATTAAAGCGACCAAGCCTGGCAGTCGCTCTGCAGTTGGAGACACTGGAGCCTTTCCTCTTCAACTTGCTCATGCTGCTTCATAAGAAGAAATATTCTCTAAAAATTTATGTGCTGACTTGCATTTACCATTGTGCTCCTTGAATGCAGCTCAGGTGCTAGACCTGACAGAGTTAAAAACATCAGCTTCCACAGCACTTCATGCTCTGATCCTGCCCCTGACAAAACACAAACTTTTGGGCTGACACAGGAGACACACCGCTGGCATTTAGGATGAGGTCTGAGTCAGAATTCAAGATCTTAATGAGCCCTTAATAAAAACTATGTCAAGTGAATCCCAGAGGGGGTTGGTGTCTCTGACTCAGGCTGCAAACTCTCTCAAACTATTGACTGCCTGACCTGGGGTGTTTCACATGCTTCAGCGTGGTTTTCAGAGAGCCATTTACCCTCACCATGGGGATGAAAGTGTAAAAGCTTGTCATGTGCAAGGGATCACTGCAGATTATCCAATGTATTAATCTGGTTTTAATAATTAAAACCATGTCCTTTAATTCCAACTGCAAAAGCTCAAGGGTTAGGAAACTCTGCTTCCCTGAGTGACAACACAACTGTATTTCAGCCCATTCTGTGTACTAAATGAGGCAGATGTCCTTTGGGTTAAAATGGTACACAATTATGTAATTAAAACCTGAAGTACCTGCACAAGATTACAAAATTATGACTGTAGCGAACTTTTCCTAGCGTTTCAGTGCTGGATTTACTCATCCAGATTAAATTCTTCTCTTATGTAATTTTATAGAATCACAGAATTGCTTGGGTTGGAAGATCATCCAGTTCTAATCCCCCTGCCATAGACAGGGACACTTTCCGCTGGATCAGGTTGCTTATGGCCTCCTCCAACCTGGTCTTAAACACCTCGAGGGATGGGGCATCCACAACTTCTTTGGGCAACCTGTGCTAGTGCCTCGCCATCCTCACAGTAAAAAAAAATTTCAATATTAACATATATATTCAACATTAACATGTTTTTTAAAGATGAACAGTGGTCCATTGCATGCATGGGGACAACGTGGGGGCCAGAGAAAGGCTCTGTGTTATCAACCAGCAGGAACCCATCCCAGGGCCACTGTGGCCTGTGCTGCAATATGGGTGGGCTTGGCTGCTGGAGCTGCGGGCAGGCTAATGAGCGAGCCTAGTCCCCTCTTGGTGCCCCTCTCTTACCTGTTTTTCCTGACCTCTCTGCCATGTTCCGTGCCAGGTACCCTCTGCGGCCACCTTGGGTTACAGGGAAGCTGCTGAGAGAGCCACGTTTGGTTCCTTTTACTTAATTCCTCCAGAAAAAAAACCCAAATTTTTCTGCTGGTAGCATTATGCTCATTTTCTTTTCATTATTGTAATTTTCTTAAACTGAAGAAAATTGTTTCAAACCCACATAAGATCTCCCCTCTGCTTAGATCTCTTCTTAAAACTGTGTTTATCAGGCTACTGTTACTTGGAGAATTTTAGAAAACTTCTGTTTGTAGTGATACAAGAAGTAGATATTATTACAAAAAGTGGAATATTTTGATTATAGCTAAAGTAGAGTTAAGTTACATCTGAGTCACTGTATTTCTTGAAAGGTAGACTGGGTGTCCCTCTGATAGCATGTTTTTTTATAGCATGTTTGTTTTCAAATAGTGTTTTCCCAGGCCCTGTTCAGAGAGAAATTATAACATCTTTTGTTAAGTATGATCTGTGCTGAACAGATGTGTCTCCTATAATCACCTCTGGTTGCAGCCTTTCCCTATCTGAAATGCAAGGTCAGAGCTGGCTCTGAAGCTCGAATTAGCAGAGATTTGGCTCTTGTGAAGTTCATAATAAAATCAAAATTAGTCCTTGGAAAGTAATAGAATATGCATAAGATTTTTGGGAAGATTTATACATATGCGTGTAAGTGGGATATATATTCTGTCCCCAGCTTTTGTCTTGTTATGCATGATTGATGTAACTAATTCCCTCATGTGTCCAGTGCTGAAATAAAGGATGCTGCTTTCTAAAACTCCAAAACAAGTCTTGGAGAATTTATTTGCCAGCATTTTTGGTATCAATATGACTTTCACAGAATCACAGAATGACCTGAGTTGGAAAAGGGACCCACAAGGATCATTGAGTCCAACTCCTGTCCCTGCACAGGACAACCACAACACTCACACCATGTGTCTGAGGGCATTGTCCAAATGCTTCTTGAATATTGCCAGGCTTGGTGCTGTGACTGCTTCCCTGGGGAGCTGCTCCACCACCCTCTGGCCGAAGAACCTTTTCCTAATATCCAACCCAAACCTCTCCGGCACATCTTTCTGCCATTCCCTCGGATTCTACCATTGGTCAACCTCCCCCTTTGCTTAGAACTCTTTTTAGAACTGTTTTCATCAGGCTGCTGTTCCTTGAAGAATTTCAGAAAAGCCTCCGTTCGTGGCACCGCCCCGACCTGACCCCTGCCAGCTCAGCGGCCTTGGGAACGGTGGCAGCCCCTCTGGCCAGCTCTGCGCCCGCGCCACGCTCAAGATGGCGGAGGCAGGCGCTGCGCGTGCCGCCGCGCCCAAGATGGCGCCTCTCCCCCCGCCCTCCTTCCCGCCCTCGCAGTGGCGACTTCCGGAGGGCGAGGGCGAGCGTCCCATGGTAACTGCGCCACGGCGGGGACGCCGCCGCTGCCCGGGCCGCGACAACGGGCCGCCGCCTCCGGGGCCCGGCAGCCGCCAGGTACGCGCCGCTGGGCGGGACGCGGCCTCTCCCCGCGCGCCGCCGGTGGCGAGTGGAGCGCAGCCCGCCGGGGCGGTCTCTCCACGGCGCCACTGAGGTGCGGGGGGCGGTACCGGCCGCCTCAGTCACAACCGGCGGGACCCCGCGGCGCGGCTCCCCTACCGGGGCGCAGCCCCCCCCCCCCCCCCCCAGCCTCCCCACCTCTGCCCGTGCGCGGTACCGGCCGCTCCTCCTCCAGGAGGAGTTCTGCGAGGAACGGCTGAGGGAGCTGGGAGAAAAGGAGAGTGAGAGGAGACCTTATCACTGTCTACAACTGCTGAAAGGAGGTTGTGGTGAGGTGGGTGTTTGTGCCATCCACCCAGGTGACAGGACGAGAGGAAATGGCCTCAAGTTGTTCCAGGGGAGCTTCAGATTAGACATAAGGAAAAAATTCTTCTCTGAAAGGGGTGTCAGGCACTGGCAGAGCTGCCCAGAGAGGCAGTTGAGTCACCATCTCTGGAGGTGTTTAAAAGACGGGCAGATGAGTGTCTCAGGGATGTAGTTTAGTAGCAGACAGGTACAGTTGGACTGGATGATCTTAAAGGTCTTTTCCAACCGACCAATTCTATGATTCTTGGTGCGGAGGTGTACAGAGCTGTGCAGAGCTGCCCACTGGCATCCCAGGCAGCCAGCCATGCCCTGGTGTCTTCTGAGTCTTGTTTTAAAACAGTGCATAAAAATGAAGTGTTTTTTCAAGTTCACTTCTGAATTTTTATGTTTATTTTGGTGGGAACTTTGGCCTTTTTTTAAAAAATAGGGGTGTTCAGGCACTTTTTTCATTCATTATGGACTGAAATATGATCAGCCTTTCCATGTGCTTTTGGCCTTTGTTCAGGCGTAGGCTGTGTGTAGCTGCCTGGGTTATTTGTTATGAGCAAAGACTCTGTGGGAGCACAGGGTCTACAGGCAGTGGTTCCTAAAGGGAACTCCTGTGGCACCTTTTGTCTTGAGAGATTGGGATACGGCAGCTCCTGACTTCTGTCTGCACAGCTGGTATGCTGACAAGCTGCTTAAGCATTGCTTCCAGTGGTGGTGGCAAGGGCTGGAGATGTATTGGAGAGACCATTAAGACAGAGGTCTGTCTGCTGTGTGTACGTTGTGAGTAGTTTGCAAGCCTCTTCAGTCTCTGGATCCAGCATAAACGACCAGTTACTGTGTTGTCAGCGGTGGCATCTGCAGACATTGGAACTAGCTGTCACTGCACCCTCCTTATGGAGCTCCCACGTGAAGGACAGCTCACCTGCTGATTTTTCCCCTACCTTTCTCCTAGGAGAGGATATTAGAAGTATGGTTTAAAACATCTCTGAAAGAAAGGCAACAGGGCTCTCCCTCTCTTTTCTCAGCATCTGGATAAGATTGAAAAATATGATTTTGCAGAATAGTTGATGGTTCACATTGTATGTCAGCAAATGAGAGCTAGCTCTTTTCAGGAGAGGAGTGAAGAGCTGTAGTTACTCAAAGTGTGTCTGTAGTGAGTGTGTATTTTAAACGCAAGAAAACTGATCAGAATTCCAAGTTGTTTGCTTAGAATAACTGGCTTAGCCAAGCCTTTGAAATAATAACAAACACTTACGATAATGCCTGCAAACTGTTAATGGGCTTATAGATATGCTCAGCTTTGAGAGTGTTGACTGGTGAAACTGCAGGGGTGTAAAAGTGCAAAAAAGCAATTGGGACAGATCAGGACTGGGAGGAAGACAGGATTTCTTAGCTGGGCAAAGGGGTAAGAGCCTGAAACAAAGAGCCTGCAGTGATGGAGGTGGAAGAGATCTAATGTGAAAAAGCCAAAGGGTGAGGTACCAGTCTTTGGAATGGGGAAATCTGTGTTAAGAAAATATAAATACTTAAATCATCAGCATTTATAGACTCTTGTGGCAAATACTTAAGTTTGTAATCACTAAGTTGTTGACTGTAACAAATAATAAGGCTTTTAAACATTATAGCATACTGTGAATATTATTTATATTTCAGTCTGAATGTTACATAAATATACCTTGTACTTCTTTATTTTTTCAGTAGCTCCAAGAAACTGCAACTAGTGTTGAGATGCTGCTGTGCTGGTTGCTGAAGGTACAAGTGAAATGAGAAACAAATTAGAGTCAAACAAGCATCCAGGGGTTTTTTTGCTTGAATAAATATGTTTAAATGTTAAGCATAAAGTAGCAAAACACAACGACCTTTGGCACTGGTATTTTGTTTAGGAATACAATGGTGGAACTATGATTGTAGTATAGATTATTTTGGAAGCTATTAAATAGAAATGAAAATGAAATTGTGCAGAAAGATTTATTTCCTTCTTTACAGCAAAGTGAGTAATATCCTGTAGTAATATAATAGCCTAGTTTGAGGACATAGTTATTTTGAGATTAGAAGCTTAAGTGTATACTTTCAGTAAAAGCAGATGGATGCTGAAATTGGGACCTGCTACTGTAGTGATGCAAAATATAGAAGACTGCATTAGGATTTGAGATATTGTAGCATGACTTAGGAGGGTTGGGGTTTTCCCCTCTTTTAGGGATGTAGGGAATAAACTGCAAGGAGTGGGTTTTCCATTTTTTTTTTGGTTTGCTTTTGAACTCATTGTAGCAGTGTTAAGGTTGTTTTAACGTTGTGTAATGCAATAAATAAGGCTGCAATTGTGACTATTTGCCTTTGGAACCTGGGAGAGAGCAGTGTCAATGGCTGGGCTTTCCTGTGTGTAAGGCAGTACCATTTCTTCACTTTTCCCTTCTCTTGCTCAGTAATGTCTGAGAGACACGACTTCGATTTATGCTCTGTTTTTTAGCAGACAGTCTTGCAGCTCTGTTGGAGAATGCCATGTGAACCTATTTTTGGCTGATCAGAGAATTGCTGTAGCAGGAACAAAAGACATTGATGGGGGAGAGCGGTCCCAAGGGGCCTTAAGAAGAAAGAGATGGAATTCAGATTAGTAGGCTCCAAAAAAATCTTGCCCTAGAAGAGGTGAAAAATAAGACTATAAAAGAACAAAGGTAAAAAGAACATGTGAAAACACTTAGTTCTCATAACGTTACCCTTTCCCATGAGGAGGCTTTCTGAATGGCTTTCATAGTAATGTTTCTCATATGTTGACTGTAGATTCGAGCAGTAAGCTTTACTTTCCCTCTAAGCCTTTAACAGATGATTGATTTATTAGCTTTGATAGAAGTATAGAATTACTTTAAACTTTGAAATACATAATAAGCACCTCAAATAATGAGGAAGCTTACAGCTATCTCTCTTTAAAGTCATCAATGACATTAATTTGGCTTGGAAATTGCGGCTATTTTCTTGCTCAGCAACCATATGGTATTTCTGAGTTTAGTGTCACTTCCTGTGAGTAGTTTTTATAAAGTCAGCTGGGCTTTGGTGTGAAGTGCAGCAAAAATTAAACGCTGTGGGAAGGTGTGAAAAATGTTCTTATTAAACAGGCAGATTGCTTTTCAGACCTAAGAAAGCAGGCTGCTTTCACTTTGGCGTAAGAGTGGACTGTAGACTCTAAATAGTGTATTCAGTGAGACTGTAAGGCCAAAATAAACAAAACTTGTAACTACTGCTTGTTTGACACTGAAGCTTTTAATACAAATATCTGTAATGTTAACAGATCAATGTTTTGTTGTAAACAAAATACTTCTTAGTTTTTCTGTAAAAATAAGACCCCTATTACAGTAACTTACCCCTTCAAGGAGATCTCTTCTTGAGGTGTGATACACTAATGCTGTTGTTCCATGCGTCTTGACATTAATAGAACAGCCACATGAAATTTCCATCTGAATTCTGATTTTTGAGTCTTGCGGTAGTCAAAACGTGAATTTTATCTGTTGCATAATTTTTGGAACACCAGCTTGTCCAAGTCAAGAGCTTTTGAGAAATATCTGGGCATCAAGGAGCACAGTCTAGCTGAGTTGGTGAAAGCTAGAATAACAGAGAGGATTCCTTAGTTAGGAAGTCCTGAACTGTGTGTGAAGCAATTTTATAAAGGTGAAAGGTGTTTTTTTTTTTTTTTAAGCTGACCTTTACTCCCTGCTTATTGAGAGGAGTTTAAATTGCTCTGCAGGAGATTCTCCAGCGTGCAGTATTAACAGAAATAAATCTGGCTGGGAGAGTTGTGAGGAAGGAGAATCAGTGTCCGTAGGTGGTGAACCAGGAAGGAAAAGATCTAAAAGTGGAAGCAATCGGGCCAAGTGAATGGGGCAAAGAAAAGCAAGGAAAGAGGTGTTGGGAAAAGGAATGGGGTGAAGCCAGGTATCAATGGAGACTAAAGGCTGTTAGATGTGATATAGGTAGCATAGACCTTGCAAGAAAAAAGTTTTCTGGGGAGGGAAGGTGTCATTGTGGAGAGACAGAGAGGGAGGAACTGGTTGGTATATAGACAGGAAAGTGCCACTTGAAATCAAGTAGAAATATGTCCAAAAGGAGTGAGAGGCACCAGAAGAATGAGTGAACACAAGGTGCGTGGTCTCAGAGTGTGTAGGTGGAGATGAGAAACAGGGACATGCGGAGCCCATCCCTGCAAGGGGAAACCTGAGTACAGAGGTGGGGAACTGAAGGACCTGTAGTGTGGAGACAGGTTAAAGTATGCGGCCTAAAATGAGAGTGACTGTATGGCTGCCCTCAAGAGGGACGTGGTGGAGTGCCATGCTGGGTGTCCTCAGTGGTGCAGAGCCGAGGGGTGGGCATAGTGTGCTCAGCTTACAGAAGCTGTGAGTGAAAGGTTCTTTCTGCCCTCCCTGTTCTTATTCCTCCCTCCATCTTTATCCTCTGTGGTAGAAGTGAAAGACTTGCTTTCTGGTGGGTTGATGTAGTCAGTTTATGACTGGAAATAACATTAGCTTTCTGTGTTCAAGTGTCTGAAGTCTTGCCGTGCGTCTTAGTCTATAGTGTTGTTGTTTTTGTAGAAACAACCAAACACACTGTGATAAAACTATTCTTGCGCTGTCTATAGTACAACATAAATCTTCTTCTGTTTGACACAAATTAATAAAAATTACTAAATTAAGCCATAATTATTAGCAGATGAATACTGTGCTTCAGTCTTGTATAGTCTCTCCTTGTTAATGAACTTGACATACAGATAAAATGGGAAGGAGATAGCTCTGTCTTTAATAGGAGGAAACGTTTCCCTTGTCATCTGAAAATGCTTGTGTTTCTGGGTGATGTGTGCATGCTCAGCAATAGTGCTTTCTTGTGCAAGCCATAGCATTTAGAAATTAAACTGTTGTTATTCCTGGATTGTCAAGAATCTCTTCCCCTCCTGGAGCTTTAATTATTTAACATCTGCATTTATGTAACCAGGGTTCGTCAAGGGCTGTAAACAGCCTTGTTTTAGGTTTCCTGATATTTCTTTATGCCATGGCTGTCCTTCCATGTGATAAGACTTGCCTGTTGGAGCTGCGCCAAGGAGTAAATCTCAAAGGCATTAAGTCTTGTTGCCACAGCTAATACTGTGCTTGTGGCTTGCTTTTCAAAAGTATCCCATTTGCTTTTTCCCCCTGAGTGTTTGAAGAAACTATCCACGAGCACCGTTTCAGGTTTGAATGTTTAAGTACAGCAGCATCATCTTTTTTGTAACTTGTACCTGTCTAGTACAACTACTTTATTTTAAAAATATTTTAAACATAAAATTACTTCCTTACATAAAATTGATTCCTTCAGTGTATGTCCCTTTAAGACTTCTTTACCTGCCAATGTTTTATTTAACTGTATGCGTAATGTAAGAATGTTTCTATCTTTTAGCTTAGGGAAGATGCATTTGTTTCTGATGTCTGTTCAAGCTGCCTTTTGTGAAGTGCTTGTCTGTGATTAAATGTTTATACAGAGGATGGACCATAAGTAGTGCGATTTGAGAAGACACATTTTGTAAACACAAAATCCATTCTACCTGGAATGTGAGTGGAATAATACAGCTCAAATTGCACTTGTGCTGTGGTGTAGTGCTGGAATTAAAGCTGGGATTTTTGGGGTTAGTTTTGGGTTTTTTTTGTGAGACCTCATCAGTGGTCTTCAGAGTTTTACATTTTGTTATGAATTATAAAATGTGATGGGTGCTTGATACCTATAGGCTTGGCTTGAAGATCCTTCTAGACTTGGTGTGAACTTAAAAGAATTTCTTAGGAATATTCTCCCCTTTCTGTTTACTGAATGTAGTTGCTATGCTTAGCAATGCAGCTGACAGGATCCACTTCTAAAGGTAAAAATATTTAATATTGAAGCAACCTTGTTGGGCAGCAGCTGAGTTGCATAAAAAATGGGTGATGTGGAGATATCTTTGGGTGAGCAAAAGGGAGAGGGAGATTTTGAGAACTAAGTAATTAATTAAACATTGTTGCAGTTACGATCTTTTTGCCTTAGAAAATTAGAGAGTACTATGCCACAGTTTGATTATGTAAGTAAGTTAAAATATTTTCTTTAACGCTGTTAAAAATAATTACATAAAGCTGAAGGGAATTTTTTCCTCATGGAATAAACTTTGCCCTAGTCTTAAACATATGTTCTTACTTATTGTTGATGGCTTCTTTAATACCATAAAAACTACAGCAGGTATTGCAAGAATTCAGTAACTTAATCTTAATCCTTTGAAGTTAAATCATGTGAAATGTATGTCATGCTGATACCTTTATAAAAGCATAATAGAATTAAAACCAAAATCATTATTAAACCTAATTTAAAACTCCCTTTAGGAAAGTCAAAGATCCTGAATAGTCCTAGAAATTTTATGGGCCTGAATTAGTCAGAATGTATTTTCTTTGCCAGTGAAATTTATGAAATGAAAAAGCGAGATTTGTATTGAGGCTTTTAGGGTATAGTATTGGTAAATGTATCATTGTGTAATAATGTTTATACTTTAAGTCAGTTGAAGAAAGTGGTGTTATGGTTGACTGTGAACTGTAACTGTCTCCTTCTATATGTAGCTGTTTAACTGTTGTATCAGTAAACTATTCGCTTAATCTGCTGTCAGGCAAAGCCAGTTAAAGATCTGCGGCAAACTCAGCACTTTGGCAAATTGTTCTCTGTTAAAAAATAGTAGAGATGGCATTAGTGGGAAAACAATTACTTGCTTTGTAAGCAGTGCTGTTAAGTTATGACTAAGTATATTGATTTGCCTGGCCAACACAAACTCCAGACAGATTTTTTTTTTTTCCATGGCCTTTCCACAGAGGGTCACATGGCTGCTTGTTATTGCCTTGGATATGAGTGAGTTCCACAAACCAAATTGGTTTGTGGGGAAATTGAGAGGTTTTTAAGTTATTTTTTTTGCAAATAGATTTTGGTCAGTGATGTGTCATGATGAATGGATTGGGGGGAGTCCCTCTTCCGTGCTCCTCAAAATCTGTTCCTTTGCAAAGCTCTAACTTCTCTTTGTCACAGCTTTACCAGTAACATATACAAGAAAGAGGTTATTGACTTTCAGAAATTCATGAATTTCTAATCTTTTTTACTATGTAGGCAGGAGAAACTAGCATCTGTGTGCTTGTGCCAAACATGTTTTTGTTTTTTTTTTCTTAAATTGGCATCTTTTCCTCTAACCACCAAAGGCAAATTGAAAACACTGTTCAGAGTTCCTTGGTGCTTTTAGAATTTAGGCTACTAAATCTGTAAAACCCACAAAGTGAAGCTGTAATAATGGGATTATGAGACACTGAAGCTTTTTCCTTCTTCGGAGGTCCAACAGTGATTAACAGAGGTCCCTCCTGCCTACCCTACTTTTCAATATTGCCTGCTCCGTTTCAGGGAAGGGTCCAGTAGTGCCTTAGTGTTCAAGTTCCAAATTAAAATGTAGTAGTAAATGGGTAACAGTGGGTCTAAATGGTATCCCAAAATAATTATACTGCTTTGCTTTTCAAGGCTTAATGCCAGGTCTTTTGTCAACCCTTTTAAGAGGATGCTGTGTGATATCTTGTCTCTTGGATGATAGCACTTCTTGGGAAATAAAAATCAGAACTTTACTACAGCATGCAAGCAATTTCTGGATTCATATTTTCATTAAAGTATGGATTTCTTTCTGTAAATTTGGTTAAGAATGCATATTGGCTGAGAATTCTGACATGGAGACAAAGTTCAGTTAAACAATCTTAGAATAAAGATTAAAAGATAAATATGGTTAAATAATAGAAATGCATGATACAAAGGCATTATAGCATACAACAAGCTGTTCACATTAGTGTGTTCCTGTCTCAAGAGAGGTTTTTCTGCAGGGCTAGCTCTTCCTCTCTATCTGTGCAGGCATGATTGATACTAAATAACATCCTCATACACTTACTACAGTTAAGATAGTGTACTAGTAGAATAGTTTGCACAATAAGAGAAATAAGGGGTTAGCTTGCTACTAAATAAAGAAATGTAACACGATCCTGAGAAAACTGTGTGTTTAGTGCACTTGTTGCTTCGGATTTATCTTCATTAGAGGAAAGGCAGCAATTATACCTGGCCCCAGAAACAGAAGTGTAGGAACTTCCCTTAGATAAGGAAAATAATGAAGAACACTTATAAAAACTGTTAATTTGAAAAGCAGGTTGTTTTGCTTCTCTTGATTCCCAGTGTCAGAACCATTATGTTTCCATGTAGACAGATAAAATTCTTTAAAGAGGAGAAGCCAAGCCAGTACCTGTAGAGAAGCAGGTGGAAAAGAACCACTAGAGAACTGGAGATCACTTTCAAAAGCATTGCAACCATTTAGAACATATGAAAACATATGAACAATTTGGAAAGCTCTTCAAGGAAAGAGTACAAAGGTGGTAAATAAACCTAAATGTGGATTTTCGCAAAACAAAATTCACAGACAGTCAAATCTCCTTTTGTGATGTGGTATCCAGTCTTGTTTGGGAGGAACAAATATGTTCTTAGTTTAATAAGCTAACAGTCCAATGATTTTGTCCATATGAAAAGCAAGGAAATGTTTCTCTGTATAGTGTAAAGTTGGTGAAAAAACCTTAAATAGTTTCATGGATCACTGTCAGACCAGAGGATGTCTAGACTGAATGGTCTCTGCAGGGTTCCGACACTAATTTTAACTTAAGTGAAACATTGAAGCTATGCAATATTAGCAGCAGATGGTATCAAGCTAGGAATTGCTGCAAGTGTTGGAAAACATGGTTGGAGTTCAGAATTATTTGAGAAAGGGGAGAAGCAATCCGGGGAAGAACATGCCTTATGGATGAGGACAAGGCTCTGGATCCTCCGTTAATTGATCGTCACTGTACAAGTAGACAATGAGGGATTAGAATGAGTTTTGTGCAAAGGACCTAAGGATGTTATAGTTAGCAAACTGAACGCGCTTCTGTTAACACAGATGTTGCAAACAAGTCGGATGTACTGTGATACATGAGCATGATGACTTTCCATAAATCACATGACAGTTGTTCATTCTAGGCTTAGGCATTTCACCTCAGTACTGGGTGTATAGAGGAAAGCGAAGAGAATAAAGTTGTGAAAATGTAATTATTTTATTCACAGAAAGTTTTAGAACTGTTTCCCTTAAAGAACAGAAGACTACAAGGAGAAGAAAAAGTTGTCTTCAGGTGAGATATGAACAAGAAGAGAGGAGAGGGATTTTCGCTCTAGCCACTCTGACGACAGACCCACTGGTAATGTGCTTAAGCTTCAGCAAAGGTGATGTAAATGGATGCTAGAAAAATTGTGAACTGTTGGAGCGTATTGCTTGGGAAGACTGTGGTATTTCCATTTTTAGACTGCCTTATAAAGCACAGATTAACTATGTCTAGACCATGTTTTTCTCTTCCTGTCCAGAGAGGGTGTATTAGCTGATTTATTGATCTCTTTTCCAACTATTATTTTATAGTATTAGAAAATCCTAGAGGGATTTCTAGAAAGCAGGGACATACAAATTATAATAGAAAGATATCATAGTGGTTAATAGCATTGGGCCCATGTTAATCACTTTTTCATTTTGTGCTAATGAGTCTTGCTATCAAAACTGCACATCTGTACTCTTTCATTTCCACTCCCTGCTCTTCAAAGAAAAGTAACATTGCACTGGCAGAGAGGGGAGAAATACTCTTTATAAATCTTCTGGCTCACTTCCATTCCATGACTGCAAATATTTTCCAATTGATACACTAAGTGTATACTGATGACTATAAACTTCCAGAATAATCTTTCTTCCCCAGCTTCAAAAAAAAATTACTTTGGGGACAAGGGAGAAATTAGATTCTCAAAACCCCATGGTAAGTTTGATATCAGATTCTGAGATATCAGACTGCGTTGCTCATTACTCCCAATTAGAATTAAGACATTAGCAGATACCAGCCTTTATCTTGCATGCCCTTTTTCCTAGAATTAGCAATTAAGATACATGAATAAGAGGCAATGTAGTCTGGTAGCAGGAACTTGGGCCTGGGAGACAGAACTGTCAGTGTCTTAATCTTAGATAAGATTTTGAATTATGATTTACTGAAGGGTGTGTTTAATTCCTGGTCGTGTTTTTCACATACAGAACGTAATGCTGTAAGGATTAATTTTTGCCTGTAGGAACAGAGATGAAAACTCTCAGATATGTATCTCTTTCTGCATTAAGAATTGGTATGTAAGCCCAAGGGTTTCATTCATGATTCTTAGGTTATATTTCATAGAATGTTTTGGGTTGGAAGGGACCTTAAAGATCATCCAGTTCCAACCTGCCTGCCATGGAATCAGGTTGCTCAAAGCCTCATCCAGCCTGGCCTTGAACACCTCCAGGGATGGGGCATCCATGACTTCTCTGGGCAACCTGTTCCAGTGCCTCACCATCCTCAACAGCAACAGATTTCTTCATAATATCTAGTCTAAATCTCCCCTCTTTGAGCCTAAAATCATTACCCCTTGTCCTATCCCTGCACTTCCTGATAAAGAGCCTCTCCTCATCTTGCCAAAACCCTTTCCGTCATCTCTCAACAGTCCTGGCTGACTGGGGAAGTGCCGCTCGACTGGAGACTGGCAAATGTAACTTCCATTTACAAGCAGGGTCAGAGGCAGATCCAGGGAGTTATAGGCTTGTCAGCTTGACCTCGGTACCGGGGAAGGTCATGGGGGAGATCATATTGAATGCTATCACACAGCACATGCAGGACAGTCAGGTGATCAGACCCAGTCAACATGGGTTTATGAAAGGCAGAGCCTGCCAGACCAACCTGATATCCTTCTGTGAGAAGGTTAATGGACGAGGGAAGGGCTGTGGATGGGGTGTACTTGAACTTCTGTAAAGCCTTAGACACTGTTTCTCACAGTATTCTGATTGAGAAACTGGCTGCCATCGGCGTGGACAGGCACACCCTCTGCTGGTTAAAAAAATGGCTGGATGGCTGGGCCCAAAGAGTCATGGTAAGTAGAGTTAAATCCAGTTGGGGACCAGTCACGAATGGTGTTCCCTAGGGCTCAGTGTTCGTTCCAGTACTGTTCAATATCTTTAATAATGACCTGGACAAAGGGATCGAGTGCACCCTTAGCAAGTTTGCAGATGACACCAAGCTGGGTGGCAGTGTTGATCTGCTTGAAGGAAGGGAGGCTCTGCAAAGGGATCTGAACAGGCTGGATCAATGGGCTGAGACCAATGGGATGAGGTTTAACAAGACCAGGTGCTGGGTCCTGCACTTGGGGCACAACATCCCATGCAGCGTTACAGGCTTGGGGAAGACTGGCTGGAGAGCTGCCTGGAGGAGAAGGACCTGGGAGTGTTGGTTGACAAACGTCTGAATATGAACCAGCAGTGTGCCAGGTGGCTAAGAAGGCCAATTGCATCTTGGCCAGTGTCAAAAACGGTGTGACCAGCAGGACAAGGGAGGTGATTGTGCCCCTGTACTCCGCACTGGTCAGGCCACACCTTGAGTACTGTGTTCAGTTCTGGGCCCCTCAGTACAAGAAGGACATTGAGGTGTTGGAGCATGTCCAGAGAAGGGCGACAAGGCTGGTGAAGGGGCTGGAGAACAAGTCCTATGAGGAATGGCTGAGGGAACTGGGTTTTTTTAGTTTGGAAGAGGAGTCTGAGGGGAGACCTCATCACTGTCTACAGCTGCCTGAAAGGAGGCTGTGGCAGAGTGAGTGTTCATCTCTTCTCACAAGTGACAGGTGATAGGACAAGAGGAAATGGCCATAAGTTGCACCAGGGGAGGTTCAGACTAGGTATTTGGAACAATTTCTTTACCGAAAGGGTGGTCAGGCACTGGCACAGCTGCCCAGGGAGGTGGATGAGTCACCATCCCTGGTGGTGTTTAAAAAACGGGTAGATGAGTTTTTGAGGGACATGGTTTAGCGGATGATGGGTGCGGTTGGACGCGATGATCTCCAAGGTCTTTTCCAACTGGAAGATTCTATGATTCTATGATCTTTCTTGTAGGCCCCCTTTAAGTACTGGAAGACCACTATAAGGTCTTCCTGGAGTCTTCTCTTCTCCAGGCTGAGCAAACCCAGCTCTCTCAGCCTGCCCTCATGTAGGAGGTGCTCCAGACCTCTGATCATTTTCATGGCCTGCTCTGGACTCGCTCTAACAGATCTGTGTCCTTCCTATGCTGAAGACTGCAGTGCTGAATACAGAACTCCATCTGAGGTCTCACAAGAGCAGAGTGGGAAAATCTCCCTCTTCATCACATTCCTTTTGATGCAGCCCAGGATACTGTTGGCTTTCTGGGCAGCAAGTGCACATTGCTGGTTCACATTGAGCTTCTCATTCACCAATGTCTACAAGTCCTTCTCCATCCATTCTCTGCCCAGCCTGTAATTGTGCTTGGGATTGCCCCGACCCAGGTGCAGGACCTTGCACCTGGCCTTTTTGAAGCTCATGAGCTTTGCACAGACCCACCTCTTGATGCTGACCAGGTCTCCCTCAGGATGACATCCCTTCTCTCCAGCGTGTTGACCACGCTACACAGCTTGGTATCATCAGCATGTTGATTTGACTTCTTCTGCTACAGTATCTTCAGATTAAAGAACAACCTTTCAAAATTTTGGTAGTTTAAAAATATGTATCATAGTAGAATTTACTGTGGTGTTTTCCCTAGTCTTTGTATATGGAAAATGCAGCCTCTTGTTTTCTTTCTTTGCTTTTTTCCTTCCCCACTAATGTTGAAGATAGCGTCTTTGTCAAAGACTTCACAAGTATGGTATAGTTGTTTGGCTCCGTTCATGATTTATAAGGATACAGAAAGCTTGCAGAATTAAAATTCTATTGGAGTCCCAGTTCTTTTTTCTTACCTAGCTTTTTGAAGTTGAGGAGGCTGCATCAGTATAAAATGCTTTGACTTTTAGCCTTTTTGCAGCAATACAACTATCCTATAGATTTCTTTTTTAATTTAAGTTCCTTAAGAGGCTGGGAGCCGTGCTAGTATGATGTCATTCTTGTTTGACAAACCAGCAGTGTTGAAGAGTGAGAGGACGTGTGTGGGGTCTTTAAGGCAATGAAATAAGTTTTAAAAAACTGTAAGATCAGGCTAAAATCAGTGCAGGCTTCTTTCTGCAGGTGCAGATTTTAAGCTAGGCCTCCGCTGACGTTTGCATTTAAATTTATTATTACAGTGTCACCCTACAGTGTTTATAGTTCCTTCAGTGTATTCTTTGTGAAAGAACTGGCATCATTTTTTGAAAGGTTATGTTGAATTCTGGTTTCCACAGCACAAGTTGCCATGGATATGTCAGGTACTTAATGTTTGTTTACAGAGGACTGAGGTAGACAAGGTTCATGCTAGCTATTTTCTAATGAATGTTCTGCATCCAAATGATGCTGTTCTCATCGGGATTTAACTGGCCAGTAAACGTAAATTCTACTGTCTGCTTTGAAAATGGATTAAATTCACTTTGGAATGAGTTAGTGCAGAAGTGTTCCTGTGTGTATTTTTACTTTGCAGTAGCTTGTTAGTTGTTTAGGTTCCTTTTTCCCCCTTTGCAGTAAAATGAGTGTGCTGATTTTGTGTGGCTTACAGTATTTTGAAGTCCTGTCAGTCGCCATTTAAATAGGTAAACAATGTACTTAAGTTGTTGCTGTGCCTGGAAACTGATGAATGCAACATTGCCACTGTAAAACTGTTCTATTTCGTGCGTCTTCATGGAGCAAAGAAAGGTCCTAGACTTCCTGTGATCGGGGAAAATGGTGATGGTGGATTTTGTCTGGCTAATAGCTGACATAACAAGGAAATTAAACCATAAAACTCCTGCCTATGTAGATCCAAGTGCCCTGAAGAGACTACTTACATAATACAACACTTGAAGTATGTTTCTAGTCGCTTCTCTGCCTTCTAAATCATCTGCTTTGCCCCTTCTTAACTACTCATTTACTTTCCTCCTCTTCCAAAATAAGGATCATATACATAAATGTGTTTATGGAGCCCCTCAAATCCTGAGTCAGAAATACCACGGCTGGCTTTCAAGCCCATGCAAACTATCTGTGCAGCACAGCAGACTCTGCTGTTAAGTGACCATTAGAAAAAATGTGCAACTAAAACAAAAGTTAAACATTAACTTGCTCCTTTCCCAAGTCACGCTGGAAGAGGCATGGGCAGGCTTGTCTGAAAGCTGAAGAAAATAAGCCCTATCTTTATTTTAGGGAAGATACAAGCAGACTACTTACTGCTCTTGTCTCATTCTAAGCTGTGAAGTCCTTAAGGACAAGGTAAACAACTGCTGCAGGACACATGGTTAGGTTTTTGATCAAATAATCCAAAAGTCAAGAGGCTACATAGCGTAAAATAGTGAAAAGGTCAATGTCCTCATGTGGAAAGTGAATGATGAGCAAGGAAGAAACACCTGTTAAAGCAGCAGCTCTGTGAAAGACAGATGACCTCTTCTAATGAGGCAAAAAACAAGTAGCAGTTTTCTTGGTAAAATTGAGCCTTGTGTACATACTGAGATAAACTTAATTCTGGAACTCCACAGCCACAGTGGCTCTGTCCCTTTTCTGCTTCATAATCCAAGGTGGGTTTCTTGAACTGGAGTGGGGAGGAAGCCTGGACATGATCTTTTATCTGTAGCACAGCGCTGTGTTCCACTCACTTGCTCTACTAGCCCTCCTGTCAACCTTGTGTTGTTAATGTCCTCCCACTTGTAAAACCCGTTAATGGTATTTTGACGCACGTGTGGTAGTGTTATACCTTGTGTGTGCCACAAACCTGAAATGTCTCTGCAAAGGAGTGTCTTGTCTATTTTAAAATGTCTAAAGAAAATACTCTCAGTGTGCTAATTTCAGCGCACTACATCTGAGCTGTGTTTCCAAACATCCAAACGGATGTCCTGTGGGTTTGGTATCCATAGCAATAGCCAGAGAGGTGTCTTTGTGAAGTGATAGGTGCAGTGGCAGATGTAATATAAACTATGCCTGTTTATTAAACAGAACTCTTCCAATGCTTTTATGTTAGTACAAAATATCTTTAGTGATTCGTGCAAGATAAATACCACTTAGCAGCCACCACCATTAAACATCCTCATTTTCCATTCAGAATTTGAAACACTGGTTCTGTGCTTTCTGCACCTGCTTGGAGATACAGTTTAGTTGGGTCTTTCTTTGTAGCTAAACATCCCATCACAAGTGGGAGTGATCCTTTATCTTGCAAAACAGCGAGGGAAGCTGTAGCCTAATTTTCTTTGACACAAGTTCAACTTCTCTGGGAAGAAAGGGGGCACAGATTTGAAGTGGTTAATATTGTGTGTCTGACATTAAATGAAATTGCAAGAATCCTCACTGGATTTGCTGAGAAACACAAATTTCTAGCTTTGGATTTGGAGGCCTGATAATATGTGGCTCCTGTTGCCGGCTCTAATATAGCCCATGTACCACAAATATGCAAATTCAGCAGCATGTTATAAAATGACGGTGCCTGGGGATTACTGCCTTTTTACAGTCTATGCTTATTTAATTATTTAGGTGTTGTCTTAACAATAGTAAACCGTCTCTTCGCTGGTAATCACCAGTGACCAAATGCTCTTGGGGTAGTCTAGCTTTGTGGTAGTTCAAGGATGCTTTCCAAGGAGATTTCTAGGTAAAAAACACCTTGTATTTTTTTTTTTAATCATCCCATATGTCTGTTTTCCAAACTTGGAGCTTATACTGTAGGCAGAAAAGCCACTTGGGCTCATGAGAGGGGAAGAAAATCCAAAGTGCTCTATACATCTGCTGGATTACCTCATTTTCCATCAGTCCTCTTGGCCCGACCCAACAGCTAGCGTCCAAAGCTAACACTGCCAGCCATCAAGATCCTAAATATTTAGGGAGCAATCTCTATTAAATGTTTTCAGATTAACCCTTAATGCACAGTGAGAAAACAGAGCGTTGGGGGAAGAAAAAAATGTTGTTCTCTTATTCCAAGAGGAGTGACTACTCCTGTGAGTGTACCAATAGGAACAAAGCTGAGCAGCCACCTTGTTCTTAAGCTAAGCTTGCCTCCATATTACTCTTCTGGAACAACTCTTGTGGTATAAGGTATATTTTGAACTAAATGACCAAGTACACAAGACATTAGAGTAAGAATGTTCTATGCGAGGTGTTAAGTTCTGCTTCACTGGGGAGTACTTAATACTTATCTGGTTTTCCCTCACAGTACCTTCATGTAAAAGATTCCCTATCTCGCGCAAGAAATTGGAGCTTGTTCTATGAGCCATAAGAATCAGTCTTAATGCTCTGATTTTGAAATTTAGTTTTTCAATATTATTGTTTCTGCATAATCTGCTTTTGATGTGAATACTTTACTGCAAGAGAGGAATTAATGTGTATTACTGTTTAGTAGATTCACTTTTGAGAAGGTTGTCCCAAACCATAGGTTAGTCGTAAAGTTTTAAGTTCCCCTTGTGTGCCGATGGGATGCGCGAGTCTCCTGAGAGCTGATGATTTGTATTTCTGTGCTGCTTTGTGCAAACAGTATGTGATAGTGGTAACCTCTCTCCAACTGTGTTGTTGTAGAGATTTGTTATTCTTTATCTCTGGGCATATTGCTTGTTTCATCCATATGCTCTTTATTAATCTTCTATGTTGAATGCCTGAGATAAGATAGGTATGTATACTTAGTTTAATAAATGGAGGAATTCTTGTATCTACTTGAAATATTGAAAGAGGACTTCTTTACTGGCTGGAGCTATATATGTGACTGTTCTGTAAGTCTGCCAGGTTTTGAGAAAATTCATACTGAGAAATGGTATTTTTATAGTTAGTTTCTTGAAGGGTGTGGTTGAGTAGTACTGTGCAGTGTTTTCTCTTATAGAGGTATTTCTCTTACATGAATAAATGTTATATCTTGATTCTTTCTTAAAGTTGTGAAGAGCAGGTGTGTGGATTTACAAAAGAAAGAGGAATAAAATATTCTTAACATACTTTTTGATTCACATTTATATAACCAAACTATTCAATCACATTGCTGTTGCTTTTAGAGGTAGTGTAGCTGAAGCTTGGAGAAAGAACTCTTTGCTTCTGGTGCTCTTGATGTGGTGTCCATAATCTGTAAGCTTTAAAGAGAGCTAAGGCCTTGGATGTCTCTAATGTTTGGGGCTTTTTTTGTGAAACATAAGCATACTAGTCTAAAGTGTCCATTTTTCCTGTGTTATTCCTTTCTCCTCCTTTTGAGATTAACAGAAAAACACTTAACAGCTATTTAGTACTGGAATTCTGTCTTCTAATTTCTATAAGAGCAACCTCTTAAATATGTGAAATTAATTGAATTACTGCAAGCATGAGATGTTTTTGTGAAACTCTGAAATAAGTGTATAAAAACTTTCTAGCTTGTCAGGACATTGAAAAGAGTACGAAGGAGGTCTGCAAAGGGAGAGTTCTACATGCTTTTGAAAACATGGCAAGAATGTTAATGTTCATAAGTCAGCTTTCCACTTTTAAATAAAGTGGCAATGTATTTAGAATTGGGTGATCGATGAACTATAACCTTTAATTTCTTGCTATGTATCATTTTTTAAGGAACGAACAAAAATGACTGGATCTGAATTTTTCTTTTTAGGTTGGAATCTTGTGTGCTTGGTATTGCCTCTTAAGCAGGTTACTTACTCAGTTTTACATGTTCCTGGTTAAATAGCATGGATTTCCATGTTAGGGTGATTACTGGAAAGTCACTGCTATGGATTTCTTAAGTATATACTCTGGAAGTGCATGGACAGGTTGCCTGCTCTCCTGTCCTAGGAACAGTTGTTACACACAGATGCTTGAATTTTTGCAGACAGAAAATCTTAACTTTTGAGTTATAATGGTCTTGAGAATTCTGAGAAGTGCAAATATACATCAGAGTATTGTATGTATTATAATGAGTCATATTTAGCAAAAGACTCTGGCTTGCCTTAGTCCTACATAGCTGTTGTTAAACTTTTATTTCTTTTCACTGATATTTTAGACTTTTTAGCAGCTGTCATTAATCGTGTGGTTGAACAGTTTGAGTCCTAGTTGGAAACAGGTGGTGAATGCCCTAAATATCTTGAGATACAGGCCATGGTCAACCATGTTGTAATTGCAAATGTAGATATTTGTGTCAGCCTTTGTTGATATTGCTTTAGCTGAACTTTGATATTCTTTTCTGTGGCAAAGTATGTACAAAGTGTTCTAAGATCAATTTGGGGTAAAATGTTGCTGAAACATCAATTCATAATAGATGGCTAAGCCTGGACAAAACCAGTACAGAATTTGCTGGATTAATTGTAGAGGGTATGGATTAAACCAGCAACAGAATGTCACGAGTCTTAGCTGAAAGACAGCTTTGTATGAAGCTTTCAATTTAGTATTCTACAATTCCCACCCAGAATATTCCTGTGTTTGCTGGATGTGGTATGCGTATTAACTTAGAGACACACTTGCATAACACAGTGAAATCTTTTTCAAGCAGACACTTTGGGAAGGCTTAAAGTTCAGGCAGGATCTGTTATTGTGTATCTTATCTGGATAGTGAAAATGTCCAGTTTGCAATAGTTTATCCTGTAGAGTAGCGTAAGTTTTGGGTGTTAAATCTGTTTGCAAATTGAACCTTGTAAACTTGCAGCTAAAAGTGCGTAGTTGTGGGCACACTGTAGTTGAAGACTTTAGAGAAAAATCAAATTGAGGCAATTAATTAAATCTGTGGCTGAAACACTTATAATTAAATCTTTTTAAAGTATTGTTCATATCTCTGTACAACATTGTACTGACTAATCTATTCAGTTTGGTGAATGGTTGTTGATTCAGACCTTTCTCTTAAGCAAAGTCCCTAGACCATTAAACTCACTAAAATAAGTTTAGGCATTTGGTTTTCATTAGTGTAGTAACTGAAACAAAAACATTTTAACGACTGATCCCAGAGTATTTTGAAGTTTGTGCAACTTTGCTGGGAAGGTATTTAAACTGTAGTATCAGTTGCAAGTTGGCCATAGGCCAGTTTTTCTCAAAGCTATTTCAGAGCAAGATGTTGGGTTTCCAGAGTGTTACAAAACAGAAAAAACTCTGCAAAGGGAGAAGCAGTGGAAAGTAGCTCAGGTAAAAATTTCATTTCACAAATGCAGATATCTGCTAAAAGGCGACAGTGGTGTATTCGTGCTATACTACAGTTTTCTACTTTGTTACAGAGCTGTTTCAGTTATTTGAGAAGAGATAAAATTCTGAGCTTTAATACTTGTATTAATAAAAGTCAACTACCCAAGGAATCACTGTACTTTAGATGGGGTTTTAGTATCTTGAACTTGCAGTAAATGGCATTCTGCTTCTAAGGGAAAGTACTAATAAGTTGTTTAAAAGACATAATTTAAAAAATACTTAAGGAGAAAATTATTTGAGTTGGTCTTGGGAGAGGATAGCAATAAAATCTGATAAAAATTAGTACTCGGGCTTTGACAAATAAAATACTAATCTGTAACTTTGCCTTCATGTGAGAAGTTGGAGACTGTTGAAGTGCTGTAAGATGAGGATTGCTTATTCTGTGTCATGGTGCAGTGACAGTAATATATCACGGAAAACCTTGTGAACTTGTTGAAACATTCTGGGTGATGAGGGAATCAGTTGGGGATCCAGGGACTGCATATCCAGGACTTCATGTCCAAACTAGATTCTTGTGCTTGCTGCTTGGCCTGGGTACACAGAATGCAAATAGTGGCGTTTACCAGAGTAGTCTTACTTTTTTTTTTTCTCTTGTAGGTAATTTGGGGCTGTGGCTGTTAGAAAAAGACCAGATTACTTCATTTAGGCTATTAGAAATTGGTAATGATTTCAGATAGGGCAAACTAGCACTTCTAGGGAAAAAATACTGCTCAGATGGAATTACTGATTTGATTGTCTGAAGAGGTACAGACTTTGATGGGATCATCTGCACAGTATAACTGTAGTTATACAGTGACTTAGCTGTAATTGTTGAAAACAAAGCATTCTTACAGAAATCCACCTGTCATAAGCAAGAAGCAGTCATCTCTGAAAGTGGCTGAAAATCTGGGTGACTTCTGAGAGTTTCATCCTGATTTTGCAATTGGCAATTGATCTTATTTACTGACCTTTTAGGAATAATGTTCTTATATAAGTGTGAAATAACACAAAGTTGCTGCTCTTCTTGGAAGAGTCTGAAGGGCAGTATGCCTTTCCTTTCCTCTCATATTCTGTGGTTTCACTGTTGGGATGTCTAGCTGAATTGTCCTGTCTACTAAGGCTTATAGGGAATAGTTGCAATCCTGAGACTGAGTTAAAGGAGTGGCCCACTTCTCATGTGCAGCGCTGAAAACATTATGTACTTACACCTTTATGTTTTGTGAATGGAAATAATGGAACATAAATGTGTATTTGCTTTGGTACCTTTAGCTATAAGTTAGAAATCCAATATCATATTCACATTTAAGTTCTTTTTGCTAAGTCATGTAATAGTAAAAATCTTAATCTCTACTATGGGCTTGTGATCAGGTGACTCTCCTGTGATTAAACTGAAGATACCTTGCCCAAGTTGAAGATTTTTGGTAGTGCTAGTTGTATAATCTTCAACACATGAGAAGAATTTGAATACTGAAGGACTGTATAGTTTGTCCTAATTCAGTGTAAGAGGTAACTTCATTTTGTGATCGTGAAATGCTGGAAACTCATATATGGTTAATATTGTGCTTCGAAACTGCTTCAGCCAGATTTCTTTAGTAGTTTATACTACTAAACTACTAGTTTATAGCAACATAATCTTGATACTGAAAGTAAATTTTAACTTGATGCTGGTACTAACACGAAAGGAAGCATCAGATCTACCCTAGGGCATGAAAAGTCTTATTAATAAGGGGAGAGCTCTCTCTTTGCTACACCAGTTTATTTACTACTTTGTTTTAATATTCTGATAGTTTGAGCAGAGATGAGGTAGAGATGGCAGAAGAGTGAGCATTAATAGTAGTGAGTAGGCCAAAAGAGCTGAAGTCCTTATTTGAACAAGGCATGTTAGAATGCTTTGTGTGTATAAGAGTAACAATACTCTTGAAAAAACAGAGGAAGAGAATAAGCAGGAAGGAGGAGAGGACACTGTTAAAAAGCTGGAGAAAAAGCAAGCTTAGGAAGAGTGAAGAAAGTATATAGGACGTCTGGTGAGAAGTAGCAACAGAAAGTAAGATCTGTCCTCAATAGAGAGAAAGAATTTAAAGAACATAGAAATAGCTGTGTTGAATTTGACTGATAATATGGCTTCTTACTATGTCTTCTCTGGTGTCAGCTACTGCCAGAAGCTTCAGAGGTTGTGGAAGGTGCTGTGGTAGGTAGTTCAGAGAATCTGTCTACTGCCGCAGCCTCAGCTTAGTAGTGTAGGTGTTTAAATGGTTATGCACATAGTCAGTGCCAGTCTCCCAGGCTCTCCTTAGGTTATGTGAAGAGAGACTTGAATGTTTAAAATGTCTTTTTTAAAGATGGGGTTAAGACGTGCTTCAAGAAGCAGTTAAATCCTTCCTGTGCTGGGGGTGAAGTTGCACCCTGCAGCTAAGCCAATGCAGTAGCCTTGTCTCTGCACCAGCTCTGGCACGCTCAGGTCCACCTTTGAGTCAGCTTGGCTTGCCAACCAGGTAGGATTATAACCTAGTATGAGGGATTCTGAGGGAAAATGGTTTTCTGTGATTTTTGCTAATGTGCTAATGGAAGCAGCTCAGTTCAGGGGCTAAAGAGCACTGGGCCTGCTGGGACTGGAATCATCATAACTAGTCTTATCACCTTAGAAACAATGAAGTTATTTGTTATAGTTTGAGCCAGAGACATGAGAAGCTTAACATCGTAAACATCAGATTTTTATCTCTCTTCCAATAACCTTTCTGTTGACATTAATAGTATGAGCAGCTAAGTGCTCTTGTCGACCATAAAAATTCGCAGTGCACTAAATCTTGCTGTATTCTGTGTTTAGAATCATGTGGCAGAGAATTCTAAAGGCCGATTGATTTCAAAGATATCAAGGTGCCAAATGTGTGTTTGTATTGAATGCTGTCTTATCACGAGCAGACAACTTCGTTTACTTCTGTTGTATTTCTCTCCACTGTTAGGCTGTAACTGGGGACAATAGTCTTTCTAATGAGAGTGCTGAGCATGGAGCTCCAGTAAGAGCCACAACATCTGGCTATAATAAGGCTTTGCTGGCTTTCTCCTGCTTTGTGATTTCCACATGCCAAATGCTTGATGGCTTCATGCAGCTGCATGTCGCCCGTAGGACATGAAGTGTGGGGAAGAAGATGAAGGTGCTGTATGCAGACATGAGAGATGCAGGCAGCTGAGAGGGAAGCAATACAAAGTGGGAGTAAAACATGCAAGTTTCATGAATGTGTGAGGCTACATAACTCTGAGAAATTGTGGACAGAAAGTCCCAGTTCTGGCTAACTTTTCTGTGCAGTTATTCTCCATATAGTTTTTATTATGGTGCACTTCTTTTCTTTGCAAGGTAAATAATTTTTGGAGCTTCACTCTCCTTTGATGTTTTTTTTCCTTTTGCCTTGTGGGAAAGTAATATAGTCAGAACGGCAAGAGTGTTTTACTTGGGAGGGTTAGAATAGAGAGAGTTAGTTAGATGGAAATTCTGTGATTGGGAATTGGTTTAATGCTGGCAGAGAATGAAAGTAGGAGCTTAGAAAATTGTGTTGCAACACTAACAAAAACTTTGAACTTTCCTTTGAGAGAAGAACCTGAGGAATCAATCAAGAACAACAATGAAGAGGTCTTGGATGGCAGTTGCATTAAAGATGCATTTTTCAGGTACAGTAATTTACTCTAAATAGGAGCTAATCAAACGAGTCAGTAGTATCTCTAAAGAAGCAGAAGGAGAGAAATTGAATTAATTAGATTTAAAAGGCAATTAACTAAATGATGATTCTTTTTACTGAATCTTTTTGTTATTTCCATTATTTTTTTTTAATTATTATATTTGATCAGGTAATGGCTCTGTTGTAAAGCAGATAGAACAATTAAATGAGTTAAAGTATAGTGCAAGCGTAAGTGCATCCTACTGCAGAGATGAAAACTTAGTGAATATCTTTGTACCTTAGTGGGTGGGATGGAAGTTGGGTAGAAGGTGTGGAGCATGAGGTCCTGGAGTAGCAGAGTGTGTGCCTTTATGATTGTATCAGTGCCTCGCTTCAACATTGATCGTGTCCTTGGAAGCAACAGAATTTCCATGTGTCTGGTGTATTTGTTGAGTGTTTTCCTTCTGTTTGCTATGTTGCTTGGAGTGAAGTCTGGAGGTGAATGTAGGAGCATCTTGAAATTTAGTATGAAACCTTTTTTCATTTGATTAAAGGAAAAACAGAGCTGTCTGGGTGAATATACTGGCACAGTTTCTCTATAAAAATAGAAAATGTGTGGGGTTTTTTAGGTGACGGAACATGGAGTAAAACTCGCAAATAAAACATGCATGTGTGTGCTTTCCTGCTTCCCGTGTGGACATTAACGAATTAACATCCTTAAAAGGAGCAGACTGAATAACAGGCTAGAAATATTTACCTTCTACATTTCCAAGCAAAACAATAGAATAGTACCTTTTCTGTTGCTAGTCTGACACCTTTGGTGCTTGACAGCTCTTCCTGAATAGCTGTTTTCATTTGTTGGTTTTTGTTTCCCAGTCTAGTGAAAAGGCAAGAGGCAATGGGCACCAATTAAAATAAAAGAAATTCCATTTAAACATAAGAAAAAAAGTTCTTTTACTGTGAGGATAATTGAACACTGGAACTGGTTGCCCCAGAGAACCTGACTGCTTGTACCCACCTGTGTTCATGTACTGTGTGTTCTTAATGTATGCCATGGCAGTTGTAATCAGTTAATTGCCTGCAAAGAAGTACTACAGTAAGGAAACTGGTGTCAGACACTAACGACTTCTACAAATTTACTCACTTTATATTAATGCAAAAATTGCAATTCTTCTAAGTATGAGAAGGATTTTAAGAGGCATAGTTTATTGGGAAATCAGAAAATTTGGCTATATGGTTGCAGGATTGATGTTACAGAGGTAGGGCCTCTGCTGTATCTGAAACTTGTCTTAAAAATCATGGCCTGGAAATGTGAAACATTTACTCAAACAGTAAAAAAACCCAGCTTCTGTAGTTATGAACTTATGATTCAAATAACTTCTAGGGAAAATGTTCCCCATAGAGTTGGCCATTTGGTGGCAGTCATACTTTTCTCTGAAGAATCAAATATGTTTTCATTTTTGAAGATTGAGAAATCCAATATTTTGTGGATTGATTCAGCACAATCATACCTATATGTCGGTCACAGAAATGTAAGTACCTACAATTGTATATACAGCAGTGTATAATGTTGTAGCTAGTTTCTACAAGAGTAATGGCTTCATGAGCTACAGAAAGCAGTAATGCCTTTTCCAATCCATAAATAACTATACTTCTCCATCATTACTAATAGTTTCTCATAACTTGATATGTGTTGAAGTGCGTCATTTTTCTATTGTTATATATGTAATTACCCTTACTACTGGTGCACACCTATTTAAAAACATCCAAACCAAACTAACCTGTCTCTGAAATCCTCAAGAAAAGAGTTCTGGCCATCTTCTGGAACAAGGAGATTCTTAGTTTTCTTTTCCTTGTTGAACATTCACCTTCAGTGGTCGACTGCAACCACTGATGACACTGAAAATTCCAAAACCAGAATTTTAACATGCTTAACCTGAGACACTAAGCAGAGATTAAGTTAAAATTTCTTAAGCGTTCTTGATTCATGGAAAATAAAGCAGACTGAATTAGCAATTGGTCTGCCTCAAAATTCTGAGCTAGGAGTGGGAGTGCTGCAATGACAGATTTCTGTCTCCACCCCAACTTTTCTGTTATTTTTTGAGACTTTCTGATGCACTTTTTCAAAGAAAGGTCACGAGTAGGAAGATAGTCCTCTGCTGTTCCTGAGTGCTCAAAGTCCTCTACGAGGGGAGAGTGAATGAAGTGATAAACTGCTTTCCCTCTTTCCATTACCTCATGCTTCCACCTCCTAATTTTTTTCAGTATATGAGTAAGCTGCTGTTGCAGATACTGCTTTTTTTTGCCTACTATTTTAGTGACCTCATGGGCAAGTTGCATGTTTTAATGGTTTACTGCAAGAAGCCTAGTTTCTGCTTGTGCTGTGCTGTAAAATGAAAGTGTGCACTTAAAATGTTGCTGCTTAGCTTAGCAATTACAGGAGAGAGTGATATTTGTATTAGTCTCTTAATTTCTCACAGCTGTGTGAGTATCTTTTCATAGCTTGTTATGGAGCGGGGAAGGGGAATGACAAACCACCTCACTGCTTGCCTTTGCTTTCAATCCCATCCAGATTTGCTGCAGTCCTTAAGAGCATGTCCTGCCTGGGCCATGAAGCAGAGTTTCTCAAATATGTTTCAACTCTGCAAGATATGTAGTGGCAACAGCTGCTTCCATCTGTGTCCATGTACAGGAAGAGATGTTCAGCTAAAAAGGCGGCATTCTCTTTTTGTTGTGGTACGCATAATGCTAGCGTATGTTCCGAGTTTGCAAATGTGGAATGCGGCGTATTTTCTCTGAAGCCTATTGAACACAGTATCACTGAAAAAGAATGTATATATTTGCATTTTAAAAACAAACAAATGAAACAAAACCCCCACCCATCTTGTTGCATTAATTTGAAGATGTGACCTATTTGATCATCTCTCAAAATTACTTTCCTGTGTAAAAGACAGGTATATTATTTTCCTTTCTGTGTATTCCATCCTACAAGTGAAATATTGCTCTCTGTCTAGGTTTTCAGAGAAGGAGCCAAAGCTTTTGGCTTGTACTCCCAATTTTGACAGCACACCTAGAATCTATTTGCAACTGGCTGACGTCATCTCGGGCAAAGTTTGGGTTCACCCGTGCACAAATTTTTTTTCAATGCAAATCTGTCTGTTTGGGCATTTGAGATATAGTTGTCATAAATTCGGAATTACGTATTTGTTATTAAATATCCTGAAAAAAAAACCCTAAAGAATGAGTCCTATTTTAGGATGAACCCAAGTGAATTTTCTCCTATAAAAAAATCTGTATCTTATGTAATAACTGTAACTCGTTTTTGCCAAAGTAGTGGTCAGTTGCCCTGCTGCTTATGTTAGCTTCTGTTTTGCGACATCAGATAACTTGCAGCCCAGCAGCCGCTTCTTTTCTCTGATGCTCTTGATTTCAAAACTCTTTTCTCTTGTGCTTGCAGGCTGAAGGGAAGGAATGGTCTAAGTCCAACTTTTTCATCAGACAAACTGGATAAAATTAATATATTGACAGCTTAGCTTTTGTGGAGAGGAGTTGCGACTTGGAAATCTTTTGAGGGAGTAACTGGACATGAAGGAGTTTATTACGAAAAAGTCAATGTTTGTGGCAATGGTGTTTATGTTTGGCACAAAGCAGTGTTTTCTCTTGATTGTCTGCAAAGGCTTAGAGTTTGAAAGGAGAAAATGAGCAGACAGACTGAAGAAGCTGAGATGGCACACATGATACATCAACAAAAATAGTATCAGGTATGAAGTGAGCTGAAGGAGAGGCCTTAGATGCTTCTGAATTCAAACAGGATGAGCTCAGGTGCGGTACTACCCAAGGTCAGCTAGAGAGAAGACAAACTAGATTTGCAGTACCCCACTATGTGCACAGAAAGATTAGGAAGCAGGTCATAACTACTGTTTAAAACCATTCTAATTATGTTAAAGTGTTCAGAGCCAACAGTGAAGTTCTGCTGCTTGGAAAGAAGTATTTGTATATGGACATAAATCACGTTAACTGAAAAAATGAACATTAGGCCTGCTTAAATCTTCTGTCAGTCTGTTATGTTTCTTGTAGGGTACAGATATTTTTTAAAAATCCATGTTTTATTCAAATGCTGTTTGAAGTACTGGCTTTCCCCTTCTGCAATACTGTGTGTTCCAGTGATCAGTATAGACACGTCCTGCTTTGAAGTGGTCTATACTTAATTACTTGCTGAAATTCCTCTTGGAAATTTACACGGAGGTTTCTACTTGCCCTCCTGAGGCTAATTGGTTCAGACTTTGTTTATTTTCAGTTCAGGTACAACTAGAGCTTTTTAACTCTCTTCCAAACTTTAAGAAAAAATGGATTTCATAGAAAAAATATTCAGAAAGTGTTAATTGGCATGATACTCTGATACTGATACCTGCTCAGTGTGTCTCAGGTATCATTGGCAGAGATGTCATCTTGGAAAATGGGCACAAATAGTTCCTACTAGTTAATTTTCTACCTCAAGTGAAGAACTTAGAAACATGACATCATATATTCCTGAGGTTTTAAGACTATTAGAAATCTGACATCAGCTCACACACAAGTGATTATTCTGATTATTTCAATTATGTAGACAAGATCACCATGATGCTTATGGTTCCTCAGACTAATTCATGTAGCTTTGTGCAACCCGTAGTGCATAGTGGAGGCCTTGGTGTGCTGAAATAATTTCAGACCATTCTTGAAAGCAAGTCTGCTCACTTTCCATCACTTCTGAGACTTCTACTAAGTAACAGCTTTTTAATGTGGAGAAAGAAGAATTCTAGTTAAAAAAATCCCAAACCATCTTGATGATTTACTGCAAGGGAAGCAGGGTCCTATGTGCCTAGAAATTCTTGACTCAGACCCTCAGTTGACCCGTTGTCTGAGACCCTCAGTTCTGAAATTAAGCCATCCATTCAATTATGAGCAGTGGAAAAGTTGTCTGATAACTGTTTTTTTAGTGGATGCTTCCTGAAGCTGGCTGTCAACTGCTATGTTGAAGAACTTTAGTTCTTACTCATAATCTCTGAGCTGTATAGTTATTTCTGAACCATTCTGCATGCAGTATATTTAGTGGTTTGGTGTCTCATTAAGTTCTTAATCCTTATTTTTCAGGTTAAAAAGCAATTTAAAATTTTCTTTATTTTTAATACTCAGAATTATGATGATAAATATTTAAATGGCTACTTGTTGATAATTGCTCTGTTTTGATGGTGACATCTAAACTTAATTGTATTAGATGAACTAGAAGACAGGGTTACCAGTGAAGCAGCACAAAAGGAAACAATCGGTGTCAACCTGTTTTGATAGAAAGGTTTGCAGGGGAGTTTTAAGGACTGATAAAAATGTTGGGCTAGTAGTAGTTTCACTCCCTAGATAACAGTAGAGTGGAGTTACTTGTAGCTCTGTGGTTGGCTTAAAAATAACAAAGGAATATGGGACTTTTTTTGTTGAAACTCCAATGATATGACTGGTTCAGTTGAATAATCGACAAAGATATGAAGAGAATGACTAGAACCTTAAACTCTCCTGTGTCAGAGAACAGCTGTGCTATTTCTAGGCACCCAGTTAGTGACTACTCCTAAAACAATCCAAGTCTACAGAAAAAGCTCTGAAAAAAAGCTAATAAATACGTCCAGATGCTGCCAGCTCTAAGGCTTTCAGGAAAGGAAAACGACGATTTTTACCTTCTTAGTCTAAGAATTTTTTTTTTCCAAAATTAACAGATGAGAAAATTGATTTAATTGTAATTTCCAGATAGTGGAAGTTATCTTTGCATCTGATCACTTTAGGTGACTGCTCAGACAGTCATTTTCTTTTGTAACCTATGTGACTTACAACCAACTGCTTCACCTCTCCTGCCGTCAGTGTTGCCAGCCAATGTACATCTGTCCCATTAGTTAGGGGATCCAGCCAACGCTTTGCTGCTCTAATTCATGAAGCAGTACTCAGATGTAAGAACAATTGTAGCAGATTGGAAGGAGCCAAAGGCACTCAGTAGGCAGGCAAACTGCTGCTGCTAGCCTGTTCAGCTGGCAAGTTCAGTTCGTGTTTCCGATAACAGAGAGAACGTGTTACAAATAGAAGAAGGAGACCAAGAGCTGCTATTAGGAGTGAACTGAAATTGTCCAAGCCAGGACATGCAGCTGTGCTAGCTGAGTTATGTGGCAGTACAGGAGGAGCAACAGATACCCTTTGTTTTTGCATTCTTGGGGACGAAATGTGTAGATAACTGGTAATTCAACTTATCAAAATTATATGCACCCACGCTTCTGTGTTGTATTGCAAGTTTATGAAAAGCTTTGTTTCTCCTCTTTCCTTTTTTCTCTCCAAGTACAGTGAGTTGTATGAAAGAAGGAAGGAAGGGAGGAGGGACAATCTACCCTAACAAAGGAATTTCTGAAACTCATCTTAAGCTTTCTTTCCAGTGCAAAAAGTTTAATGAGTCAGGAGTGGGCAAAAGCTCATGCTAACACAAACAAGATGCTGAAGTGGGATGCCAAATGTTGCATGTGACAGCATTCTTTTCAACACGTGCATGCAAACAGTGCATCAGCAGTGCCTAGAGAGCACACAACAGCAGTGTCATGGGATTTCTTAAAATTGCATGTCATACAGTAAGGTTTATGACTTAAAAGGTCTCAGTGTTTTAAGGCTATTTCTATTGAGCAGAAAATACGCACAGGTTTGCATGGTGAAAGGGTCAATGTTTGCTGTGCTAACTCTTCTCAGGACAGTGAATTTCCATGTACAGCAATTGAAAGACACATCCTCACTCTGTATTCAGACTTAACTTTCCATTCGGAAACTCAGTGTATGTGTATTTGCCTGGATCTCTGTGCTACCTCTGTCTCTTGATGTGCTGGATTTTTTTTCTGCTTACAACTTTTCAAGTAAAACAGCTGTAACTGGCTAAAGCCTCTTTAGTTTTTCTGCTTGCTTGGAATCTTTTTTGATGACCTGGAATGTAGGAAGGAAGGGAAGTATTGCACAATAAGCTGCGTCAGTGAATGCCAGATAATCTTAGTAGTGTCTGATTGTACTGATGGAACCAGCAAAATCCTCCCACAAATATTGTGATATCTCTCTAATTGATAACCAAGTTAAGTCAACTTCTTACTCATGACAGGCTGCTTTGGGGTTTTTGTCTTTCTCATTTTTTCCCGTAAAGACAGAAGGAGGATTTTTATCATTATTATTCCCAGCCAGATCCTTGGGTTTCAACCTGATGATGTGCAGTCTCACTGCTCTCCTGTAATGTTGCTCTGGTTTCTAGGCTGGTTCAACCCTCTTAAAGTCCTTTAATCCGAAAGGCCAAAAGAAAGGATTTACTTTCAAATACTCAGCATTTCCGGCAATGCTGGGTGTTTGACTGGCCCTTAACATTAAGGGCAGGTTGAGGTCCTGCTTTGTCACATATTTTTTTGTTATTATTTGTCTGATCTTAATCTCTGCCCAATACCAGCTTATTCTTGTGGCCTTATTGAGAGCCTGTCCTGCAGTTGGTCAGTTTTGGCATACCAGCTCTGGTTTGTTTCCTGCTGACCTCCATCCCAAATTCACAGCAGATGTCTGGGCTTCAGGCTGGCAAGCCACATTTTAGATGCTGAAAGATGATCTCCAACTTGTTGTCTTTTTTGTTCTGTGCAGGTAGTAATGAGGGAAACCTCATAGAACCAGGTGCTCAGAATATGAGATACTTCTGCACAAATAGTGGCAGTGGTTGGGCTAAAACCCTTTAAGTGCTTAAACACAGTGTACTGAAAACATGCCTGTAGTTAAAAGCCTGTGATTCCTTCCTTGATAAGTCTGTTTGCAACGTAGCCACCATTAAGTTCCCCTGACATTTAAGGTTTTTCCATGTATTCAAACAGTGGTGCTCAATTTATTATGTAACTGTTATTAGATTTTTCTGCCTGCTTGAGACTTTATTGTTTTTAAATATTTTTTTTTTTTAAAGAAAACTTTCTATGGCACTTTAAACCAATGTTCTGTTTGATTATGAATGAATAATTAAGATAACTTGCTTGTAATAATATCAGTATACTAAGTTTTGACATTTATTTATTCTGTGGTGAATACACTTTTTTATAAAGGTGTTTTAGAGGAGCATACTGAAAAACTGCTTTATTTTTTTCTAAGTTTGGTATTGGAAATTCAAAATATGTGTTGTAAATTGCATACCAGCACGACCTGCTAGCAGACAAAAGGATTTCCGCTTTGGTGCTGCAGTTCATTAAAAAGTTGTAAACAGAAATGCTGCAAAAGTGTATGAGATGAGGGCATGTGATGAGAGATTTCTGATAACCTCAAGGCTGGCTCCCAAATGATCTTATTAATTCTGTGAGTAATCCGGGGAAAATCAGTAGGGTTTCTTTGACTTTTGCCCTCCAAGGTTGCAGGTTTTACCGCTTGGAGCAGCTATTAGCAACAGTAGCTCTTGAAGTGTAATATAAAAACCCCAGGAAATGTGTTCATGTTTTTGTTTCTGATGCAGCTACATGCAACCCTGCTTCTCTTCTTTTAGCTCAGTGTGCTGCTGTTCCTGGAAACCTGTTTGGAATGCTATAATGAAGTTTTTCACTTGCCTGAAGTACATCAAACGTAACCCCTGAGCCTGGTTTCCAGTGGAGACTTCATTCTGTGTGCAGTCAGCTGTTTCTCATGAGTCACACCATTGGCTGGCTAACGAAGGAAAGGGTTGCTCTGTGCAGGCTCTGGGAAGTTCATGATATTAATTCTTCTGTATTGGAAAGGCTTCTGTTACAGTTGCCATCTCATTTGTGATCAAGGACCAAAGTGGCATTTTTTCTTGCTGTTAGTGAGAATTAAAGCATCAATTTAAATTTAGACTGTAGGATATCTGGACATAAAGTGTCATGTTTTGTGGTGATGGATGTAAGAAAAGTGCCATAAATATTTACATCTTTTCTTGTGAACCTGTTCTCTTTTTCATCTAGCTTGAAGTTTATTTTTTCTCAAGCTTCTGTTTGAGAATTATTTTCAGTATCTTTAGAAACCTCATCTTGAAGAATAACCCAAAGGCAAATACAAGTGAACCAGCATATTGTGTTTGCATCCCAGGGCTAGGCTACAGGAAAAATATCACTCACTCTGTTATGTATACTATGCATAGTATGGCTGTTGATGGCCACAACAAACCTAAAGGTTTGTTCTCTTTTTCAGCTTCTACTTTTTTCTAGTTAAAAGGATATGAGGTCAATCTTACAAAATAGTTTTTGAAATACTGTTAGAAATACGTTAAAATATGTGTATTTTCAAATTATAATAGGTGATACACAACACACCTTGGTTTACCTGCTTTGTAAATCAGTCGTGATACTTGCAGGGTTTAGAAAATCAGAGGAGATACAGCATTTTAAATATGGATGATTATCAGTCATTTTGAGTCCTAGTACTGTTGACTGATCACAGATCCAGATTTGAGTGATGTGCCTTTAACATTTCACTAAGTGTAGAGGGCAGGCTTCTAACTGTTCAGCTATGAATTTTAAATGGTAGAGGTAAAGCATTGTTCTTCCTATAACTTATAAAGCAGCTTTTATAAGTAGGAAAAAAGTTTGAGAAAATTAAGTACCTGCAATTTGCCAGTATCCACTGTTATTTTTAAAGTTCTGTTTTCAGGAGTTTAAATTTCTATCACTTGTTTTCAGTTTTTTCTTTTAGAAAGATAGGGTCTTTGGTGGTAAATAACTAGTGTTTGTTTAGTCCCCTTTTGACAGTTTAAAGTAGCTGATTGACTTCGTCTGAAATTAGTGAAATGTAACTGTATTGTACGTTACCAGTTGAGAGAATAATTTAGAGAAAGGGTTTTCTAAAATATTTTCTTGGTGAAGTGAGTCTGTAAAAACAAAACCATTTTAATGATGATTTTAAATATTACACTTTCTCACTCATCTCATGAACAGAATTTTAATATTTAGAAGTTCTGTTCATGAGATGAGTGAGAAAGTGTTAAATATTACACTTTCTCACTCATCTCATGAACAGAACTTCTCATTTTGTCTTCCAGCTGTTTCCTTTAGGAGGATAAACAGCTCTGAAGTAATCTTCACTTAAATTGTAAAACTGGAGACGTGTCTCATCAATGAGCTTCACAGGGTCTGACACTTCAGTGGGTGGAAGGTGCAAATGCAGTGTAGGTCACTGCAGTGATTAAAAGGTGAAGCTAGTTAATGGAGTCTGTAGAGCCTCTGTGCCCACAGAAGCTTCTTGGTTGCATGTTAAAATTCCCCTGCACATCTAAACTTCTTGCAATGAGAAATAGCTTTTGTAGGTATTCTACACAGTAAGACAGGGCAGATGCAGAAAGTTCTGCTTTTTTATCTAGACTGTTGCTTCTAGAAACTAATCTTCCAAGTTTATGGTTCTACTGATTCAGAAGATTTTTGTAGCTAGGAAACTTCACTAACAGAGGAGATGAATAGAAAAAATAGGAGCAGGAGACAAGAAATAAGACAAAGCCTATGTAAAAAAAAAATGGTGCTGTACCTGGAGCATAAGGAGAGATTGTTATTGATAGAGAGGCAAAGCGGTGCAAAAATGGGTTCAGTTGTAACAACAATATCTTTGAAGTTTTTGTTTGGGGTTTGTGGGGTTTTTTTTCCTGGTTTAATTGAAACTGTAACCTCTTCATAGTTATTTTGTTACCTTAGACTGAAAAGCAGATTTTGGCAGCCTCTGCTTTCTTTCCCCTTTCCTGATTTGCTTGTGTGGTATTCTGAGATGGATGTTGTAGATCCCCACTGTGCAGAAAACTTTTTAGTCTAAGTTGCATTCTATTCCTCTGTCAGTTATTACATACGCTTGTACAGATTCTTCAGGAATTCTAAAATATTATGGGGATGGTGATCTCATTTAGATTCTTATCCCCTGAGTTTTTAGCAGCCATAAGGGGGGAAGTCTAACTTTATTAGATGGAATATACACGCAAAGAAAGATTTGCTTTGATAGCAAAAGACTCTTGGTTCTCAAAGATTTTCTGGCAAGATTTCCTTTCAGTTAGAGTGCATAATTTGACAACTTGAAAATAAAGAATGCTATAATATATAGATTATTTTTATTCAGAGCTTCAGCTACAATGGCATGATCAATGGCTTTGACAGGTTTTAATTAGCCTCTTCTGTTGCAACAGGGGGAATAAATGCCTTAGCAATTTAACTCAGTGTGTGCTTACAAAAAGAAGAAAAGGAAAACTGTTTTTGTCTCAGGTTACTCCACAGTATCGTCTATGTTTACATCTCCTTTAGATTTATTGTAGCTTGAATTGTTAGGCTGTGGTTTTGATTTAATAAATAAATAGGATATGAAGCATTACTCATGCAGATCATTTTGCTGAATGTGTGTCATGCCAGCAAAGACCAAGCTCCCTTTGGTAGCAATGGCTAAGCTGTCCCTGTGGAAACTCCAGATCATTCACTAGCCATAAAACTGGCACTTGTTTTCCTTTTTCACTTCGTTTAATGCTCGTATTTTTTTTCCTTCCTTAGGTTTTTTGATTAAGCTTTTACTTATTACTGAATCCTTATCTATAATGACAACTTAATTCTTTGGAAGATAAATTGAAGTGGCATATACCATAAAATAATTTTTCAACAGCTTAGTGCTAAGTGCATGCAGAATTTAATCACATCTACACTTTATGAAAAATGTAAATCTGCAGTTCTCTAAGGAATGTTTATTAATACCTTAAATGTTTATCGTTGCGCATGAGGAAAGTGTACATAATCCCCCTGTGTTAGAAAGAACCTTCAGTTTAAATTTATTAAAGATTATTTTACCCTGTCATGAACATAGTGTCCACTAAACCCTGCTCCCTCCCATGAAAGCGTGAGAATTTCTCCACTCCTTGGGGTCTGTGCAAATCATCTGCACTACAAAAGAACCCTGGCTCCTTCCATTTTAGGAATCTGGGAAGAGTAAATATTTAGAAGAGCTGGCATAACAATAGCAGAAGTAGAAGGAAATTAAAGTTTGGGATCCAGTGCTGAGACACATTTGGCTTAAACTGTGGGTGGAAAAAAGAAAAGCTTTTTAGTAAATTGGCAAAAGGTTATGATTTGCAGGTTTGGAAAAAGGAGTAATCAGTACTCTTCTACGTAGAAGAAACTACTCAGCTTCACAGACAAGAAGCCTCGGGTTGGAAAAGGTAGCCTTTTTAGTTCTTGTTTAGTTTTTTTTTCCTTTGTCAGACTGGAGTATGTTGTTGTTCAGTTACTTTCTGACAGGTTGCAGGAGCTAATATTTCACTCAGCAAAGATTAGCACTGTTAAGTGAACAAGTATTTTTATTGAAGATGACTGCTGGTATGAGAACTTATTGAATGTAGAGGTTGCAGGCTGTAGATTGAGTGGATAGATGAAGTATACTGCAATTAAGACCATGCCATAGAAATTGATTTCATATTAGAAACCCTAGTGTTTAGGTTGCAAAGTATTTTGCTCAGTAAATTTTTTTTTTTGTAGAATCTCTTAAAGAATTTCCAGCATGTGTTGTTTGCGACAGCTGTTAGATATTGAGCAGAAAGATTTGTCTGTCCTCAGAATAGCAAGAAAAATGTATTCTTTGTCTTGATAAATTCAGTTCAGGTTGTGTAACTCTTCGGATATTAAAAACAGTTTTCCTAATGTATTTGACTTATCTTTGGGAGATTTTTGGCACTGTATTCAAATACCTAAACATGTACGTTCTGAAGACTGAAGTCTGTTTCTGCCAGAGTTTGCCGTGGGACTTATGAGCTTATATAAAGACCATTATAGTAACTTAAACTGATACTTGGCTTGTGTTTATGCAAGACAACTCCAAATAATCCTTTAACTTAATTTTGTACAGCGCTAAGTTTCTCAGAAAGAGAGTGTGTAGAATTAGTTGGAAAAAGGAAACTGTACTTTTGGAAAGAACTTCAGCATTTTGAAATTTGAATTTTTGGATCCAATTTAAAAGTTAAATCAAAAAATTCTATGTTTCTTTGTAGAAGGAAATAGAGTTTATCTCTAGGACATTTATCTCCATAGGTAGGAGACTCTGCTTTGTTGCTGCCATCCCCTGATGCCTCAGGACTCTCAGCTCTTACTCAGCTTGCTCCAAGTTATATGGCTTATCAAAAAAGGCAAGTTTCCAGTTAGTTCTATTGGAAGATTGTCAGACTTTACCATCACCATCATGTTTTAATAGTATTTTTTCATTGCCCTTCATATTATTTTGATTTTAGAGTTTCCAGATGGTAGATAATTCAGTGCAGTCCCTGACAGAGTTTGTTGAATTCCAGATCACCTAGTGTCTAGAAGGCCAGCAGAGGTTTCTTTTCAGATTTAGGTGCCAGATGCTGCAAGGGGAGCCATACGCACAGAATTTTGGAACTACAGTGAAATAGTGAAATATGTTAGTATTGGTGAAATGTAATGTAATGGCATTTGGAGATGAGAGTAATTTAGACCATTCCAGGACTTCAATGCCTGAGTTTTCTTACAAATTTCTTAGTGCTTTGTTTATCTACTTATATAGATATTTATTATCCTGAAGTTTCATTTGCGGGATTACAAGATACCTCAGTATCCCATCCCCTCTTGGCTGAATCTTACTGAGGGTGCTCTGGAAATTCTACAGAGGGGAGTAATTCAAAAAAACTCTTATATCAGTAAGATTATTTCTTCAACCTGGTCATCTGAAGAGCTAAGTCCAGTGCCCAGGAGGTAAATGAAGTATATGATCTTCCTCTGTACCACAATGGTAGAGAAACCGGCACAGCAGGGAAGACTTTGTTCGGAAGCACAGGTACCCTGCACAAAAGGTGGTACTGAATCTCTCAAGTTTATTAATCAAGTACTATTCCAGCATTTTGCATCGTTGTCCGTTACTAGGCATCTCTGGTTACTGTGTAATTTTTGTTAGTGGTTAAAAAACCATTAAAATTTTAAGCAGAAAAAAGAAATTACGGAAGGAACTGTATTCATAGTAAACTCAATTTAGATCATGAAATTTGCTATCTGTGGTAGGTCAGTCTCTAAATGACAAGTTACTACCAACCTACTTCAGATTTGGAGTCTATATGACAACTATTGGTCATAGTTCCACAGAACTTGTGATGAGGGTCAGTGGTGTTCAAGTATCTTTGTGTAATAGCTTCTACTGGTAAAATAAATCATAACCAAGTTATGATTTTAATCTATTTTAAGGCTTGTGGAACTATGAGAACTTCAGTACGTTCCTGTTCAATACTAATAAACGTGACTTAGTTTTAACAGTGAGGTAACACTCATTTTGATGTGAGATGTACCATGACCATTTTATGCGGTATTTCCATTTCTTTCCCAGTAATCCAGCCGTAACGCCACTTTACCCATCAGTTCCTTATGAACCAGCAGAATTAAAGATGTTTGGTTTGCCCTGTTTAAAAAGGGGTTCCAAAATACTTTTACGTAGGACAGTGTCGTTACTTCTAGAGGTTCTTCTGACAAAGTAGATAAGTATTTAGGAGGGACAATAAGGATGAAGGCCCTCATTGCATGGGAGAGGGGTGGAGAGCTTGGTATTAATGAGGTCAACATTCCAGACGTCTTGCATGCCAAGAATCAAGGTGTACTGATGTGTTGTAGAGCAGAAGCTGTGCACAGTGCTCTTTCTATGGATGCTCCAAGTGTCTACATTCCACTGTTACAGCAATAAAGAAATGTCTGTGAATGTCTTGGGTATAATTGCTGGGAAACTATCACAACTCCAAGAAAAAGATGCAGATTTTGTGGAGAACTCCATCTGAAGGATTTCAGTCTCAGGTTTCTCACCAAGTAGTGGAGAGTTCACTGCTCAGCAGTTTACTAGGTTTACAAGGGCATCCTTTGTACAACTGGGAATGCAAAGTTTACAGGACCAGAATGAAAGAGGCCACAGGCAAGAGAAGCAGGACTTTGTAATTCACTGTTGAGGTCACTTACCTGGGAGGGGGGAAACAGGCAGTACTTCAAGGGCTATGTATGTATTTTACATGAAACAGTACTCAGAGTTTATTAGCAGTTTTGGAAACTTAAACAGAACTAGACCTATAAAATGGTGGATTGAACAATTTATGTCTAAGGTCCTTTGTAAATAATAGAGCAAACCTTTAAAATGGCAGTAATAAATATCGAATGGAAGTCAGATTTTTGCGCATGCGGTTTTTTGAGTCTTTCCCAGAATTCCTGATAGTTGCAAAATTGATTCATTTCATAACAGAATTTTGCATGGTGAAAGCTTCTGTTTAATCCAGTTTTAAGCCCCTGTTTAATCTTATTTTAAATGGGGTAATTTAAACTACAGTTTGTGTACTTGCCAGAGAAATTATTCTTTATTTGTGCTATAGTTTTAAGAGAAATGACCATATTGAAAATCAATAGAAGTTCTACATCCTCATCTGTAGGTATAAAATGTTGATGTAATAACAGTGCATGCCAGCACTTGTGTGTTTCTTAGTTTATAACTTTGAAGTGAAGAAAATGCCAATGTATTGTACTTAAGTGCATGACTAAATGAGGGTATTAAAACAGGTTCCTTATTCTGTTTAACTCTGATAGTTTAAAAAACTCACTTGTTATCAGCTAACTTTACAATGGCAGTTTTAGGTTTCTAGGAAGCTCTAGTGACCTCTGTAAAGCGGTAATTCAATGAACTTGTCACTAATAATTTCATTCTGCAGCTAATAGTTATGGGTTTAATCCAGAAATTATGAGCTGGGCCCTCTTCCCTGAGGGAAGTTTTGCTTTCTGTCTTTAAATGTAAGGGAGGTGAGCATAGTAATTTAACATGACCTGGCTGTTCTTTTATTTTTGAAGTCTGAGGCTTTTGCTAAGTACTAGACAGAATTGGATAATACACAGCAAAATTTTTCTTGAATTGCCTCCCATCTGAAGGTGCACATGTTTCACCTATGCCATTTTAATGGAATACAGCCTTGCAAACTAGCTCATTATGACTAGTATGTTTTAGATGTGTTCTCTGCACAAGAAGTCTGGCCATTTCAGTCATGCTCTGATAGATAATCTGAAGAGTATCCACACTCCTGCTCAGTGTTTACAGTAGCCACTCAAGCAAGATAATAATGCAGCACTTGCAAAGAAAGTCATAGAAGATAATGACGTTGTTGAACAGTTGGTTTGTTTAGCTGTGAAAAAGTGCAGTTGTTCAATAAGGAAGTAAGAAACCTGGGAAAATGCCTTTAGTGGCTTAACCAGTTGTACCCAACTATCTTTTAGCATTGAATTAGAACGCTGAACACTGAGTTCTTCTCCATCTTGTCCTAAAGAAAGAAATTCCTGTATGTAGGGGACTGGAATTCAAGTTTGTAAGCTTTTGAAATGCAGCCCTTTGTTTCTGCTTTGTTATATTTGTGAGAATTGGAAAGTAGTTCACAAATAATGTATTTTATAGAGGATTTAGAAGCAGAAATTATGTATCATCATTATCCCTTCATTTGCAGTTCTAGTTTTTAGTTATATTGTGTACTGCATGCTTTTTCTTAAGCAAAATTTAAAAAAAAAATTTCTATGTAGTGCTAAGTATCAACTTTAAAGCCTATGTTTTTTACACATTATAAGCATGTATTCTCTTAAGTAGCCCTAAATCATCAGTGCCACTTGAAGAAGCACATCTCCTCACTCCTAGTGGTTATTCTTGCTTGCTACAGTTGCCGTCCTTGCGGCAGCAAAGGAGCTGGTGCACTGTGTGTCGAGTTGAATTTAGAAAGTTTATTGGCGTTAAAATCAATCTATGAGGAAGAAGTGAGTGGATGTGCATCTTAGCACATGTTTGTGTGATAGGCACTTGGATCTTAGAATTACCACCTAGCTTTGAAATTCCTTGTCCTCTGACCTCAGGACGAACATTCCAGATGCCTTTTTCTCCCTTCTTCCCTGCCCTCTTCCCCTTGAAAGGCGCAGCTTGCCCTCACCCCTGAGCTGAGAATATGCTGGTAACCAAGGAGCTCAGGGTCACCTGTTTCCACTCACCATGGACAAATACTGCTGATCCTGCCTGACAACTTGTACTTGCTTGTACTGCAAAGGTGGGAAGAAGCACAGTTGAATATTAATCTTTTCTAATGCCAAGCAATAATGTTGTATGCATCTGTCTTTGAGTACTATGCAGATCCATGTGATACCTTTTTGTTCACTGTGAGGAAAAAAATTTAGTGGATCTGTCTTGCAAGCCTGAGGAACGATTCATCCAAAATTGACTGGGAGGTTAGATTCCTTGAGGTTAGATTACTTCGTCTCTAAAGCAAACTCTTTGGGAATGATGTTTTTTGGTGGTAGATTTATACATAAGTTGTTTCAGAAAGGTTATATGTGAAGACAAATATCTTCTGACAAGTGCAATAATCTTTCTGTGGCTGCTGTCTTGCTGTCAGTAACTGATTGGGCCATGAGTTCTTGCTGGGAAGGTCAATATGTTTTGCATGCGTTGCTCATATTAAAGCAGTGACTGGCTGATGACTGTTAAATACTGTAGACTAAACAAGAGTGTTTGGTTAAGTAAGGTTTAAAATTGTAAAAAGAATATTCAGTTTTTAATATCTGAATCCTGCTATAAATGTTCAGTGGCTTGGTAGTAAACTGATTTCTTAGCTTTATTAAAATTAGCAGTGCCTGTGCTCTGGAACAGGTACGTAGCTCAATTAAATGAACTGAAAGGGAGGGAGTTGCAAAGGGAGCAAACTTTTCTGCTAGACATGGAACGACTGTGCAGCTGCTGCTGCCGCCGCAGGGCTGCCAGAAGTCTTCAGCAGCTGCTGTATGCCTGTCTCCGTGTCCGATACAGAGGCAGTTTACTGGTGCTGACTTTGTACAGCTGTGGTACTGCTGGCATACACCCAGTCACTCTGTTCTGCCAGGATATAAAAAATATCTCCACACTTTTACTCTGTAATGACCAAAAGTTACTAGTGTTCTCCCAATTCCCATACTCCGATTTCCTGTGCGGAAGACTTCAAATCCTGGGCATGGAAAGAAACTGTGGTTCTAAATACATTTCAGCACCTGATCCTTTTCAGATTCTTCAACTCTTACGTGAAGAGAGTTAATCTGATACTGCACTGCAACTGGTGTAACCGATAGAGATTCAAATCCTATTCCAATTAATCTCCTAGAAACAAAGCTCGTATAGTACATATGAGTAGACTGTAGTAATTGGAAAAAGAAATAGTGTCTAACTGAATTGGCTGCATACATTGCAAACTGTACAAGAAATAATCTAATTGGAATCTGATCTTGAATAACTATCCAATTGTACTCATTGAATGGGAATCTTAAGAGGTTTGAATCATCAGGTTTGTAGAGCCTTCAAGAGTATCATCTTAGACATGTGGTCAATATCGGACAGCTTCAGTATAAAAATTTGCTTTGTTAAATGAACCTCATGCAGAGAAATGATATATCTGGTTTGCAGTTCAACTGTAATGCAATTTCTATATATCCTGTGCTTTTTCTAAGTTTTTTTAGGTTGAAAATTGACCAGGGACGTGTGCAGGTGCGGTTTGGGACTGACAAAACTATAACTCAGAACTGTGGGGCTCCAGGGAACTTGTGTGCATTGTAGGAAACACCAAATCAGGTTTTTGAGAAGATACACCTCAGTATTCCTCGGCATAGTATAAAAGGAATAGAGATAGCATTAAAAGAACCAAGCATGCAGGGGAATGTTACATTGATATTTCGTACTTTAGACTCGTCTCAAGGTTTTTTTACTTAAGAATGCTAGGTGGAACAGCCACATCCCAAACTTCAGCCAACAGCTTTGGCAACCAAGTTACTTGTGTATAATAGGCAGTGACTATACTTTAATCTAAATGGCGTGAACTCGGAGGGTCCCAGAGAAATCTGACATCTCCTTCTAAAGCTATGGATGTCAGTGCTCTGAAAGGTCTGGTTCTTGATTTATTTTAATATATGAGAAATTCCCAGGCTCATATCTGTTTGCTAAGAGACAGCTAGAAGAAACTGACTTCCCACTGCTGGAGCTGTGTTTGGTAACCCTCTGCCAGGCAGGCAGCCTGGTGAGCAAACACTGAGTTTGTGCTCAAATAGCATTTTCTCTTCCTTTGTCTGTCAGGCCTTCATTAGCTTGTCAGTAAAGCTCACATCAAATAAAAGCTTCTCTGTGGGCTCTGGCAATGATGGGTTACTCCAAACGCTTAGATTTTTTTTTTCCCCTAAAATAAAAATGATCAACTTTTGGTGCTTATTTCACTTTCCTAATGAGGAAAGGTGAAGATGTGATGTGGCTTGTGCACAAAGGGAAGGGGAACCCTTTTTTGCATGATTTGAAGGTTTGGGCAAAAAAAAAAAAAGAATAATTAAGAAGCTGGTAGGGGTTTTCTCTCCTGTTACTTTTTCTAAACCAAGGGAACAGCATGCTAGTTTGAAGACTGAACTTGCAATAGGTAGAAGAAATATTTCATAAGTACAGTAGTGGCCTAATTTTCTCCTAAGTGAATAGCCAGAACCTTCTACTTCATTTCATTCACTTTCACAGCTAAATAAACAGCAAAATGAATAATTTTCTGATGTTTGCAACATAAATGTTTATTTTGCACGTAAGTGTTCATGTTGCACGCATATTATGTGGCAATGCATATGCAGTTGCAGAAAATATTGATGTTATATTTTTAGCTTCCCTGAAATGAAATGCAAAACAATGGCCCCTATCTTAAAACTAACCGATACTTTAGTGTTTTAAAAGAATCCCTTAAATTTCAAGACTTTGATGTTTCCTGAACTAAAAATGTGAATCTGAAAAAGTGACTTTTCCTTTACTTCACTAGCTGAAATAGAAATAATAGTGGTTATATTTTCTGGACTATTGCTGTATGAATTCCTCCAAATGGTGGGAGAAATGCAGTTCTTTGTTGTATCTTTGATTATGAACAAGTTAATCTTAATATAGTAATTACTGTAATAGTATCGGTAAAGCGCATTTCTCCCATAATTTGGAAAAAAGTTATACTGAAATAGTCTCTTTCCCTGTAACATCAAGATAGTAGTTATGATTTAAATACAGATATCGTACAAGTGATGGAATTACTGCTTTTTATGTCACTTGTGTATTTTACACTCAGATTACAGAATCATAGAATCATTAAGGTTGGAAAAGACCTCTTAAGATCATCAAGTCCAGCTGTCAGCCTCACACAACCGTACCTACTAAACCATGTCCTGAAGTGCCACGTCTACAAGTTTTTTGAACTAATCCAGAGATGGTGACTCCACCACTTCCCTGGGCAGCCTGTTCCAATGTTTCACCACTCTTTCAGTAAAGAAATGTTTTATAATATCCAGTCTACACCTCTCCTGATGCAACTTGAGGCCATTTCTTCTCGTCCTATCTCTTGCTACTTGGGAGAAGAGACCAACACCTGCCTCACCACATCCTCCTTTCAGGTAGTTGTAGACAGTGATAAGGTGTCCCCTCAGCCTCCTCTTCTCCAGAGTAAGCAATCCTGGTTCCCTCAGATGCTCCTCATAAGACTTGTTCTCCAGACTCTTCATCAGCTTTGTTGCCTTTCTCTGGACACACTCTAGCAGCTCAAAGTTATTCTTGTACTGAGGGGCCCAGAACTGAACACAGGATTCGAGATGCAGCCTCACCGGTGTTGAGTACAGGGGCACAGTCTCTTCCCTGGTCCTGCTGGCCACACCATTTCTGATACAAGCCAGGATGCTGCTGGCCTTCTTGGCCACCTGGGCACACTGCTGGCTCATGTTCAGCTGGCTGTCAACCAACATCCCCAGGTCATTTTCCATCGGGCAACTTTCCAGTCATTCATACCCAAGCCTGTAGTGTTGCATGGGGTTATTGTGACCTAAGCGAAGGACCTGGCACTTGGCCTTGTTAAACCTCATGAATTCACCTCAGCCCATTGATCTAGCCTGTCCAGATCCCTCTGTAGAGCCTTCCTACCCTTGAGCAGATCAACACTCCTGCTCAATTTGGTATCACCTGCAAACTTATTGAGGGAGCACTCAATTCCCTCACCCAGATCATTGATAAAGATATTAAAGAAGACTTCTGTTAGTTTTTCCCTGTGGTCAGTCTGAATTGTTTTACAAGTGACATTATACATGTATGCACTTACATAAAATACACTTAAGTGTAGTTAGTTCATAGTGGGAAAGGTAGACCTGTGCGAAAGGAAGGTGTGTGAGAAAATATAACTGTGTAAACATGTTTATGCAGCTGAATTTTAATGTAATTTATTATTGGAACACTGTCTAGAGAACAAAACTGTTACAAATGAAGACAAGCTATTAAAAATTCCTTCAAACCATTGTGAGCTGTAGATAAATCAAAAGTACAGGTCTTCAATTCTGATTCTGGATTTTTTTGTGCTTCTAACAAGATCTCTTCATATTAATATATGAAAACTATTTGAGATGCTAATACAAGTGGCTTACAAACTTTCAATGTTAAAGCATTTTTGCAGAATATTAGATATGTATTTTTTGTTGTTTCATGACTAATAAACAACTTTTTTATTATTTTAGTAATGCAAATAATTGCTTCCAGTGTGGGGGGTTTTTAAAACCAACTAGCTTTTCAAGATTGTTGTGTATTGTGGGACTTGAGTTACTGTGGAGCCTCAGACGTGCACTTCAATTCAGAGTACATATGATTTGGAAACAGATAATTTTTTTCTCTCTATTAGATCTTCACTGAATGATTATTACATTTATGTTAGTATTTCTGTTCTGTAAGTACATAAAAAAAAGTCTTGCATTTCATAAAACTCAGCCTTTACATGACCTGGTTTAAAACCTCAGTATCTCAATAAAAAAGTTAGAGAAATACTGCTAGTGTCTTGTTTCAGTTGGGGGGTGGGGGAAAAGACTGGAACATAGCACTATCATACTTTGAGAGCTTTTTAAAAAAATCAATAAAGGAAATATTTTAGAATCCTTCTTCATTTGTTTGCAATATCATACTGAACTGACTCTTTAATTATACTAGGGACTGAGAGCACATTGTTCCTAGCACTGCATGGAGAATGAAAGACCCTCTTTGCCCCCAGAAATTTATTTCTGTGCTTTGACTTTCAATGTTATTGAAGATGATGTGACCTTAAATGTCCAGTTTCCAGAATATTAAAAGAATGTGTTGGCATCTGTTTTATTGAGTGTAGGGTTTAAATTTCCCCATTGTAAGTAAGCAAGTCCTTTGTTTATGTAAAAAACCAAGTAGAGCAACAGTGTCTAACATTTCCCCTGTCACTAGTGCTGCAGAAGATGGCTTTGCGAGGCTTAAAGATTTTTTTATTTTCATTCTCTACACTCACTTCAACTTCAGTCTTTCGTGAGGGTATAAATTATAGAAGATTTTGTGATGAAGTCTGGATGAGTGGAAACTGGAGAAGGACAACCAATTTACTTCACGTCCTCTATTGATCGGACAATGTTTAATTCTCATGGAGCTAGCAGTCTGAAAATGGAAGGCTCAATACTTAAAGCTTCAACCATAGATATATGATGGCACTGAACCAGTTTTGCTTGTGTTGCAACTTGTATTTCTGCAAAGGTTTGTCTCCTCTACCCCCTGAGAAGGAAAAAGACCCAGAAGAGTGCATAGAAGAATGCCAATGTAAGAGAGGATGTGAATTCTTACATTAATACCTTGTATTTCATTTAGCATCACAAAGAAGTAAACCAACAGATCTAAGTAGAAGGGTTTTTTGTTGCTGGGTGATTTTGTTTCAATCTTTTACAATATTCTCTTTTGTCTGTGCTTGGATAACACAGGTTGTAAATTTAACTCCACTGTCTGTTCAGAGGTTCCCAAATTCCAGTTTCTGAAGTTTCCATCTCAGAGATGTTGCCTGATGAACACAGCTGTTCTGTTTTGAGGCTCAGTTTAGATCTAGGAGCAGATGACTCACATCTCTGTGGCTGCAGTCTCAGATAAATCAGCTTGTGTCTTTGCCTCCTATTTCTGGACCTAAGAGCACTTGGAAGCACCATGCAGGCACTCAGGTATCTCTGCAAAATTGTCATATGCCAGACAGTTGGTGGCAGTCCAGACCTAGTAATCCCTGATAGATAAAGCTGACTCAGTCCAATTAACTTTCCCAGTACTTTTCTCCTGGCATGTTTCTCATACTGCTACAATCTGAAAGATCCCAATATGGGCTGTGTGTGCCTCAATAACACTGCTATCTCAATGTTACCTCAAGTGTTTTGTGATAATATCCTTTATTATGAAACTTAGTAAATAAATGGTTGGCTCCCTACCGTTTTTCTCCCACTGCATTTTTTGTTTTAAGTAGCATTTGGTAATGCCAGTACTGTGGAAGTAGTGTGCTATAGCATCTGAGATGCAGTAGAGAATATTGTGGCCAAGAAAAGAACACCAGTCAGGAAATTCTGTAGGAGGATAGGAATTGTAATAAAAATTCAATGTAGCTATAATAAAATACTTGCAGAGTACATGTGCTGTGTACAGAACTCATTCTGTCATTTTAAACTCTAATTAGCTCTTCTATTCCATATTCCCTTATTCTTCCCAGTTCTTTAGCACTTCAGCAGGATTTCTACAGCACATCTAGTATCTGGCCTTCAAGGGTTTCAGGTCCTTCAGTTTCTTCTGAATCTCTCTGCCTTTAAAAAACACTGGTGTGACAAGAGGAATCCGCGATTAGTGTCATATTAAGCCTGGAGAGGCGTGTGAGAGCATTCAGTCAAGAGAATGTACAGAGAATATCTGCAGCTACAGTGTAGTAGCTTGGTAGCAGCTCTTGATCATGAGCACCCAAATCTAGCAGAAGTGGCTGGCTCTTGATGGTGCTGCCTGGTATCTTCAGTTTAGCTTCAGGAGAGGCTGTGAAAGGATCATGGCCAAGAACTGCAGCTCTTTATGTCTTGAAGAGGGATAATGGTCAAATTTCATAAGTTGCCACACAGTATTTCAGCTGTGCTTTGTAAATATAAATAGAAGCTTCAATTTTTTAGGCTTATCTTATATGTTATATTATACAAAATTTAATTATTTTAATCTCTAATATGGTTAGCAGCATGACAATGGGTTTTTTTTGTGGATTTTACATGGAATTGAGAACTGCATTAGTATTTTTACTACTACTACTTGATTTTATTAGTTGAACATTCCATGAAAAATTATATTTTAAAATATTAGTTTAAAAAGTTACTTAGGAGAAGTTACGATAAGAGATGGTTGGCCTGTTTTTCTAAGTTTAAAGGATTTTTCTGTGATCAGAACATGCAAAGTAATTTTGTTTGCCCAGAGCAACACGTCCATCTTCAAGGGCTTGGTGTTCAAATCACAAATTATCAAGTAATCCCTGAAATCTTAAAATAATAATGAATCTTTTAGATTGTATAATAGTCAAATTTTATTGCTCTCGTTTTCTCTTTAATGCCTAGTGAAGCTTTGAGAGTTCATTTTACTTGCAATAGAAATTCTGTTGCTTGTAAAGCGTATTGATAGGTCTATAGGTAGGTGGAAAACTGATGGATTGAAGATCATATTAACGTTAAACCAAGGCTGAATTAGTAGTACAGATGTCCTGCAGATTCTCTGTGTGTATAGATTTCCAGGTGATGGATAGAGAAGAGTTTTAGTCATCTTCTCAAGGCCCCAACAGATCACATTTGACATCTCTGATCTGCCTCGATTCAGGTATAAATTCTTCCAAGCTTTTCCACTTACCCCCAGTTTTCCTGTACCTGCAGTCCATATGCTGCAGAGCTCAGCTGTATTTCCTAATCACTTGTAAGTGAAGAAGTTTGCATTTGTCTGATATCACTGGAGATAAACAGTGGAACAAGTAGAAACATTAAAAGTTTAATGTAGTGCAGAAGGGGATGCTGAAAGGGTGTATGATGGAGATGTCAAAAACAGGGTGGCACTGAACAATAAAGACTCTGTGGGGCGTAGCATGGGGCAAGGTTTCTGAGCACTCACAATGCTGAGTTCACTTTTCAGATACTGTAAAGCCAATAATTGACAAGTCTGTAATTCAAATATACGATACAATATTTAAATCCAATTTGCACCAGCATATTTTTATTAAGCATAACCTTTGAGTATACATTATTCATTGATTTTACTGTCATCCTTGGGAACAAAGTGTCTGCGGTGATCTGATCTGCTGAGATACAGTAAAACTACTTTGTACAGTACATATAGTCTGAGAGCTTTAATAGATTTTAGATTAAATCCTTTAGATTTTTATAGTACTTTTCATCCTAGATATCAAGGCAGTGAGCAAAAATTATGTGCCTTCTGTCACTCTTTGAGGTGGTTAGCAAATACAAATGATATGATATTTGCAGTGAACTATATATGGTAATAGTTGCATATTTAAGAAATACTATTATTAGTAGATAGGTTTTTCAATAATACATGGGGGATTCTGATTTTGGAAAAGTAGCTTTGAGATTATTCTTGTGACACTTCTGGGCATATATTACGTGTTTCAGATACTCATGAAGTGAATGTCATATTGTAGTCCTACTTGCATTTTGAATATGCTTTAAAGTTACCTGGTTTGTAGTATTGCTGTTCTGTTCAATAGATATATCTGTGTTTCATACAAAAGAACTGTCCTGGATCTTCAGTACCGAATGTCTCTACATTGGATAGAAAGGAAGCTTGATGTTAAGGAAGCTTGATGTTAGAGAAATGATGTTCTAGATAAGATGCTGATGGTTTGTGGGAGGTGGGGATGGCAGCTGATGCCAGTGAAATTTTCAAGTTGAAACTAAGCGAGAAATACAAGGAACACTGGTTTATAAAAATAAGTTTTCCCTTAGAAAGGGAAAGCAGCACAGTCTCTCGCCACCTGTTGAAGACCAGATCCAATGAGCAGGAAGAGCTGCCTTGTATAAAACCTTGGGCTGGAGTTAGGATGGGTAATTCTAAGGTCACACGGAGGGAAACTGAGCCCCAGTGTTTCCTTTGGTAAGAAGATGTGTGTGGATGAAGAATCCATTTTGCTACAACCAACTCAACTTGACCCTGAAGAGCTCTTCTAAAAAGCCAGTACCAGGTCGATTGTGACCTGCTTTAGAGTGGCAGGATACTGGATTTTAAGAATTGCCACGGGAGGATGCCGGTTCTGAGGTTTGTGTCTGAGATACCCAGCGCTGAGGAAAAAGCGGGAGTCATCTCCCAAAACGTGGTTCATGTATACACGAGGTGCCATAGTTAGTTTGAGCGTACCTGGGTAGAGCAGGTTGTGGCATTGCCCACAGCAGTATTTTCAGAAGTTCCTCATAAGACAGCCCTGCAGTTCAAGTGAGTACAGTGTTCCCCACCTTAATGCCCAGCCCTTCCTAAGCATGACGCTGCTGCTTTATTCTTGAGGTCCTAGAACTGAGGGTTTAAATAACCCTAGAATTTGGCAATCTCTGGTTTTTCATTTTTCACTTGTAAGTGACTAGGCTGTCTTCTCTGCTCGTGGAGTTTTCAGATTTTTGCATTAATTTGTTTGTAATGATTCAATTTGTACTTGTAAAATCTTTTACAAAAGTGTTTCTGAAGAGTACATAGTGATATTCACTTTTAGACTAGCAGGTCCTCAAGTGCTCAGCTGTGAAGGAAACTTGTGAAAAGGCATTTTAGGTACAAAGATCTTAAAATCGGTGGAAGGGAAAGCCCTTGTTGTCCGAGTAATTTTTCATTGCTGGAGAAGTGTCGGAGATTTGCAGCCACGCAGAGACAACGTGTAAGAAATGCCTGACAATCCAGGGATGAAGTAAGTGCTTGGGGCGGGGGACCAGACCTACTGCCAGGAACTAATGAGGCCTGAAGTGTGTTTGAAGAAACACTCCAAATGACCCTCGGTGCTGTTTGCGGTGTCCCACCTTCCTCATCTCTTTCCATTTCATCAGTGCTGGCGAGAAGGTGATGTTGCCCCTCGCGCTTTCCCCGTAGACGCGCGTGGGGCAGCGGGAGCCGGAGCAGCATCTCCAGCTCGGCCTCCGCCAAACCATTCCAAAGGGGGCTGGGAGCCAGGGCGGGGAGCGGCAGCAGGGAGGAGCCGGCGGGCCTTGCCAGCTCCTGACCTGCCGTGGGGAGGGGCATCTCCAGCTCTTTTCGGTGGAGCAGTCGCGGCTCGGCTCGGCTCGGCTCGGCTCGGCTCGGCTCGGCTCGGCTCGGCTGAGTCCCGCTGTGGGGGCAAGCGGCGGAGCGGGCTGCTTGTAGGCAGGGGGACACCTGGATCGAGAGGGGGCTGCTCTCTCCGGGTTGATCTCCTCCGGCGTGGGTCTGGTAAGTGTTAAGGAGCGCGTTAGGTTGGGCTGCTCCAAACCTGGCCGTGCGTTCCCGTCCCCTGGCTTGGGTTACAGCCGGAACAGCTCGGGCTTTCAGAAGGGGATGTGGGTTTAAGGGAGACTGCTGTGTCCCTTCGGTTTATTTACACTACTTTGTAATGCAACGAGGCTCCCGGGCTTGTGAAACGCTACTGCTTAGAAACGCGGGAGAGATTAGAACAAGACCCTACTGGAGTGAAGAGGTGGTGAGAAAGAAAAACACCCCCCACCGCCGGCCCAGGATCCAGCTATTTCGCAGATGCGCTCTCATACAAGTGCTGGATGGCATTTGGACTGCAGAGCGCGGCTTAGCGAATAGGGAATTTAAACCCAAGGTATACTTTGGTAATGAAGAGGAAAAGAATCATTTCTCTCATGTTTAGCTTTCAGAGAAAATGGACTGCTAGTGTAAAACCTCTTGGCCTTGTTTTCTGTAGTCATATGCGAAGAGTGCTCGGTGTTTATCAAATAGGTGTGACTGCTGGTGTATGTGTGTGCTTGGTGTGCCCTGGCCTTCTCCGTGAGTGGTTTACTTATTTAATATACTGTAGTTGTAAAATTCTGTTAGTGCTTCTATTAAGATATGAAGAAAAAATGCTATTATTAGTAACAGATTCTTTAAAGATGTTCAAACATAACTTTTCAATTTGGACAATCCCCCCCCCCCAAATCTGCTTCTAAACAGACTTCTGAGGGGTTTCTTGACCTCTTATGTAATACTGATATAGTCAGGATGATAGTAGGCATAGCTGGGCTGTGCCCTAAAGACTATTGCTTTTGTGTCCCGTCACAGATCTAATAGTTTTAAGTGTCAATCCCACAGCATGATGAAGTAAAAACCTGTGGAATTTTTAATGTAACTCCTTTTACATCCAGAAACAGATATATTTTTTCCCTCTCCTGTGTAAGCAGAATTAACAGTTACTTTGGATCAGAATATTTGCTATTACAAGAACTTAAGTCATGTGATAATGGAAAGTCAGTAAGTTGTGTAAATAAGATTTAGTGAGATGACAGTGTCCCAGTTTTAAGCAATGTTTGGGGGGGTTTAAGAGCTTTTTGTGCTTTTAAACTCTCCTGAGGTATACCTGCTTTCCAGAACTATGCACTTTCTTTTTCCTTGAAGTAATATGTTATGTTCTAATTGTTTCTGTTTGTAGCTGTATCACTTTACAAAACTGAGTATTTGAAGCCTTTTTGGCTTTTTTTAATTACAATTTTTTCCATTTCCTCTGTGTGTGTATATATATATATATATACAAAACTTCTATAGGAGAATTTTCAGGGCTCCTTGTTGTTGTTTCTATCTGTAGTTTTATTATACTTACTAAGTATCTGACTTTTAAAAAAGACTTTGTGGTTAAAGCACTGCAATTGATTTCTTTAGTTGGAGCCCTGCAAATGATTTCTGTAAATGGCCTGCTGTTGTTTTGCTGTTTGTGCCAGGAGAAGTAACTTTAGCTTAAAAGCAAAGCAAAATCTATTTCTGAAGTTCTGGAGAATACCTTTTTTTTCCTACTCTTAGCAGTCTTTCTCAGCTTCCTCACCCCACAGCTGTCGCTGGTGGGTCAGTGCGTGTGCCAGCTTGGCAGCCCTGGTTCACTAGTGCCCATCTGTGGCATGAGCTGTGGTCCTGGCACGGTGGCATCTGGAAACTCCTTGTCACAGCAACTGCAATTTCCAAGCCAACCTGCAACGCAGGAAATGAACTCATGGTGTCTCAGGTTCAGGACGGGACAGCTTCACAGCCTCTGCGGAGAGGTATGGAAGAGCTATAGCTGGCTTTTGAAACACTTGCTACAAAATGGAGGAGGGGAAATTTCCCTTCTGAAAACCTCTTCTGCTTCATAGTTGTCTTCTAACTATGACTGCATAGTAAAAGTACTGAAAATCTGCTTGTTAACATGGAGACACTAGTTGAGAAAATTGGTATTTTCAGACTGTGCAGAAAATAAACTGACTGTAATGGCACTTTTCAAAAATAGGAGATTTGTCAATCAAATATATCAGTCCTCAAAGTGAAGCAGTTGCATTTATATCAGGTAAACCCATGTGCTGATGAAGTAAGAATTAGAGAATTTTCTAGAAAGTGAAAAAATATTTATATATATTTAAAATATACTTTAAATACCTGAAAAAGAATTGGAAAGGACAGTGCCTATATTTTGTAGAGTGAAAGCTTTTCAGGGAAGACCTAGTGGTTAACAGCTGAAATGGAAAAGCAAGAATCAGAGTATTGAAAGAAACCAAACACCACATGTGAACGCATAGGAGTAAGAGCTAGAGAATTTGAAAAGTGTCTAACTGAGAGCCAAAATGGAGAACAACCATAAAACATGAAAAAGCTGTTTGACTTGCTAAAGACCATTGTAACGATAGATAACTCCCATAAAAAGCAGTATCAGACACCAGGCACCACCTGTTACTCCTGTGAGCGCTGAGGAAAAGCAAAGATCCAAAGAATCTTGGTGATGTGAAGGAGGAGAAAACCCTCCTTAAGAGCGACTGTGCACTGGCTGGCACAGCAAATGAAATCTGGAGAGGATTTAACTGAGTTTACAGATTGAGACTGTATAACCCATTTCCCACATTAAAAACTTTAGCACATTAAGGACTGTAAGTCTATTATAATATTTCGTTTGGAGGGCAGCTTAATAGGTAGCACTGGGATTGTTAAATGTTGCTTATTTCAAGAATGCACTGCTTTTAGAATCCAACTCGCTTAGATGAACTTTTGACGCTGAATTTTTGTTACTTCAGACATCACGTTCATCGCAGAACCATGGTGCTGACAGGCCTGCAAGGTCCAGAAAACCTGGACTGCTTCAGCTGACTGAGTGGCATGATGCTGACTCCAGCTGAAAGGTCTTAGGTGACTTTTAAATGAAATCTGGGTTTTGTCCTATCTTAAGTGAAAAATGTAAAGGTTTGAAACCAGCTTTGTTTTATTTTAGTACAAGGTATGGGGATTTTTTTTTCTTAAATGATTAAAACAACCCTCAACACTTAGCTGTTTTCTGTCATCTTCTAGAGATCTATAAATTATCTATATTAATACACTAGGTTGTACTGAATTTCCACTATATTATTCCTTCTTGAATTTGCACTTTTGTCATTCTCAATTGCAGGCACTATGACTCCAGATGGGACTTGTTGAGCCAATGTTTCTTTAGGTCTAGTTTGTCATTTGGTTTTGGTTTGATTTTTTTTTGAAAAAGAAACTTTATAGCAAAGAAGAATTCTTTCAGCTGCAGCCAAGGAACAGGTGAACTTAATGCAGGTCTACAAAGAACACGCTGGTTAGGCAACACCAAATCTGACATAGTTTGAGTATGATACTGCATTACTTTATTTCCTGAAGGGCTTGCAATGCATATGGCAGATGTCTGCTGGGTAAGCTGTGTTCATTGTTAGCTCCACAAATAATAGAGGGATTACCCCATAAAACTATCACTAAGTAACATTACCTCTACATTTTCCAGATATGACATTCTTCCAAGCTGTTGTTTTGAATTGCACGACTGAAGTGCTGTCTTAGCAGTTACTGTTATCAAGTGTGCAGTAAATAAAGATAATTCTAGTTCTCTTCCCTTAGCAGTACAGCTGACATAATTTCTAAATAGATATTACTGTTTAAAATACCATGTGTCCAGCTATAGAAGTCAAGACTTTTTCTAATTGTATTTAATCTTCTTTTAATTAGGGGCTGTCTGTATTAAAATTGGTATTGTCTACAACCTCATTATTCAGAGTACCTGTCCTCTGCTTCAAAGCCTCCTGATTGAAATTGGAATGTCTGAAGGCCCTGCTCTGTTGGAGAATACCAAATCCTAAAGTATTCTTAGGAATACAGCAAAAATAAACATTCAGCATTAAAGGAATTCAGAATTCTCAAAGACAGTGTTTTCGGTAGCTCTTATTTTTAGATTTTTGTCAGGATGAACAGATTCTTTGATTTCCTATGTCCACGTGTTATTACAATCTTACTGTGCTTATACTTGTTGCATTTTAACTGGCTTATTTATTCATCCTCTAAAGGAGAGATTCTCAGTTAAATGTTTCCTTGGTTACGACATCTCTCAGTAAGTTCCCAGTCACTGCAGTTGTTGCAAAGGAGACAAAATACAGCAGAGAGATAAGAATGTAATCTAAGAATTTATTTTGATGCAATAGCTGCACATGAAGTTTTTGTGTCTGTGGAGTTGCAGTCACTTGTGTAGAGCGTGAGGTGAATGAAGTACCATAGTACATAGTTTTTAATGCCCTCAAACGTAAGTGTAACAAAACTCATAACATTAGACTTGTCACATTACATTTGTTTAAAAAAGAGAAAAGCTACTAAACCAAATGAAAATATACAGTCCAACTCATATTCTAGAGAACTGGTTTGAGTCCCTCGTCTTCTTGCCTGTGATTGAATAAAATTCAATCAGATGGCTACTTTAAGCATTGCTTTCTTTAGTATGGCATTGGAAGGGCTTCAAGGTAAGCAGGTGCCTCCATTGCATTGCGCAAAGACCCTATGAAAACTGGCAGAACTCAATAGCTTCTCAAGGCTTAGGAAGAAAGAAAGAATCAGCTTGATCTGTTAAATTTCTTATAACCTGCTCAAAAGGAGAACAGAAGCAGAATTAATGTTATGGTATTGATGATGATGATATTTGGCTTCTCTTTGAATTGACTAGTGTTTCAGGAGTCCTTCTGAAGGTTGTGTTTAATCTGAAAGACACACAGGTGGATTTTATATCTGTTCAAAGTAAAGTGTTTTGTCTTTCATCATATTAAATGGAGGCTGCTGAGCTGTATGGAACAAAAGTTAGAATCATAGAATCATAAGGTTGGAAGAGACCTCTGAGATCGAGTCCAACCATGCCTGTCTCCCTGCTAAACCATATCCCTAAGAAACTCATCTGCCTGTCTTTTAAACACCTCCAAGGATGGAGACTCCACCACCTCCCTGGGCAATCTGTTCCAATCCCTGACCACTCTCTCAGTGAAGAAATTCTTCCTAATGTCCAGTCTAAACCTGCCCTGGCACAATTTGCTCGTCACTTGTGAGAAGAGAGCAGCACCCACCCTGTCACAACCTCCTTTCAGGTACTGTAAACAGTGATGAGGTCTCCCCTCAGCCTCCTCTCTCTAAGCTAAACAACCCCAGTTCCCTCAGTCTCTCCTCGTAGGGCTTATTCTCCAGCCCCCTCACCAGCCTTATTGCCCTTCTTTGAACAATCTCCAGCACCTTGATATCTTCCTTATAGTGAGGGGCCCAGAACTGAACACCGTACTCCATGTGCAGCCTGACCAGTGCTGAGTACAGGAGCACAATCACCTCCCTGGTCCTGCTGGTCACGCTGTTTCTGGTACAGGCCAAGATGCCATTGGCTCTCTTGGCCACATGGACACACTGCTGGCTCATATTCAGCTGCTGTCAACCAACACCCCCAGGTCCTCCTCCTCCAGGCAGCTCTCCAGCCATCCTTCCCCAAGCCTGTAATGCTGCATGAGGTTGTTGTGGCCTAAATGGAGGACTCTGCACTTGGCCTTGTTGAACCTCAGCCCATCGATCCAGCCTGTCGAGATCTCTCTGCAGAGCCTCCCTTTCTTCGAGCAGATCCAAGCAGTTAGTTCCTGTGTTGGTGTTCATGAGAGGTGCAGATCTGCAGAAGGTCCCAAGCATGTGTGTCTGAGCTGGGATTGCTGTATTCCACGGGTGCGAGTTAGCTTCCATCTCTGTCTGGCACATGTGTGCCTTGTGCGTAAGTGCATGCTTTCCTTTATAAAGTGATTTGAAACAGCTACTTAAAGCTATGTTGTGTTATCTCAGTTGCTGCATGCTGCAGATGTCCTGGGTTTAAAGCAAAAGGTTTCTTGAGGGGCTGATATTTGCACTGTCTCCTGTTTCAATTATAATGGCAGTCTGCAGAACTTTGTTGCTTTGATCAGTGTACAGCGGTCTCAAGCGATGATATGAACGTGTCAAACTAACTTAGAAACAGAAATGTAACAACATCATCACGCAACCTATCTCTTATGTGAATGAACGTGAAAATAGGCAACCAGAAATAACTAAATTGCTTCCAGATGATGCCAGAGGAGCTTCCTCTGCCTTAGAGTTCAGCTTTTGCTCTGTCCATTTCAGCAGGCTTTGAATCTGCTTGCTCTGAAAGAGAAGACCCGAGTGTTCACAGACAGCGGTATTTCACATAAATAATATACCTCTTCAGACAGAAGTGAAGTTTAGCCAGCCACTTGAATTTACTCTCTGTGCTCAGTGGAAAGTCCTCAGTGGGCCTGACTTGCCTGGGCTGGGGGAGGGGGTATTCGGCAGGAATGTGTGGAATTGGAGGCTGGAAAAAATATGCTTGTCAAGCAGTATATTCTCCTGTTCTGAGCAGTTATCTAAATGAAAGTGACTTCCCAGGGCATCTGGCTCTGCACATGATCTAGAACAAATAGCAGAGGATTAGTGTTTGTTTCAGAAGTGAAGGATTTAGCTATGTCTAGGGGGGATGATGCACAGGAGGGGGGCTGCTGAGGGTAGCATTCCACTCTGCAAAGCACTTTCTGCTCAGAATTAGCATTCAGGCAATTAAATAGCTCAGCTGGCTGGGCAGGCTTAACTCTGACAACTCAGCAAAGGTATTGGGGAAGAAAACGAGTTAGAAACTTCCTCCCTTATCTTTTCTAATCTGTTTGTTGTGTCTTTCTGCAAAGTTCAGAGTCTGTCAAAATTGCCTTGCAATTTGGACTTCTAATGTTTTCAACTAAATTCAGTATTAAAAAGTTAACATTAAATTAGCCAAAGCAGTTGTAATTAACGGATTCTGGTTTTTAAGGAAATGTTGATTTATTCTTCTAAATAGTACGTAATTAACGTTCTTTCTTCTTTCTCCCTTCTCCTGCTTCCTTCCCCCGCCCATGTAACTTGGAAAACATTCTTATCTGAGTGTGATGTTTGGCCTTTCATGTTACTTATCAAAATAATGATCTCCAACTTATTTTTAAATCTTATTAAAATGTGATTATAGTTAGCATGAGGGAAATTGGCTGCTGCAAGCACCTCAGACAAGATTTACTTTGAGCCAAGTTCCTCTGTCACCTTTCCAGTGTTAACAGTTTTCAGTTATTTACATTTTGCTTGGAAAAGACAAGACTTTAAAAGAAAATCTTTAATACCCTTTATTTACATCACAGTGCATTTCTTAACTGCCTCTGGAATATGTGCCACTCAGAAGCATGAGCTTCTTAGTCAGCAGTAATTGAATCCTGGAATTATTTTTTTTTAAAACTTGGGAAAAACATGAGGTTGTATTCTATCTTTTTAGTACTCGTAATTCATTTTGAGCTTTTGCTAAACACCTAGGGTACAATCCAGCAATTTTGACAGATGTCTACTGAAATCTCTTGATTTATTTAAATAAGGCATTGAAACAGAATTTCTTCAAAAATACAAACGTGCCTCATTTTCAATAGAAATTTGAGATAGGAGGAAAGGAGGTTGCTGAAACCATTGATGATTATTAAACAGTCTCTACCGTGTGGCCCTGTCTCCTGCTGGCTTTCAAAGTGAACAGGCAAATTGCAGTGCAAGGTGTGTGGATGGTTACACAGTTTATACCAAAATCTGTTTTCATAAATAAGGTGATTACTAAGTCTTGTGCAAAAAAATCTTCTTCCCATGCATCTCAACCATTACTTGTCAGTTGTGACTCAGAGGCTGTCAAGTGTCAGTTCATTTGACTTAAGTTTTGGTTTAATGCCGTGGCATTTATGTGACTTCATTCTTAACTTTTTGTTGAACAAATACAAGTCCTTCAAAACGTTCCTGTCAGTGTCTGTGTGAAAGATGAAGATGAGAAAGGAATTCTACACATTTTAATCTAGAATGATTTCTGAGCATTTGAAAACACCACAGCTCTGTACATTTTGCTTTATTTGTTTCTGCAGGAACATCACATACCCACTGAGGACTTGGAGCATGGCTATGAGCAACGTCAGTGACTCTGTGGTTCTGAGCAATGGCAGCATCTTGTCAAATGCTACCGGCCCAGGTATTGTTGCAGGTAATGACGGAGATGCAGCAGTCCAACAACTCCCATCCAAGGAAACACCAAGAACAAAAGCAAGTCCAAATGGCTGCCTGCAACTTAATGGTACAATCAAACCATCCTTTTTGCCTTTAGACAACCAAAGAACTCAGCAGATGTTGTCTCAATGCTGCCACCCTTGTCCATACCATCATTCTTTAAGTAGTTATAATAACAAGCAAGAATGTCATTCAGTGGTGGGCAGCTCAGCACCATCTCCTATGACTTCATGCTGCATGCAGCCACATACTGAGTATTCAGCGTCTATTTGCCAAAAACACACTCCCATATATCAGCCTGCCTGCTGTCTTCAGCCCTCCCCATCCTTCTGCCTTCACCATCAGTGGCCTGACCATTTTCAGCATCAGCCTGTGCAGCAACATATAACCAGGATAAGGTAAGCAGATTACGTTATTTTCTAGTTCTCAGTATGGGTAAGTTTCTCCATAGCTATTTCATTTACTTAAGAAAGCAGAAGATCTAAAAGGAAGATGAACCAAATTACCAACTTCTGCTTTTTCTCAGAAGAATCCAAGTCAGGAAACTAGTTTGGGTGGGCTGCATGAATATTGCTGAAGTGAATTAGTTCTTTCTGAGGGGGAAAAAAGGCTGTTTTTTTCTTCTTCTTGAGGATTGTTTTGGAAGCTTATTAACTCTTCTACAAGATGTAGTGTACACCTATATCATGTGAAACAAAACAATACAGAGATAGCTAAGAAAACACTGAAAAAACTGATATGTCTACATAGTCTAATTAAACCCCGTATTTCCTCAGAAAGATGCACTGAAAAATACTTTCAACAATTCTGTTTGTAAAGGTACTGGGTGGCTTTTTTTTGTTAGGTTAGCTGGTTCAGTGAGTTGCCCCCTTGTGTTTTCAGCATGTGTATCTGCTAAACTTCAGAGTTGTGCTCAGATTGAGAAATTTTGGATTCTTCCAGATTTTAATGCATTCTATCCTCCACTTCATACGAAGTTGCCTCTTTATATCTGTTAGTTTTCGAGTTGCAGTGAAGATAGTCCGAGCTACAAGGAGAAACAATCACAAGGGAAATCTTCTACAGCCTGCTGGTCCTGGGCAAAATCAGTCAAAGAGGCAATTTTTAAAAGTCAAATTGTCTTTTGCAGTAAGACACTTCTGAGCTTTTATGCAAAGTTATTTTCTCCTGAGATGTAGTTGAGCCAAACTGGATGAATTTTCACTGGAGTAACAAAAACTATCCTCCTCACTGTCGTCCATCATCTGCATCCTTGCTCGAAAACTTGGAGGTATTTCATAGTCAGTGATGACGATTTCGTCTTCATGAAATTGATGAACTAATTTTAAATTTCTGAGAATATCAGACTGGGACAATATAATGCGAAAAAAGTGGAAACGAATAAATCTTTTCTCCTTATGTTGAAAGCAAATGAAAATAATGATCATAATATAAAGTACAAATCAGCTTTCCCAGCTAGTTTTTCCTTTTACAATTGGAAAAACCCTTACTCGTTGGAACTGCTTGCAGTCAGACATGTTTTTTCCACCCCATACTTCTTTAAATGTTAGGTAAAGATGAAAACTTTGATTTTATTTGGTATGCAAAGGTATGCAGAAGGTCGAGCCATTACAGAATCAGTCATACTTGTCAAACTGTTAAAAGAAGTGCATTAATTTCATTGATTTTCTCCCCGTGCAGCAGGACTGTTAAACATCATCTGTATTCCCTAGTTCTGAGGAAGGGAACAAATGTAATCCATAGTCTGTACTTCAGTTCTCAGTCTATAAAAAAAGAACAGTGAAAAGTTCTTCAGATAGGATAAAATAATGTTTTCCATAGCACGTAAGAAATATTAGAACTTTGAACTGCTCTGATTGGGATTTTGAGTCGAGATGCTTTTTTTCATCTTGCACTTCCTCACCATAGTGTATGTTTGTACATAAACGTATGTAAATTATAAATAATGATATATGGTAAATACTTGTCTTGCTGTTAGCAGTTAAAATAAGGATGGAATCTGACCTTTAAAGCACCTGTACTTACCAACTCAACTGTATGTATTAGCATACCCTATATATCCCTGTAAGTGGTTACTGGTTTGTTTCTGGATTTTTTTTCTAGCTAATGCAACTGAATTTTCTCAGCAAGAAGATACATGTACTGTGCCTTGTAGGTCAGCACACCAGATGAGTCCATCTTCTGAAAGTTAACCAGCTTTTGGTTTCTGTCACCTGTACTTTTAGCTTTTAAACATGTGGTAAATTGGACTTGGGTCCCATGCCACGTTAAGGAAGCTGGACGTGTATACATTTTAACTCCTTAAACTGGCTGGTGCTGTATTAGTGGACAGTGCATACATGTAACTATATCACTTGTATTATTAGCATGGGACCAAAGATGACTTTTCTCTCTGAATATTCTACATGTCTAAACATTGTAGTCTATAGGTAGTAAAAACAGGGAGCAACTGGATGCAACCTTGCAGCTGGATCGGTACATGCTCAGGAAGAAGCAAATGGTCTCATTGATAGTTACCTTTGCAGTGCTAAAGAGAATCTGTGATAAATGTGTATTCATTTTTTACATACTCAGCTAACTTTCTGTACACAGAAAAGTAACACTTAACTGTGTGATACTTTCTTGTGATCTCTGTTCCACTCTAATTTTATTATATTTTGAGGCTGTAATCTGCACAACAGCTTCTTCTCCAGGTATTTTTCCTACAAGGCTAATTGGAAATCATCCAGGTTTATAAGACGTGCATATTTTAACAGGTTTATTTAAAATGGTAGGTCTCATACAATACATTAATTAAATTCAGTGTGTAGTCAAATTAACTTCCATTTTGGTTCTTTCTGTTTTTAAAAGTTGCATTCAAATATTGTAACAGTTTTAAGTTTAAGCGGAGGGAGAAACATGGTGAGGTAGAGGGCGTTGAAAACTCTTTTCCAACTGTATCACTAATGCTTACAGCTATGGGCAGGTAACCAATTGTTTCAGCACGACAAGTTTTGTCAGGTTTTGAAGCCCAAGGCTTAACATTTGTCAGTGACCTAATATTAAAGGAATGCAGCTCTGGTATATCATTGTGGATTGGAGTGTATAAAGAAGACAGTTTGAAATAATGCCACATTTGTCCTATCCTCTTAAAGCAGGCTGGATCTGGAATTTTGTAGTGTGTTCAGTGTTGAAGTTTAAACTAAATCACATGGAAATATCATCTATACACCGCAACTTGAATGTCTGGGCAACTGGTAATTTTTTTTTAGATGGGTGAAAAAGAGTTGTAGCATAGAAGAAAAGGTGTTTGGGGTTGGTGGTTAACAATGTGATTGTGTGGCAAAAAATTCTATTGTAAAAGTAGGTAAAATAGATCACCTGTAGGTCTTAACAATTCTGATGATTTGTTGGTCATTTTCTGAGGTTGGAAGATCTTGAGCAACGTTTTTGTGTTATTTTGTGTACGTGTTTAAGATGTAATTCATTCAAGACATGTTCATACCTCTTTTTTTTTAGTGGGCATAATATCTTGACTGTGCAAACACACTCTGGGAAATTCCAACCATCTCTCTGTGTGAGAGTGCAATTGTCCAGGGACTTAATTTGCTTTCTGACACTTGGTTTCTAAACGTACATGGTATGATTTGTTCTTCTTTTCAGGTACTGAAAAGGTATTGGAAGGTATTTTCAGGTATTGGAAGGTTTTTTTTTCCACCCTGCCCCTTTCGAGGGTTCATGTTGAAGTAACCATTTTTGTCTGAATGCACTTAACGTTTCTCAAGAAATCTGGGGGGTTTCAAGCCACTGGAAGGTGGATAGTTATTGCCCCTCCTTTGCTGCCATCTGCTTCTGTAATCATCATTAACCTTCACGGAGTAGACAGTAGAAATGAGGAAGAACCACCAACTATGGTTGTTATCTAAAGAAGTGTGAAGACTGATGCTTGACAACTGGAAGCACTGAGTTAGGAGTCACTAGGGAAGAGTATAACTATGCAGCCCAGGAGCATGTTTAGTGGGATGAAAGGAGGATAAAAAAAATAATGAAGAGTTGTGTATTTTAGCAGAACTGAACACTGCAGTAAAGAAATGTAAAACTGGAAAACTCTTAAAATAATTCCTGATATTTTTCAAAATCTATTATTTATATGGGAATGTATTTATGCATGTCAATAGGAGGAAAAGAAGAATATGCAGAGGTGCTTCTGTAAGTCGTCTCAGGGTTGTTGAAAGCATGGGAGCAACAGTGCTGTACATGGTTGTTGTCTGTGCTATGAAATAGAGTTGCTTCTCTCAGACTTCTGTATGAACTTTTTAATGGGAAAGCACCAGTTAAAAGCTACCTATACCCTTTCTAGTCTTGATGCCAGCTCTTTTGGAACCTCTCTTTGGTAATATAATTTAGAAAATGTAGATGTATGGACTTTGAGACAAAAGGTAGGGGAGGAGAGGTCAGGGAGCTGCGAAAGAACTGATGGTACCACTGATAAGGAAATTGCTGCAAACTGCTGAGGCATGTAGTGCTTGCAGTTCTGCATTATTGAACCAATAAATTCATACAAGTACTCTTTTCTTGGAGTAGACCTGCTTTATATCACCTGCCATTATTTACATTTCAAGACTATGCCACTAATGCTTTTGGCTGAAGCAGATAAGTAAAGAGAACTTCTCTGAAAAGCATCTGAATTACCTCTGGTAAAAAAGACAATAAAAGGACACGTGGGGTGATCACTCCATGATCCTGCAGTCATCTCAAGCTAGAACATGAAAATAAAACCAGTTTTAAACCTCACAGAATCATTAGTTTGGGTAAAAGCAAAGATTTTGGGATATATGTAAATTGTTCCTTGTCCCCCACCAGCCTAGTCTGGAGATTTTAGCTCTCAAAAGCTTTGTTAGTTTGAATTGCTGGATTTGAATTTTTTCATTTGCAAAACAAATTCATATTCTAAGTAGGGCAAAACTTGTAGTATTCCAGAGTCAGGAAACTGTTAAGGTGTTACTATCTTCAGACTTACTGTAGATCTTCCTTTCAGTTAGATTTAAGCCTGCTCTTGAACTGTTTTGTCATTGCAGATTACGTGATGGTTCCAGGATTCTGAGATCTGCTGTATCTCAATTTTCTGTGCCACACACTGTTTAAACAGCATTGCAGATATACTTCAATACTTACACTTTAATTAATACTTTAAAAAGAATATCTATAAAAATGAAAAAGCTGTGAAGTAAGGATAGAACATTTATAGTTGCCCCTTACCCATTTTTTATTTTCCTTCTAGTAACTTAGAATAAAGATTAGATCCAGAAAGAAATAAAAAGCTCTTGTTTTTTCAAAAAGCAAGGGAATGTTTGCCAAATACCAGTCTTAATAACAAGACTTTGTTATGAAACAGCTCCCTGCTTGATTCCAGGAAAAGGAGGATTGTTATCTCGTGTATTCTGCGTGGCTTGTAGAGCTGATTATTCTATATACATGTGTATGTATATTTTCAGATATTCTCATTTCAGCAACATTAACTGTCTGCAACAACTTCTGCGTGGAGGGTTTTAAACAAAGTATTTTCCACCTATCTGAATATTTTTCCAGTTTGAAAAGTGTTAGCTTCTGCTGTATTTAATGCATTAAAGGACTCTTTTGTTTTCACTTTTTCTGTGAAATATGCACTAAATGTCTTTTGTACAGTAAATATTATTATACTGTGTTATAGATGAATAAAATATATTTATTCTCTTCCCCGTAGATATCTTTAAAAAGAATCGAGGTCAGAATTTTGGAGGTTGTTTCTGAAACTTTTTATCAACATTTAGCCACTAAAAGGCAGAAGCTGTTACCATCATTTCATTCAGTGTTCAGGATGTTGCAAATATCTTGACTTCTGCTGTAGATCAGGAGTTCCTGCATGTTGGTAATTTGTATGGAGACAATATGAATTCCGATGCTATTCTCATTTAAGCCATTTATTCCATGCTAAATTAGGAATTCTTTATCCAATGGTTTCCCAGAATGAAAAGGCTGGAGGCACATGGCAACCACAAACTAGATGCTCCCTTTCATGTTGCAGTGGTATACTTGGGGATTTTAATGTAGTTGAGGAAAGGAAAGGGAAGGTGTAGCAGTCTCATGCATCCTTCTCAATCTGAGTCCAAATGTGGAATTCTCTGTTGTGCATGTGTGGAGGAAGAGCTCTCCCTGTGACCAAACAAACAAAGTGGTTCTTTTTCTTTCTTGGAAATAGTTTTTCATGGCAGTCAATAATTTGAGGTGTTTGCTCTCATTTTTGCTCATTTTACTCATTTTTACTTTTAGTTTTACATCATTCCTGAGTGTGGTGCCTTAAGAGCTTTCTTATTGTGCATTGTCAGCTATGCAAAATGCATGCTGCACTGTTAGTCTTGCACAGAAGCTGAAAGCAAAGCACTGACATGCAGAGACCAGAATACAAATAAAAATGCCATCTATAATTCAGTGGCTGACTGAATTGAAAATAACATGCCTAGAAAAATACTAAGTGCACTTAACACACCCCCCCCCCTCATTCATTAGGCAGTCCGGGGGATTTTTGCAGGCTTTTAATTGTACTAATTAAGCAATTAATTAATAAACTTCAGGTTGCTTTAAAGCAAACATTTTTGTAACAGGAAAAGGGCACTTGGAAGATTCCTGCTCTGGTCTGAGTGCAGCCTGGCCATATTTTGACCCATAGTCTCTGCCACTTACAAACTCCAAGTTCTGTGTGTGCTTGAAGATGAATTTCCCGTGCCCTGTATCCCTCACCTTTCCTTGAACAACAGAAGAGCTAGTACTCAACTAGCAATCTGCTGAACCTTTCAATTGCAGTCTTCAGAAGACATAAAGCTGATAATATGAAGGAAGCAGTAGAAAATACGAGCTCTTTCTTTTGTACTAAATTGACTGGAAAACCAGCATCAGCTGTGTTCATTCTTGACAAGGACTAATTGGTGTGGTTTTGAGACGACTTTTAAAACTGAGCATTTATGTACTTGCATTTGGGAAAAAAAAAAACCCCACGTGGCAGAACAGCCAAGCCACTAGAAGTTTGTTGGAATGTTTTGACTGTGTATAGTTGTTCTCGTGCACTTTTAATTTAAAGTAGGTTGTAATAAGGTTCAAATGCGATACAAAACAACAAAGAGGAAAAGTCTAAACTGAATGTGGCCAGTGACCTGATATTCAGCACTCTAAAAGAGATGAGCCTAGAAAGATTTGGGTATTCCTACTTCTTACAAGTTTTCAATCTTATGATGGGGATAAAGTAAAGTTTTACATCTGTGTCAGCATAACAAAACAGCCTTCTTTGTGTTATTGCTTACTAAGTCCTTTTAAATCTTATAATTGTGTCGAATATACGCTTGTATCATTTAAAGACATTCTAAGTAACTAAATTCACAGACATTGGAACAGCAGCTCAACACCAAAATGTATGTTCGAAGTTAAATACTTTGCTAAATTTAGAACAAAATTACTGAAGTAACAGTATTTTCATTTGCTGCAATAGATTAAGTAGAATGATTAAAAACTAACACTTGTCTCCATAGTGTAATAATTAGAAGAAGTTGTAGGGGCTTGTAGTCTATCTTCAGAAAAGCTCTCTGGTCAAAGGAGGTTTTCTGAAAGCAAAATTGAACCCCCTTGTGACTTAAAGTCACAGGTTCTTCCATCTACACAGGAAGGAAGGCTGAAGCATGTACTGGTTGAAGCGTGATACATGGCAGTGTGAAGTCACCTTACTCCAGAGTCGAAGTTAAATATGCTTCACATTGATCATTAATGCCTACAAGAACATGGATTTCAGCCTTTGTGGAGAAATACTTTGGTGAAAATAGGTGCTCTTGTATATCTCTTTCATTTGCTTTAGTATCATGGGATGGAGATTTTCTTGTGTATATGTTATGATTTCTTGGGTCATGTTAATATCCTCTCTGTCAGAGAAATACAGGACGTGACCATGACCTTGTGTTGCTCTGTTCAACTGGGAAATGTAATAAAACAGCTTTGAAATAAAATATTTCTAAGGAAGAAATTTTTTGCTAGTAAAAATACTGCAAACTACTCTAGTCACCATTTAAATCTCAGAACATATCTATTAATTTCACTGTAATTACCAAGAAAAGGAAAAAAACCTAATGGTTTTAGACTTGTGAAGGGTTTGAGATAATACTAGTCTGCTCCAAATTAGCTGTTGGCTTGTTTTCAAATAATGATTCATGGTGGTATTTTACTAAGTTTTTTTTATTGTCTTGAATAGTTCAGAACTTTTGTTTAACTTGCCAAGCAGTGCTATATGTGGTCCTGCTCTTAGTGCTTCAGAAGTTAAGGGAATATATATATATATATATATATATAGCTTCAATTAAACCTTTTGAAGAAGAACATATTTTAAATGATTATAAATTTTACCATTTAGTGCTGGGACAATCCAGTTTATGTTTGATGGCAATTTTCTTATTGTTGATTTTGAGAACTGTGTTTAGAAGTGGTTATACTCATTGGAGAAAAGTTTAGGGAAATAAGAATATAAGAAAAAATTCTTGTTACTTGGCTCCTTCATATACTGTCAGATTTTCCTGCAAAGAAGACGATTCACTTCCTGTGCAAGACAAGTGAACCAAGTGGTGACTGTTAAGGAAAAGAGCCAGCTTTCCTAGTAGTTGATAATATTTAGTCAGTTGTTGAAGCTGAAAGACAGAAGGTATTAGAAATCAGTATTGCAATAAGGTTTCTAATCTGAAGCCTTAATCTGAAGACTTTGTAAGTAAATTCTGGGCGCTTGCATGTGTACCATCCACACGGAGCAGTGAGGAAAAGGAGAGGGAAAAAAGTGGCAAACCCCAAACAATGGAGCTGTTTATAGGAGCGTTTCAATTTCAAGTCATCTGTATCTTATAAATTTACTGAAATTTTAATTTTAGTATATAATGAATCATACCTGGATAGAACAGTATAGACTATTTCAGTTGGAAGGGACATAAAATTGTCATTTAGTCCAACTGCCCGACCTATTCAGGGCTGACGAAGTTAAAGCTTGTTACTAAGGGCATTGTCCAAATGCCTCTAAAACATTGGCAGGTTCTGGGCACTGACCACTTTTTGAGGAAGCCTGTCTCAGTGTTTAATCACTCTCTCAGTAAAGAAATGCTTCCTAATGTCCAGTCCACACAAAGCTGGTGCAGCTTTGAAAGATTCCCACATATGCTAACAATTCTGCTCCTTAGGAAGCTGTAGACAGTAATGAGGTTGCACCTCAGCCTCTTTTTTTTCCAAAGTCCTCATACTCACGCCCTCCAGCCCTGATACTAAACTTATCAAAGTAACTTCTAAATGAAAATACATATATATAAGATGTCAGTATGATTGTGTTGACCTTTTCCCACCTCCATTAATTTGATGGAAGTATGTTTTCCTGTTTTATGCTGGCACGAGCCAGAAGTTTGTGACTGGGAGATGCCAAAACTACATGTTACTTTTCTCCAAGTAGTTTACTGAAGTTTTATATTGATTTCTTAGCAGAAAGAGAGTGAGCAAAACCTTGGCTTTGTTAAGCATTAGGGTTTGCCACAGATGTTCAAGGAGCCTGGTTTTACTCAGTGTGTGTGCTGTCAGTCAGTAAAGCATACACTTTTATGGTAAATTTAAATAAGATAGAGCAAGAATCACTCAGACAATGATTTTATTACTGTGAACACATTCCTTACAGTTGCTGTCCTTGCAGAAAGGCAATGTTATTTACTCATACTTGCAGTGAACATAGAGCAGATCCTCAGTTGGAACTGAAGAGGTACGTAAGAATACAAGGAAGGCAAACAAGAACCTTTATAAAGCTTGATATCTCAACTATTAAAACGTGAATTGACGTCTGTAATACAGTTGGCAAATAACATATTTATTTTTGGTTTCTCTGCTACAAAGACTTTCATTTTGTTCCGTTCTGGGCAAAAGAACAGTCTTAGCAGAAATAATTCATCAGTATAAGGTTAAGCAAAGCTGCAGCATTGAGTTTTCACACTTTTTAATGGGTTGAAATAGCAGTTGGTTGCAGGTCACGTCTCCCTGATCATCTAGATATAAAATAGAATATCCTTTTGGATTGTTTTTTGATATTTTATGTGGGAGAGGACATTTGTCTTGCTTTCAACAAAACCTTAAAAATACAACTTACAGAAAACTGAATTTTTAGTCGTCTTGACAATACCTCTCTGCTGTGGGTTATCCTGTTCTTCCTTTATAGATGGAAATAAGTAAAGCTAAGTGCAGGAAAATACAATAAATGCTACATGTTTAAAAGACATCTAGAGAGTTTGTGATTAGAATCAAGGAAAACTCTACATATCATGGCGAAAAATTTAATTGAGAGGCTTGTAAAAAGTTGTTTGGTAACAATCTGTTGGATTTGTTGTCTGAGGGATTGTAGTGATTGTTAAAATGATAAAGCACATAGGTGTTATATCTGATACAGCAACAAGAGCTGGTTTGATGTTTAAGGGGAATTCAGATTGTTCTCATGGGTCAATGACATTCTGAAAACACGAGGATTTTCTTCCTCTGCAGGGATTTAGTTTGTATTGTATGTTCTAATGGAAGATGTACAATATGATGAGTATCTCATTCTATCCTGCAGGGATTTAACTTATCCCTTAGTGTAATAATGACAAAAAGCTATGTTTTATTGTTTCTTGTAAGCAAATCTACCAACAAAGGGAATAGTTTCCCTCTTACAAAGTAAAGCATTGAGGTTAAATACCTCATAATCCTTGGACAGAGGAGTCTTTGTATTGGTTTTGGTAGTTTTTTCCCAGTAAGTACAGCTGTTTATTGCAACTCAACTTTTTTTACTGAAGTGAATCTTTTAAGTGAAAAGCACGTGTGCAAAATTAGTTTTTCTACTGTTGGCTTTTTAATATATTTTTTAATCCGTATGCTTAGACACCTGTGGGATACAGGTGCTTTAAAAAGAGGATGCAGCTTGTGTCCTAAGAATACAGTGTTTCACAAATATACTGTGTGTGTTTATGGACATGGTGTTATTTGTATCAAGAGAAATAATACATTCCTGCATGAGGAAAATAGAATTAAGATTGTGCAAAACTGCCGGTGTTTGTCCGTCCACTGAAGGTGTGACAAATCTACGGGAATGTCTGCAGTTTTCATTTTCTCTGGATGCTCTTTTGCTGGAGCAGTCATTATGATTGCTTCTGCTGCTGTGTTATCTCCAGTACTTAGTGATTGCTTTACATCCCTGTGACAACTGCTTTATGATAAATAGCTCTAAGGTATACTTTTATTTTTGAAATTTTGTGGGGAGGTCGTCACCAAAATGAAGGAGAACCAGACACCTGACCAGTTAGTTTTCTCTGAATAATTGCTTGGAAAATAAGGCTTTTCCCAGTCTGTCAAGTTTCTGTCAGTGACTCTTTCCATGCTACACTTGCAGCTGGGTTTGAGCCTTGAAATTTTACGGTTGGCTGTTACTGTTCATATTCAGACATCACCGAGCATGGATCACAGCTGAATTTGCTAAAGGATGGCATTTATCAGCATTCAATACTTATTCTTCTGAGGCCAGTTGAAGCAATGAAGTAGGAAAAGTGGTTGCAAAAACTCTGAATCTTTTTGTGGTGCTTCTAGTTCATTGTGGGGGTTCAGAAAAAACTGCTTGATAGCTGGCAGTGGTATGAAGAAGGGCAGTGCCTCCTCAGTTAGTGCTGATTCCAGCTGGTAGATAGTACCTTTCAGCCAGTGCTGGAAGCTGGCTCAGCTGAAGCAAAGTGCCAGAATTCAGCTGGATATTGCTGCTGGGAGCGTGGCTTTGTCCTTCCCTTAGCTGCTGTCTCCCAGGAATGAAACAGAGGAAAAGCACCTGTACTGACAATTTCAAATGTATCTGTGATGCTGTGATGCTGTTTCCCTACGCCTTGGAACAGGGTACAACAATCCCAGGTGTGGCTCTGTGCTGCCCCATGTCAGGGTAGTAGCCCCACAGGCGTTAGTTGAAGTCTAACTGGTTTGCTGTTCCTCCAAGGAGAAAAGGGGAAAAGGCCTTCTACATCAGGGCTCCGATCTCTACATTTGCACACTGTGAAATAGAAATTAATTGCTTCTAAGTGGCATGAAATAAATCAGAAATCAAATGTTTAGCCAAGGCAATATCCAGAATTATATTAGGAATTTAAAATTGTTTAAGAAGCAATTGTTTGGATAAGTTAGCACAAACGTGTTTTGGAATGTATTAATGCTTTTTAACTGACTTAAAAAAAGTGCAGTTACTATCAATGCAGGCAAGAAAGTTACTGCTCAAAATCTTATTAGTAAGTCTTTCAACCTTTTAGGCTATTGTAGCTGCTAACATTTTTTTTTTAAGATGCTGGTTGCTCCACAACAGGTAGAAAGCTGTCTTCCAAATATGCTTCAAAGCACAGCCTGTTTTCTTAATTTCCTGTTTAATGGCTGCCCTCTGCAGGGTTTCTTGCGTTCACTCAGGAAGCAGCCAGCATTGGTTCCTTGTGGTGTGAGGCAAAGGGGGTTACTTAAATTAATACCTTTCTAACAACTGAGGTTTGTGAAGGAAGACTGGAAAAGAATGCCTTAGAATATCTAGATACTTTTATTTTACTCTTGATGCGTGCATTTCAGGGCAATACGAACCTGAATTATCTTAATTAAAGAAATACACTGCAAAAGCAGTAAACCATCCATCATTTTATTATTGCATGTTAAATTCATTTGGAACAGTTCCATGCTAAGGAACATGTTCGTGAAACATTGCTTTCTGCCACATAATGTCCAGGTGACTTGAAGGTTATAGGACTAGATTTAATAATACTTATGATTTCCAAAAGCTTGTTTTCTAATGTGATTCTTGACATTAAGACTAAACCCCCCTCTCTGTTATAACCACACCAACCTGTTCGGTGTTGTAATTGAAAAGAAACTTCGTGTTCGCTGAGAACCTGAAGGCAGGATGTGGCCGGGTGGCACTGTGAGTTCCTCTTCAGGAAGTTAGAGCGCTGGTCATCATCTTTCCCAGTTTGAAAAATATGTAAAACAATTGTATATTTTTATACATGTGAAGTGCCCCTTTTCAAGTTGATGTGTACACAAAGGCCCAAATGCTTTTTCTGTTACCTCTCTATCCAAAATATTGGTAGAAATGACTATTAGAGCTGTAGTAGTCCAGAACAAACTGGAGCCCTGATCTCCTCATGCTCTTGTTATTTCCTACAGTAAATTTATGGATATTACAGCAACACGTTAGAAAAAACACCATTCCTCCTTTTCACCATGGTGCACAGAACGGTGCTGGTCAATCAAATACATTCCATATTGATAAATGCCTGCAGTTTTTAACCAGTCTTTATCTAGTTCCCAATGGCACGATGCTCCGTCTAAACTCGCCGGTAGGAAAGGACAGAATGAAGCAAAGCATCTGTTGAGTAGGGGCTGAGACACACAATAAATGGGTTTTTTCTTCCCCTTTCCCTTCTCCCCTCTAGTTGCACAGTATGAGATTTTAATCAGTGACTCTAATTTATGTAATAACCTGAATGTGCTGGTTCCATCACAAACAACTGTGATTGTCACTTTCCACGATCAAACTTGTGAGAACTGAGCACAGAGGTAATTTAATACATGGATCATCTTGGCTTTTGTCCCAGCACGATTATGGAATTCAGCATTTCTTTCTCATGAAAACTGATGAGCATTTTTTTTTTTGTCTAGACCTTTTTTTTATGGAGGCTAGTGGCATTATTTGAACTGGCTAAATGAAAAGTATAATACCCCAAAAATTAGACATAGCAGCGTTAATTAAGTGGGAAAGATATGGCTTTGCCATGCATTTTTGCATTTTAAAGCATAACTAAAGAATTTTTTGGACATAGTTTTCAGGGATAACTTTTCCTATTGACCAATATAATAGAGTCATCACAACAGCTGCAAGGGATTGGTTACACTGCTGGAATTCACCCGAGTGTGCACAGGTTTTTCTAATGCATGCTTTTGGAAACAAGACAGTTTGATAGCAGGTGTGACCTTTAACCCTCCCTACCTTTGAAGAACTTAATCATCGTAATTTGTTCAGCTCTGAATATATTTTGCAGATGGAGGAAACAGAGGGAAATGTAGTTTTGTTTTGATGGGAAGGAGGGAGGGCGAGGGAGGGTCTTGTTGATATTTTTCTCTCTTTTGTGTAAACCAAATTAGCCTCAGTTAATTTTTGAAAGTTCTGTCTAAACAAATTTTACAGTCTGTTAAGAAAATCTGTTTTGACTTATGAGTGCAGAGACGTAAATGAAAGACGGTAAAGTTTGAAGAGAGATTTTAAATCTTCTGCTAATATTTTGCATGCAGAAGGGGATGGGAGAGCTGTGGAAAGGGTGAATATACAAGACAATACATTGAGAAGGTGCCTGCAGCATCCCCAGAACAATATCAATTAGATGTTGGTCCTTCTCAACAAATGTTTGTCTCGCCAGCTTTTTGAGGACCTCAGATAGTTCTGTGGCAGTTCCATGCCCCACTGTCGAAGCAGATCATTGTACTTGGGGGATTACCTAGTGATGTGGAGACAACTCTCTGGATGAACCAGGTAACTCTTATAGAGTCATGGAAATTATGATAATCATCACCTGAGGGCAACTTTATGTGCTAGTGTAAACCTGAACTGGCATATAACCTTTATATAATTGGTATAAGCCTGAATTACAACACCCTGTTGTCCTTGGATGGCTGTTGGTTGTGTGAAATAATTGTACAATATTCTTGCTCTTTGTGAGGTCCATTATGGCACAGACAAAAAATGGGATTTGCTTTCACAAGTGACAGAATATATGTGGAAATGCAAATCTTTACCAAAAAAGCCATAAATAAATGTTTGAATAACCATATCAACATTAAATATGTGCAGATGTGTTTCTTTCTAATTTGTAAACCCAAGAATGAATGCTAAAATTACAAGAATCTGTTACCTGATTCTGTAGCTTTGTCCCCTTTTTCATACAGGCACAGAAGCACACACTGGTTTTGTGCTCTCTGTTGGTACTGAGTTAGTCCATGAAAGGGCTTGCCTGTTCAAGCAGCTCCACTTGTCTGATTGGAGCATTTCCAGACAGCAGTGAATTACAGCTGATAGAAATTTGCTTTTATACAATTCTTACTACTTTTAACAGTTAAAAAGAATTTATATTTCTTCAGGAAACAAATATTTTAGCTTTATATTTCTTGATGGAGTGTTCCCTCATAGTTATGTGCTGTATTGCTTGAGAAACATTATGAATGAAGATGAAAAGTAAAAGAGGGCTCAGCATCAGTGTTTAACTTTACTAGTTTAATTTTTATTTCTGTCCTACCTGCCGAGTAAGGGGATAATAGAAGTGGTCACTTTTATATTACTCTGTGTGGTCAATTACATTTTCATCTGCCTTCTGCTGTCATTTTAATTAGCAGTGCTTTGGCTATGTGTCTGAAATCCCAGTTACTGCATAAGGAGCTGGTTTGCCTTGGATTATACTGCTTTTTTGATATAACAGAGCATGGTGTTTCTGAGGCTGAATTTTACATGGATTATTTCCTCTTTACCTTTACAGTTGCTCTGTTAGAAATAGATGCAGTACAAGCAGTGCTCTTACCTAGTATGGGCAAGGTTGCAGCTCCCTTGAGGCAATGATGCTAGAATGTTTTTGTTCCCCTGGACTAGAATTTCAGCCCAGCATGTTGAACCTTATCCTTTGAAGGATGGCAAATAACATTCCCAAGCACTGAATTAAGCTTCAGACTTTTGTCAGAATCTCTTAGGAGTCTGACGTTTGAGCTGTTTATCCAGTGGTGTGAAAACATACAAACCTTTACTCTTTTAGAGAACTCAATGTGGAAAAATTAAGTAATCTGTTTTATGCCACAGCTGTTTCTCAGTTCATTACTTTCTGTACCTTTTTAAAGAAGTAATATTAAATATGTCCTTGATGGTAAAAGTAAAGCAAGTCCATAACTTAACTGAAGCCATAGTACGGTTACATCTTTGAAGGGATTGTATGTTACGTTCATAGGCAGGACTTGAGAGGACTTACTCATTCTTCATGGGAATTTTTTTTAAGTGAAATTTATGTGAATCTTACTGATGCAATATCTAACAACATGAAGTCCTCCATGAACAGCAACAGATACAAATAATTTACATTTCAGTTTGCAATCTCCTCATCAAAGTAATGTTGTTTGTATTAAATTATTAAGAAATAACAGAAACTTGCATAGAAAAATTATTTTATATGTGTACCTTTATGTCATTCTATTTCCTGCATTATGACAAGACAGAATTTATGTCCAAAATTGTTTCTTGTTATGAAGGACAGTTAAGAAGGTTTGTGAATTGCAGTGTCAGAATGTGGAGTTTTGGTTGTCCATTCCCATCATATGCAAACTTTGTCATGGTTTTCAATGGCACTGAATTGTTATCTTGTTAGTTTATTTGGTCTCATGTTGAAAACTGGAAGACTCTTAAATAGTAATCCCAAAAATCAGCTGCATAAAATTCCACTTTTGAAAACCCAGCTGTCTGTAGCTGTAATTATTCTCTGAATTACTTGTTTGCAAAGACTCAATTGAAAATGATTGTATGACTTTAAAAATGATCCGTATTCTAAAATATCAAATAGATGATGTTTATAATTTAGCTGCTTATCGATGTGTGGGAAGAATTAAACAAATTGGCACATTCATGTATATTTCATATATTCTTAATTACTCTTTTTTTCCTCCTTGCAGGCAAGCCAGACCATTCAAGTTACCAAAAAGGTGAGGTCTAATACTGTCACGTGTGAGGTTTGCAGACTCATAAAGGCAGTAGAGAAGGTGATGACAAAACTGTTATTCTTCACACAATGCAAGAGCAAGGAATGATCAAGGAAAACAGTAGGCAGTCAAAAAAAGTATTTCTTTGTGCAGTGGGTAGTAAATTTTTGAAACTACCACAGGAAGTCAGATGGCATCAGCAAGTTCAAACAACATTTAGAAGAACTGATCTACAGTGTATCCCTAAGTGAGCACTGAAGGGAGAAGCCAGGGACAAGCTCTTTAACATCCCTAATCACACATCTGTGAATCCTGGAGCAACAGGAAGAGGATACACCACAGATGGTGGACAAACATTTCTGCTCCCCCTAAGTAGTCTTTCCATAAATAGCTTCTTTTGGGAGAGGCTTTACGAGACTGTACTGCTCCAGAATTTTAAGATCTATGCAGTTTTCAGTATTCCCTTTTGGCAAATATTTTATGGTGTTTTTCCCTACAGTCCGTGCCATTCTCCGTGTGTGTATATCCACTTCCTGCACAAGCATAAAAAGCCTGTGACTCAGAAGCTTTAAGGGTTGTATTCTGAGAATCAGCTTGGTTGTGTCATCAATAATGATAAAACAACCTGGCAGAACAGTTCAGAAATTTCATCACAATGATCTTTTTTTCCTTCCTAAAACCGGAAACCCCACACAATCAGAACACTAGGCTTGGACTGCGCGTGCTCTGAAGAATGGCAGGGTCAGAGAAAACAACAGAGCAGCTTGACTAAAACTGTTAGAATTTGCCTTCAGTAAAGAGCAAATCTGTTTGCTAAGTATCTATTTTGAGTTAAATAAATCTGTTTGTTAATATGAATTCAGCCATACAAATATCCGTTGGGTCATTTTGTGATACAGAAGCTGTATACTCTATGTTTCTTTCTCTTTATATGAGACTGGAAAGTGGTTTAACTGAGTATGTCTGCATTTAGGTGATGAACTGAAAAGTTTAAAACTAACCCTGTGTTATGGTGTAGCTTAAAATGAGAAGGAAAAATGGGACTATCTTTTTTTTTCTCTCCTTTCTCCTTTTTAAGAAAGCATCTGAGATCTTAGATGACCTTAGGGAAAATTGTTTGAAACCAGTCATTATTAGTGCTAAATGTGTGAGATAACTATATATTTAATTAATTATTTTATCTCCTAAGCATCTTTAATTGTTTAAAAAATGCAGGGAAAAAAACCCACCAAAAAACTCAAACATTTTTCAAGTGTGTGAAACTCAGCAAAAGGAAAGAAATTAATGAAAACGAGGTGCATCTTCATGGCACAAGGCAGCTTCCAGCAGTGTTGCTATTCGAAAGACGAGATTGACAGCAGAAGGTGAAATGTCATAAACAAGAGATTTCAGTCAGTGTCATAGTTATTGAGAATTCATCATTTAGTGCTTGAATAGTTTGGAGGAACAAAAAGAAACAATAATAAGCCAGTGTAGGCATGCGCTCAGCTCACTGAACAACTGTAGTTTTAATAAGGCATCAAAAAGCAGGATTTAGAAAAGTACTGAAGCATGTGCTTAGCACTAAGGATGTTCTTTCTGAATGTGGGTGATTCCATGACTGAGGAATTGATTTAAATGCTTTCCTCTTGGACTTGGACATCACCAGGCAAGGGGTCATTTATGCAGAATCTAAGTCAGGGCAGTGACTTATTTTCGCAGAGGAAATAACAACTGAACTCATTTTATAGCTTTTTAATGGGTGAAAAAATAAAATCACTGCCATCTGTTTAACCACTTATGGTGGGTGGGGATTGAGGCTGGCTGTAGGCAACTTGGTTGAAGCCAGAGCACTCAGCAGCACCAAATGATACTCAGACAAATAACATTAAAATATAGTGTGCTAAGTCCTTTTTGATGTTCTAACCCAGGTCAGCTTTGCTTATCTGAACTTCAGAAGCAGGACAAATTTGCAGGTGTAGACAAACACTTACTGTCTTCTGTGTATGGCTTTTTAACATGTTAGGCAGTTCACCTGGGACAGAGTTTATTTTACAGCTAATGACTGAAGAATTTAACCAATTTAAGAGCTGCTCAGCTGAGAATAGAAGTGTAGAGTCAACATGTCAAAGCGGTAGATCTGGCACTAGTGATGAGTGGGAAAATAAATCATCAGGTATAATTTTTATGACTTCAGAGCAAGTGTCTTTAATAGCTGGTCAATCTAACACTTGATGTTTATGAAAGCATTTAGTCCTATAAATAGGAAAATTCTATTAGGTCATTTACTTCCCTTCGCTTCTACTCTGTACAATGGCTCATTTGGCAAGCTGCCCCTTTGTGATTCCCTTTAATAAAAACTTATACTTCAGATTGCTTTTCAAGATTTTGCCAATTAACCTCTTGTGTGAGAATGTAAGAATTATTCCGTGTTTTGCCTAATGGGAAATTGAGATACATCCAGTGCTTTGGACTTCCTTGTTCAATAAAGCTGTATTTGGATCCCTAGGCCATGCCTATTTCCACGTGCTACGGAAAGTCAGCAGTAAGCTTGGTCACTGCCATTGGTTGTACAGTTAGAAAACTGGGAGGCTGTTCCTGGAGTGAGGATCTGGGCACCACCTCCCTTCTTAGCAAGGGGACAGGAAATTTCTGTGGAGCTGATAATTGGAATGTGATTAGATAATGTGTGGTTCTGAAATGGGAAGAGAACCATAATCTTTTAAGAGAGTAGAAATAAGTAAGGAGAGTCTTTGCTGTAAACTTTCATGTTACATTGCATGTAATTTGAGGAGGAAATAGGAGTATAGGTCTCCTTGATCAATATTTAGTGTGTACAGAGACTTATCAGTATAGAGTGATTCAAGGCCTATAATTATTTTTCTAATGCATTTTAAACTTTGTGGAACTTTCTGTACTCTTTTCTCCCGAGATTAGACAGTATCACAGTATCACAGGGTTGGAAACGACCTCTGAGATCATCAAGTCCAACCTATAACCCAACACTAACACCAACACCAACACCAACCATCATCTAAACCATGGCACTCAGTGCCTCATCCAGTCTCCCCTTAAACACCTCCAGGGTCGGTGACTCCACCACCTCCCTGGACAACGCATTCCAATGGCCAATCACCCTTTCAGTGTTGCCCTTGAAATCTAAAATCTACAAATTCAAGTCTTTACCATAAGAAAAATTATTGAGAAATTAAAATTTGTGGGTTGCATTTCGTTTTCTGATAGTTTTCTGTCACTTTAACGAAAATTAAAATACTTCATAAAATAATGAAAATTAGATTTGCATATAAAAGTCTTGCACTCTTCAAATTTACACTGAACTAAGAGTGAAAATCCAAGAATATGCGCTGTACTAGAAGACTAAACAATAACGCTGAATACTTAATATATCATATCACAACTCCCTTGCACCTTTGAATTTGCAAGAGATTTTATGAATCATTAGTATCTCGTGTTTTAGTATTTTTGTAATCACTGTTTTAAATATAGAGGAAATGTTTTCTTTTGGGCTCTACTTCAAAATTAATTTTTCCTTTCTTTGATATTTTCTTTAAAATCTTAAGCTTTCAAAGGAGAAACTGTCTTTTCTATCATTGAATTTTTCACAACGCATCTGTTTTCTCGTGGTCCCCAATGGTGGATAATATCCATGCCAAAAGTTAATCATGAAGTTAAGGAAAAAATATTTATATTAAAAAAATGTGGTTAGCCTTAAACAACAGTTTTCACTTCACATGCTTTTTTTTTCAATTTTTATGTAAAAGCTTTTTATCTAAATTATTGCTGTGACATTTTAAAATATTTAACATGTACTAAATAACAGAAATATCTATTTCAGTAGCCCATAGTCAATCACCTCTGTAGCATCACAAAGAAAACCTAAGATAAAGTGTGTAGAATCCTGGGGAAAATAATAGTAGTCTGATATGAAAACATTTCTATATAAGGATAGAAAGTTTCGGTAGGGAGATTTGATAGAAATTGGGTGGGGTGGGGTTGTTTTCTTATTTTAAAAGAAAAAGTGTAGAAATAAACTGTTTACAAATGGTTTCCATCCATATGTTGTAGCCAGTTTACTTTCCTGAAAGTAAAACAAATTAAAAACCCTCAGTATTTCAACGTGGTTTCTTCGGAGAAGTGTGAATTAATTTTGTGTATAACTTTTATTTCTGTAACATCTTTTTCCCTGCCTCTCTTCATGTAGCTATGCTGCGCTGATAGCTGACTGGCCCGTGGTGGTCCTGGGCATGTGTACTGTATTAATAGTGGTGTGTGCACTGGTTGGAATATTAGTTCCAGATCTTCCAGATTTCTCCGATCCATTGCTGGTAGGTAAATGTTAATCGACTCTTCTATCACATAAGTAAACTGATTTGCTCTTTTTTCAGTGATAACAGTAAACAGCAGGTGCAAGTGCAGCAACTGATACATTCTTCTTAAACTGAGATTGGCCTAGAGGAAAAAACTGACTCAATATGCCTAAAAAGTTTCCCTGTACTGTGAATCTTTCTGGAATCAGTTTCCAGAGAGATTCAATTGGCAGTAAACTTGCAGAAACAAGTTCTGTGTAATGAGTCAATGAAAAAAATGAGATAGTCAAGAGCCTTGTAAGTCCTCTAATTAAAAAAAAATTTCACATCTTGACATTGGAGCAGCTAATGGTGATGCTAAAATGCAGTTGCCATCAGAGTGTTATCCGCTAGTTTAAATTCCTTCTACATTTCCTATTGAAAGCTCATATGTGCTTCTAGAGAAGTGCAGTACACTGAGTATTGTGAATTCATCCCAGCCTTAGATGAACAGCCCAGTACAGCACAGACCATGCACTCTAAATTGAGTTTCAAAGAGTGAGGGCACGGATCTGTTAAAGGGAAGGGGATTCTAAGTGCCTTCTGGGTATGAAATGATATCCATATTGAAAGACTGAAAGTGATTTTTATTCAGATTCTATTAGATACTGTGCTCGTTTCTTACTTTTCCTGAGCTGTCTTACCTATGAGTAGCTTTTAGGACTTTTATTGAAAATATTGTATTTAACTATTATCATCAAATAAAAAGATATGGTTCCATAGGTTGTTATTTGTGTTATAGTAGCGTATATCTGCACACATCCATCTGTAATCGCTCTTTCTTGAAAACATCCAAGTTATTAAAAATGTTTCAAAGTCACTTTCAAAATTTTTTAAAGATTCACCTTATTCTTGATATACTTGAATGGTTCTAAATCAGATTTAATCAGTAAAGAATGATAACTGAGATACAGAAAAGGACTTTGTAGAACACTTGCTCTGAATTTTTGATGGACTAAATCACTTCTCAGGGAGAGAAGTAGTTCGTGCAAGAATGCTTAATCCCTTGCCACTCTCTACACTTGGTCATTATTTTGTCTGACCTGTCATAAAGCATTTTACCTTTAAAAGTAGATGCCGGGAGAAACTATGCTTCATAATGAAAACTGTCCATCACTTTGATCATGTTTCCACTTTCCTGTTTGAGCTAAAGAATGAAAAGTATTCATGGAATTCTGTAATGCTCTGTCTTAGGGTTTTGAGCCAAGAGGGACGGCCATAGGACAGAGATTGGTCACTTGGAACAATATGGTGAAAAATACAGGGTACAAAGCCACGCTTGCAAACTATCCTTTCAAATACGCAGATGAGCAAGCTAAAAGGTATGTATTAAAAATGCATTTTATTTCATTGAGCTTTTTTAAGTGTACATAGTACTTGCTCCAGTACCCTCTGAAGTTAATGTGTATGCTGCCACTGGTTTCATATAAATTTTGAGTATGGTCTTCTGCAGTTCTTAAGGCTTTTCACATAGAAGCAGGTATTTTCCATTACAAGCTCTTTAAAAAAAAGTATCATATTAATTATCTCTTCAAATTTGGGATATTTTCAGTGCTGATCTCAATGTAGTTTCCTTTGAAGTCTATAATAAGAAAAAAAATCAACGTTTCAGTTTTTGAATAACAAAGTCACATCAATAAAATTCTATGTTTTTTCATGTGTAAGATGTGTGACTTGTTTGTAGGCTTCTTTTAACAATCCCTTTGCTAAGGTAAGATAAAACTATTTATTCTGTTTTAGTCATCGAGATGACAGATGGTCAGATGATCATTATGAAAGAGAGAAGAGGCAAGCAGAGTGGAACTTCCACAAGGATACCTTTTTTTGTGATATTCCAAGTAAGTAGAGAAGTGATGTAAGGAAGGCTAAAAACTTCTGCCAGTTGAATGATTTCTGAGCTCTTTGTGTGTTGTGTGCCTTATTAGGAAAGTATTTTTTGCTTAATATGTTCATGATAAGCGCCTTCTTTCTGTGTGCAGAAGCTGTTGAAGAAATTGGGCTAAGAAGTTGTGTTCTATTGGTTCTTCCTAGGAAGTAACTATATTTACTTAATATTGCTTCCTTTAAGTGATTCCACTTCCTGTGAAGATTTTTGTTATTTATTGGTAACGCTGATCATTGTAAGAGCAGCATTTTATGTGACTACAGAGGTAGCGCTTAATTCACACTAGGGAAGAAGTTGTGTTTTATCTGTGCCATTAACTCTAAAAAACCTAAATCAAAATACTTCCTACATACGTCCTAAAACACATCCACAGGTCATATTTTGTACAGAATTTAGGGGTTTAGGAAAAAAATAAACCTGTCACAGAAAACTACACACACCCTCACAAGCCCAAACAAACATCCCCCTCAAGGAAACAAAAAACAACTACCCCCATACCTGAAAGTACTGAAGCTGTCTAAATTAAACTAAAGGACAAAAAAGACAAAGACCTCTTAATGGCTTTTTACAAGGGGTACTGCAGAGTTTTGATAAGTTCTGTTCTGGCAGAGAGCGCACATTGGCAAACGTAGATCTTGCCTTTATTCATATAATGACCTGGGCTCTCTTGCAGCTACTTCAATATGTGAGGACTGATAACAGAGCACAAAAACATAATTGTGAAGTTATTTGTTTATATTACTTGATCTGAGAAAGGAATGACCAGCAAAAAAATAGGGTGAAAAACAGATTTATGACTTTTTTTTTTTTTAACTTACTTAATGGTCTTACATGTCAGTGAGAGGATGTGAGCAAGGTCTCCCATTTCTGCTCCTGTGAGCAGGACCAAATTAGGCTGAGCAGATCTTGTGTAAAGAAGAAGAAATATACTTGAAACTATACTGAGCATTAACTGCAACTTGAAGCAGAGTTAACTCTTCTTGTCCTGCCTGCTGTTCCTGCATAGTCTCATTTTTTCCACTACTGTTTCTGCATAGTCTCATTTGTGGCAGTCATGAAGGAGTTGTGTGTCTATGGGAAAGTTTGCTAGTCCACTCTGTAAAGAAAACAATTTGATTTCCTCTTGACCCGTTTTTGTAATTCCTGGTATCTTTCTTTGTGTGCTCCAGGATCTGCAGATTTCAGTTTCCTTGATCCTAGAGCATGATCAGAGATCATAAAACACTACCCCTGAGTCTTTTCACTGCAATCTTGTGAAAGGCAAAAATTCTGCACATTCACAGCACTGGGGAAAAATAAGCCTTTAGGGTTTTGGAATATTATAATTAACAAGTTAATGTTTCTTAATCCAAAGTACCATCCGGTGTTGCCTGTACTCTGTGTTTGTGTTTGTGTATCTGTTTCCCCTGTTAGCTACGCATAAGGATCTCACCGCCTCTAGGCAATTATTTCCTTCCCCCAAAACTGTCTTCTAATAAATAGGATTTAATTTGCAGTTTAAGATGTATGTGTCTAAACTACACATGTGTAAAACTCCTAAAAAGGGCCTGAAGGGTATCACAGCAATTTCCATTGCAGTCATTTGCTTCTAAAGCAAAAACATTCTTGTAGAAACAGCTCTATAATTATTATTTATATTCCCAAATGACTTAGTAAATCAGCCTTTGATTGCTAACTATTATCTATGTACTGCCATTAGGCTGTGCCAAGAATTTCATAGTTCACTGATTAGATCTTTTGATTTTTATTTGTATGTCATATTTCAGAAGACAGTTTGATTGAATAGAAGTCTGCAGAGCTTCTAAGTGGTATATAATATTGAAGATGCCATATTTACTGTATGCACTTTAAGGAAACTGAAACTTTCATGTGGACTGGGTCTTACAGATAAACACCTCACTTTGAAAAGAAGGTGAATTCCCATGGTGTGACAAAGAATTCATCTGTGTCATTCGAATGGTGGGATTTTGCCTTAGCCTTTGATATCAGACACACCCAAATAATCTATAAAACCCCTCCCCTGTAATTTCAGGTGATCGCTATTCACGAGTGGTGTTTACGTCAACAGAAGGAGAGAACTTGTGGAATTTGAATGCAATTAAGTCAATGTGCAATGTAGATAACCTGAGGGTAAGTAAAGATGGTATTTAACTCCCATATTTTTGAAATTTTGTTTTGCTGCCCACTGCCTCCCAGTAGCACAGGAGAGGACTTCACGTTGGGAGCGTCCTTTTCGAATGGTCAGTCAGCCTGCAGATGAAGTTGAAAAGCAATGTTCAATTTGTGCAATCAGATTCTATTGGGGAACTTATTTGGTGTTGCTGCTTGTTTCTGTGTAACAGAATAAAGTTAATTACCTTTGAAGAATAATCTTTGTAATGGTTGCATTACTCCTGAGGAACTTTTGTTTTCCTTCCTACATGCACACTTTGATAATAGTGTATTATTTCAAATGCTGTTTTACCTTCTGAGGGAAGGATAAAACTATTTTACTTGAAAAAAACAAGCACCATGCATCTCATACCCATCAAAATAGCTCTTCCTTTGAAATGAGAACACTGCAGAAAATTATATGTTGCCTATTTCAGCTACGTGCACAGTTGTGTAGGTATTTATAAAGAATATTGTTTCAGATAATGTTTTAATTGATCTTTTTTGTAATTTAGAATACTGGGGAATATAGTAATCGAACATCTCAGCTGAGCAGAGCAACAGTGCATCATGATAACAGCATGGATTTTTAGCTAGTTAGGAGGCAAAACAAATCGATATGGTTAGTTTATTGCTGGTCTATGTATGTAGATTTATAACAAAATTCAGATACTCAGAGCTTAGAAAGGGCTGAAGCTTTTTTCATTAGTGTTTTTTTTTAAATGCTTACAAGTCTGGATGGTTTATAACCTTTCTAACAATTTCTAAGCACTTGTAACACTTTTTAGAACTCATGCAGTGCTGCAGTATGCCCCACTTTGGAATGCTAACTTCAGCGAGCAGCCAGTCCCTAGAGATGATGCTGACTTGCAGGGCAGCTACCAGAAGAAACCGATGACTTCAGTGACCTTCCGGTCTTACAGCCTCTTCTCTGGCTGTAGTTAATTTTGTTGTTGAATTCATGCTTACTTAGGGCCACAATTCTGTGTCAAAGCTTTCTGTATTCAAAGACAGGAAAATCAGACACTATTTTCTGGAGGTGCAAACCTTAGAATTCATGTATTTTTCTGATGATGAGCACCAACTAGTATTTACTTTAGTATGAATTAACAGTATATCCTCCATGTGTTAATTGTATTTCCATCTGCTTGTAACTACTTTAACTGTATGTTTTACTGACACTTAGGGGCTCCATCTGCAGCTGCTCAGCATATGGTAATCCTATAATCTTCACTATATACAAACATTATATACAAAACATTTATAGGAGGTGTTGGACTAGATGACCTTCATGGTCCCTTCCAACCCAAACCATTCTATGTGTTCTATTTTTTTGCTGCTTGGATAAGAAGAGCCCTTTCTTTCATCTTTTAATTGCAGAATATTTTCTGTATGAACTGTAAACAATTATTTCTAAACGTTGAAGACTGTAAATTATGTCCTCAGATTGCTTCCCCAAAACTGTGTATTTATGATTCTTTGTCAGAATGTAGATCCATTTGAGCAGATCTGCCCGCAGACGAGGACAGATACAGCCTGTGTGCAGGTGGCACAGCTTAGTTTCCTTTCTCATTCCAAAATAAATGAAGTGTTGCCATTGGCAGACCAAGTCCAACAGCAAAATGGCCTTTTCAGTTCCTTTGGATAACCTAGAAAGCTCAATGCTACAATATTTTAACATATTACATAGCATTTTATGAGGTCTCCAGTACTAAATTTTGCATTTTAAATCCTAATTTCCAGCTGCCAGCTCATGTTACTTTATCTTTGGCAACAGTGGCTGTATCAGTGAATGAGTATGACATCCAGCAAGTGCTGAAGAACAGCATATAAACTTTATTGTCCCATCTTGAACTTGATTACATAGAGAAGACAATGCAGTCCTTTCCTCTCAATTTGCCTATTATTATATCCTCATAGGATTAAGCTGGAGATGTGCCATGAAAAATACAGATATGCTATTCCAGTGCTTCCTTATATTTAGGAGGTTGTTCAGCTTTTCCCGAGTTTGCATGTGTGAGTGTTTTTATCTGGAAACAATCAAATGTGAATTATCCTGGTTTTTTTGGAATGCCAGTTTCTTATTGTTCAGAAACTGGTCGACAAAATTAAGTCCATATTAAAGCTTTTAAACTGCTGTGAGAATCCCCAAGTGCAGGGGTTTTGTCTGCATTATAAAGAATTGCTGATAATAAATGCATGCAGTTTTGCTAAAAAAAGAGCAAAATGGTGTATTTCAGATCACCTACATTTAAAATATACATGGATATTGGGTTTGGGGCCCAATCCTGTAAACTCTTACACACATGACTTTATTAATGTGACTGTATTAATAGGTGCTTATTCCATTTAACTTGATTAAGACTGAAATTTTACATATATCTTACTATTTGAGGAATTAATTCTAATTTGTCATGTATAATATGCCAGAAGTGTCCTCACTTTTAAGAGTTATATTCTTTGTTGCCCTGTCAAAATTGAGTTTTTCCAGCTTGAGAAAATTTCTGTCATCCAGCTTTATTACTTAAGAGTTTCAGTTGTGTTTTATAGATACTTTCGATTTTGCCTGTGGTGATTATGGTGATTCAGCTAAGTCATGTGTTTACTGGCTTCAATTAAATCTGGAGTGGTCTTAAGTGAAAGAAGAGTATCCACATAAGGGATTAACGCTCATTTATCTAATTGTAACCCAAATGTTAAAATTGCTGTCATTTTCGTAAAGTTCTGGTAGGAGTTTCTAGGCTCTGGGCAGTCACTAGACCTGACCACAGAAGTCCTTCTCCACGACCCAGCTCTGTGCCATGTCTATTCTTGTCACTGGTGCCTGCTTGTTCACGTGACTTCTCTGGCTTTGCTGCTACTGCATCTTCCTCCACTCCTGAGTCAACACTTGGGACTCTGTCCCTCGGTGGGTGCAGCACTTTGGGGTGCTTCATGCCTCAGCAGAATTGTTTTGTGCTTGCACCCTGGAAATCCCGGATGACTTAGGGACACCAGTGCCTGGGTGGCAGGCAGACCTGGTGGGGGCAATGTCTGTCAGCTGCACAAGAACTAAAAAAGTCTCATAAAGTGAGGGTTGTAGAAGAGAGGTCAGATAATGGAAGGCATCGTAAAGCTGTCACATCCTTTCTTTCTTCATGGTAAGTCCCTGCCTCTCCTAGGAACCTCAATATGTGATTCCAAGCGGAATGAAACTTCATTGATGTAAGACTGATCGTTTATTTTCAGGACTATAGTGTGAGGTAATAGAAAAGATTTAACAGTCCTTGGTCTGGAAAAAAAACTTCAGTGTGTCTTCAAACAGTAGAATTACAGTATTCTTAATGCTTTCCCCAATTTTATGCCACCGTGACAAGTCGGTGTTCTGGTTTATTCTGCTGCAGGTAAGAGGATGCTGATAAAAAGCAATGTGCGTGGAAATAGGAATTTCAAGTGTTAACACAAAAGGACTGTAAGCTGAAATTTCATCACTTTGCAATTTTTTTTGTGGGTGAATGTTTCTAATAATTTAAACTGTTCCTTTAAACTGGGTTTTTTTGTCCTGCCTGTCTTTACACAGATCAGATCCCATTCTCAGTTTGGCGATCTCTGCCAGAGAGCCACTGCTGCTTCGTGCTGCCCCAGCTGGACACTGGGCAACTATATTGCTATTCTAAACAACAGGTCATCATGTCAGAAAATTGTAGAACGGGATGTCTCTCACACCCTAAAGCTGCTCCGCACATGTGCCAAATACTACTACAACGGAACCCTGGGGCCGGACTGCTGGGATATGAATGCCAAAAGGAAGGACCAACTCAAGTGTACAAACGTGCCTCGCAAATGTACCAAGTACAACGCTGTTTACCAGATCCTCCACTACCTAGTGGACAAGGATTTTCTAAGCCCAAAGACAGCTGACTATGTCTTACCAGCTTTAAAATACAGCATGCTCTTCTCTCCTACTGAGAAAGGGGAAAGCATGATGAGTATTTACCTAGATAACTTTGAGAACTGGAATGCTTCTGATGGTGTAACAACCGTCACAGGGATCGAGTTTGGAATAAAACATCGATTGTTTCAAGATTACCTGTTGATGGATACTGTGTATCCTGCCATAGCCATTGTAATCGTTCTGTTAGTTATGTGTGTGTACACGAAGTCAATGTTTATCACGCTGATGACTATGTTTGCAATAATTAGCTCCTTGATTATTTCTTACTTTCTCTATCGGGTAGTATTTAATTTTGAGTTCTTTCCATTCATGAATCTCACTGCGTTGATTATTCTTGTTGGGATTGGAGCAGATGATGCTTTTGTCTTATGTGACGTTTGGAACTACACAAAATTTGATAAACCTCATGCTGGCACCTCTGAGACAGTGAGCGTCACGTTGCAGCACGCTGCTCTTTCCATGTTTGTCACGAGTTTTACTACCGCTGCTGCCTTCTACGCTAATTATGTCAGCAATATCACAGCAATCAGGTGTTTTGGTGTTTATGCTGGCACGGCCATTTTGGTGAATTATGTTTTAATGGTTACATGGCTACCTGCTGTAGTTGTATTACACGAACGATACCTTCTCAATATTTTCAGTTGCTTTAAAAAGCCTCAGCAGAGGGTATACAGCAACAAAAACTGCTGGACAGTGTTGTGCCAAATGTTCCACAAGATTATTTTTGCAATCTCTGAAGCATCCAGGATATTTTTTGAAAAAGTTTTGCCATGCATTGTTATCAAATTTCGATACATTTGGCTTTTCTGGTTCCTTGCCTTAACGATTGGTGGAGCGTATATTGTGTGCGTGAATCCAAAGATGAAATTGCCGTCATTGGAGCTCTCTGAGTTTCAGGTATTTAGGTCATCTCACCCATTTGAGCGATACGATGCAGAATACAAAAAGCTTTTTATGTTTGAACGTGTCCACCATGGAGAAGAGCTCCACATGCCAATTACAGTAATCTGGGGTGTCACACCCGAGGATAATGGTGACCCTTTAAACCCTAAAAGTAAAGGAAAGCTGCAACTAGACAGCAGTTTTAACATCGCTAGCCCAGCTTCACAGGTTTGGATTTTGCGTTTCTGTCAGAAGTTAAGAAATCAAACATTTTATTATCAGACTGAAGAGCAAGACTTCACAAGCTGCTTTATTGAAACGTTTAAGCAGTGGATGGAGAATCAAGACTGCGATGAGCCATCCCTTTACCCCTGCTGCAGCCACTGGAGCTTTCCATACAAACAAGAAGTTTTTGAATTATGTATCAAGAGAGCTATAATGGAGCTAGAAAGAAGCACGGGGTACCATTTAGATAGCAAAACCCCAGGTCCTCGCTTTGACCTAAATGACACCATTAGGGCAGTGGTGTTGGAGTTCCAAAGCACCTACCTCTTCACGCTTGCTTATGAAAAAATGCATCAGTTCTACAAAGAGGTGGACTCGTGGATTTCAAGCGAGCTTAGTTCTGCTCCTGAAGGTCTCAGCAGTGGTTGGTTTGTGAGTAACCTCGAATTTTATGATCTTCAGGACAGTCTGTCTGATGGTACTCTGATTGCCATGGGTCTTTCAGTTGCTGTTGCATTTAGTGTAATGCTTCTTACAACTTGGAATATAATTATAAGCCTTTATGCAATAGTTTCAATAGCTGGAACTATTTTCGTCACTGTAGGTTCTCTGGTTCTTCTCGGATGGGAGCTAAATGTGTTGGAATCTGTCACTATTTCAGTGGCTGTGGGTTTATCTGTAGACTTTGCTGTTCATTATGGAGTGGCTTATCGCTTAGCTCCTGACCCTGACCGAGAGGGAAAAGTAATTTTTTCTTTAAGCCGTATGGGTTCTGCTATTGCAATGGCTGCATTGACTACATTTGTAGCTGGAGCAATGATGATGCCCTCTACGGTGTTGGCGTACACACAACTGGGCACTTTTATGATGCTCATCATGTGCATTAGTTGGGCTTTTGCAACATTCTTCTTCCAGTGCATGTGCCGATGCCTTGGGCCCCAGGGCACTTGTGGCCAGATTCCACTACCGAAAAAACTGCGCTGTAATGCCTTCTCTCGCACCTTTTCAGGAGCCCAAGGAGGCAGAGGTCAAAATAAATCACATCCTACTAGCAAATATCAGCTGGACTCCAGAAGTCAAAAACCAGAAATGGAGCATGAGCACTATGAGCTCGAGCCTTTAGCATCACAAACCGGCATCTGTAACCCTGCAGAGAAAGTGACTTACGAAGAAACCCATATCTGCTCAGAGCTCTTCAGCAGCAGGCCCCAAACCACTTGCGTGCCTGTGCATTCAGCCTATAATAGTGAAGTGAGTAAAAGCATTAAAAATGTTGCTAGTTCAGCTGTGCTGCAGGCATCTGCTGACCAACACACCATATGCCCAATTTTCTCTCAAAGCAGGCAGTATAGCTGTCCTGATGCATATAAGCAAGTGGCAGTGAAATGGAGTCCGCACTCTTGCCAACAGTTGAGCGATGCCTTCTGTTACCAGTGTTCTTCACCTGGAGCTGTACAGATCCAAAGCTCTGTAGCTCCCATAAATGCTTTACAGCAAGCTGCTGAAGGTTACGTGCATCCAGTCCAGCATGTCCTCCACTGCAGTTGCCTTCAAGGAAGACTCAAAAGAACGATGACACAGAACTCTCTGCCTAAAAATTTTTTCCTCCAGTCTGTGCAACAGTTTCAGGCACATCAAAGAATAAATAGGACAGATTCGCATGCTCATCAAAACCCAGAGGAAAACACAGGAACTGTTCCAAAGGTGATGAGCTCCTCACAGTTTCTCTGCCGAAACGCAGGACCTCTAATAGTGTGTTGCTCTGAATGTGAGAACAGTGCGTCACATCACCAAAAGGGATTCTATCAGCAGACAGACAGGTGTGATGAGAAGAGTGGTGCAGAGGCCAACGGGGTTGAAAGCAAGAAAGCTTCTCTGTCAAAGCAGAAGAAGAAGGCTGAGACCAAGGTGGATCAGCGTTCTTTGCAGAATGACCAGGTTTTGAAGGCTGACCAAAGTAATAAAAAACATCTGCTGAACAGGTCAGTGCGAGAGGCTCGCTATGAGGGTTGCAGTGAAAATTCACACTGTTGTGGCAAGGCTGTCACAGTGAAGTGCAATTCTGTTGACTGTCAAATGCCAAACGTCGAAGCCAATGTGCCTCCTATGTTAATGCGCCCAGAACTTTCCAATGAAAGTTTGTTAATAAAAACACTATAATAAATCTTTAATTTGGCAATCCCGTGTCTTTCCTTTAAAAATAAGTTCAAAGCACTAGAAAGGAAAGTCCTGAATAAATATGAGTTACAATTTGCATTTCGGAACGAAAAATGTATTTTATGGAAGAGTAAATTCTATACATTTCATAAAGCCTTTACATGTAGCAAAACCTGATGTTGCCCAGAATGTTTGTTGCTGTATCTCATAACTGGATTATGCTTAATTTAGTTTTGGTCCCAAGGCTTTGGAGTTTGAATTCTCCTTATAAACTGTCTCAAGAAATCAAGTGTTACAATGGAACTCTCCCTTTTCTGAAGCCAGGGCTTGTGAGATCAGTGACGTTTAGGGCAGACTGAAATTGCCACATTTTCAGAATACATCATTTACCTTTATTCCACTGCTGCCTTGGCAGGCTCGTGCGCACCTTAAACAGCAGCAGGACCGTAGCTTTGTTCATTCAGGATTGTCTGAAAGACCAGCCCGGCAGCATAGCCTGTGTGGGGAATATTTTTAACTATTTATCCTAATGAAATCTAAAGAAAAGCTCTTGAACATCAACAGCACTTGCACATTGTTGTGGATCTGGGTGTACAGCAGGGTAAAATATTTAAACTGCCCTTTCTGGCGGTTACTGTATAGACTTACCGTTAAATAGCAGAGAATACAGGTGGAAACAATAGTTCAGAGAATGTTTTTTGCTTCTCAGTGATGACAAGAAAAGTATAATTCATGTGGACGACATAGGTATGTATATAAAATCAGGAGTTATAGAATCAGACCTGAAGTGCCTTGCAATACTGGACTTCTTCGCACGAAGTATGGAAATTAGAAGTAAATCTACTGTGGAGAAAAGCATAGTTAAAGCACATGTTCTAGACTTACTGTCCATACATCAGATTAAGTCAATTCAGAAGGCTCAAAGATACCAATTAAAATATTATGCTTTGAGTTTTCTTTCCCAGAGAATTTCCAAGATGTAGTTACAAATACTAAACTAAACCATGTATCCAAGATGTTGTGTTGGTGTAACTACAGGGTTTAGTCAAATGACAAATAGTGGTTTCATCATGGGAATACCTGCCAGCGTCATCACGCGGGGAGAGTGGATCTGAGAGCAGGAACTGTGTCGTATGTCATAATTGCTGTGCACCTTCATGGCAGTTCTTTTAAAACTCATAACTCAGTTTAGAGCCAGTTTCATTCCAAATGTTTGTAATGATAGCAATTCAAGGATTTTCTGTGCTTGACAGACGCCATTAATTATAAAGTCTTGCAGTGCAAGCAGTCCAAAGAAATTGAAAAGGCTAAGAACTAAACAGGGCTATTGCTGTTACTATGATCTGACTTTCCTCCTGACCACTGCACCTGCTTGAGTGCAGTTCTGAGGGGGGGTGGTGTAACACACTAGGCAGTAAATCATTCCTGAAATAAAACCAAATTCTGATACTTTACTGGCCCTGCTGTCCGACCGTGCCAAAGCAATGTGTAATGCTTATGTAGTGCCTGTCACATCTGCTGTCATTCGCAGCTGTGCCTTTGAGACCTGGGCTTTAGGGGAGGTCCCCAGCTAATGCATACAACACAACGCAGGAGATTTTGAGCTGGTGAACTCAAAATGGAGTTTTTTTTCTAAGCCAGCTTTCCATAAATGCATTCTATGTAAGGAAATGCCTTCCGACTGCTTATTTTAATGACTTCTTTTATAATGGTGAGGTAAGCGATAAAGATTAATGTTGTTATTTTCATTAAGAATTCCATGTTCTTAAAGGCCAATGCAGTTAAAAAAAAAGTAGGGCAGATGAGGAATTGTGGTATAATATACATTTAGAAAATATTAAAATGAGCTAATGTACTTGGCTAGCAAACAGTACCACTGTTGTATTTACCTTTTGTGACTTTGCCATTGCTTTCCTGCTAACTTCCTTATTCTTTCCAAACTATTTAGCTGGACAAGGAGCCACCAATCAACATTTAATTCCTGTGCACGTAGCATAGGTGTGTGTGCAGCATCTGTATCAGTCCATGGATAGACTCTAAACTCCAAGACAGTACGACTGCTGGAGAGTGGAAGAAAATAGGAGCTGGTTGCAGTGACAGTTGAGGTTGGTGAGGCTATGGGTTACACGATCCCCAGGAAACTCAGAAAAAATTAAATATTAGTATTAAAGTTTTTACAGGCTGCTAGAAGCATGTGCAGAGAAATGGGATTCTGTTCTGCTCCAGGAAATTTTAAGAATTGTATCCTACTAAGACATGTAAGAGCTGGCAGTGATTGCCAAGTCCCAAGGGAAGCTGATGAGCCTGGAATAGTCCCATTTGTTTTAACTGATTGCTGTCACTGAGATCCTCCCTTGACTGGGATCTCACCGTGAATCTGGAGGTGCGGATGCCACACTGGCTAAATGTAGTGCTTCTCCTGTAGGCTGCCTGCTTGGGACTGGCACTGCCACTGGCACTGGCACTGGCACTGGCACTGGCACTGGCACTGGCACGTCCTCCGTGAAGTGGCACAGTCCTGAATTTAGAAGATGAGAGCTTTATTTCTCTGGACAATCCATGCTGGGTATTTACCGTATTGGTCAGGGATTTGGTAATTGTTCTGGCAGTGATGACAGGTGTAGCTTGGGACTTGACAGACAAGATTTTTCTGTCTTTTCAAAGTCCAGAAAGACTTCACTGTAACTTGTATAGGCAGCAAGTCTTTAAAGTGACATCTCTTCAGTTATCCAGTAGAGGGAAGAGACTTAATGTGAGAAGACAGTGATATCTTTGTGGCTCTGAAGTTGCTCATACTCTTTGTTCAGTATCTTCCTGGGAATGAGACTTGCATCTGAGACCAACCCTCTCAAATTCACTTCACTCAGGGGAAAATAAGTTATATTTAACATATGAGATAACTTAGAGGTCTGTTTTGCCCATAGGGATTGTGTTTTTCAAATTACAATCGCATTCATCACGTGGGTAAATAGAATGATCAGTTGAACAAAAAATGATATAATCATTTACAATAAGTCCTTCAAAATATTACACCATGCTCAAATTATAATCACTCCGAATGCAGCTGCTTCAATCAAAGTATTGGTAGATGGATAGGTAACTGGTATAGTAACTTAAGGGGTTTTTTTAAGTTATTCATTATTTGTGTTTCTTAAGAAAATTAAAATCAATCTTTTTATAATCACCTCCAATCACTTAAGTTTGGTCTTTTTTAACTAATATGGGAGAGTTGCTTTGAAATGCCTTGAGTTAGGAACACCTCTAATTTTGCCAGATGGAACCCTGACAGGCAGTCAAGAAAGCTCTAAAAATACAAGTTGGCAAATGACAAAAAATTTTAGCACAGTAAGAAATGTCAAAAGTGAACAAAATGGAATATATTTTATTTATATAGAATATGTTACACTACTTAATATAGGTAGCAGATGGGTGAGTCAGGCCAAAATCACACTGACTTCATTGAATTGACCTTAAATTTTTTCCACATGCTGGCAAGCGACGTTAAATTTTACTTCTGCCAGTAACCTCTGCAGTGCCTATACACATAGCTTTCGATTTACAGTGGTGAAGTGGGACACCATCCTACTAAGTATTGCGTATTCCCACAGCGTGAAAGAACACTTGGCTTTGCAAAAAAAAAGGTTCAGTCAAGTAAGAAAGGCTGTAAGAAAGGCAATAGCTTCTCTCAGTTGGTAACACATCTCCACAGACTTCTGAATTTGGATCCAGTATCTGTTGTAGAACTATCCTCAATTGTTATCCTCTGACTGTTTGTTCTACAGGTATCAGTCTGGCATCAGTCAGCCCCCCCTCTGTGTATCTCAGTGGTTCACTCCCTTTATCACAAGAGGGGCTCTCAGGTCTGGAAAGCCTGTATAACACATCATGCACACCTTAGAGAGGCTGCAGGTTTTAGGTACTACCATGCTATAACTTCTGAATACTAAGTGGTCTTACACACTAAGTAGTCTTGACTTTGCTGTTTCCTTTACTTGGCAGCTTGTATTCCAAGTGTTTTTTCCTAAGATCTCCACTTCAGAAAGTTGCATGGACTCAGGTGCTTCCTGGAGACAAGTAATTTTCCGTTGATTTCTGAAATGTATTAAAGTTAATATGTCCAGCTTGGATTTGCATTCCATTTTTTAGGTTTTGATAAATGTCATTTTACCTGCAAATGGACAGAGATATTCCAGAGGAGCAGGTGGTTGTTGCTTTTATTTAAATTATGTTAGTTAAAAATGTATGTTGAGTCTCGTTCCCAAACTGTTAAAGTTAATTAAAACTGGTGCTGATTTGTGTGCCTAACACTTGTTCTCTTGCTGCAGGCTGGCCACAATGACGGCAGTGTTAGCAACTGAACCCTTCCAGCAATGAGTCTGTAGAGCAGATGGTTTTGCTTCAAGGCCTAAACAAACTTTCTTAAACCCTTGTAAAGCCTTAACCAAAATTGTCCAGAGGTTTATCTTAATAGCAATTCCAGCTCATTTCTCCATGGCTTAGGAAAGGAGCAGCTTATTCGTACTTGACTTTTAGGTAATGCTGACTATATTGCAGTGCCCTGATCATCAGAAAACAGTAGGACTAAAATATAAACTGAGTAATGTCACACCCTTAAAAATATGACCTGAGCCATGTCTTCTACACATGATAGTATTCAATAATAGGAAATGTCATAGTTTAAATCTTAAGATGGGTGATGCACTAAGGTTATTACAGAGGTTACATGTATTTCAAGTCATTTTCAGGACCAATGAAAGACAAGTTAGGACAGCTTGGCTTGGGATGACTGATGAGGTGACACCTCTGGTTGTCTGCCCTCACCCAACCGTAGCAGCAGATCACCTTGCTGTAACGGCAGCGTTCGGGGCACGAGCTGCATCAGCCACATCTTCTCCTCTTCTCTCACCCGTGAAGTTCTTCATTTTGTAATAAGAAGGAGTGTTGCAAGCTGGGACAATAATTCAGCTGTCACTTTAATGATATAAATGAAAAATAAGTTAATTGGAGTTACAGGAGCTGCGTTGGTGTAAGAAAGAGAGGTATTACAACTGCTGAGTTCGTGACTTGCATAAGAATTCCTGGTATACTTTAGTGTTCGGCCCTAAATCCATTCTGTGGGAGAGATGTTCATGTTCAAAACCGGAATCCATGGATGATCTTAGAGTTAAGGTAAAAACGAACAGAAATAGGCAACTGAAGGCACATGAACTCCATTGAAAAGATTCACGACACAGGAAGATACGTTTAGCTGTGCTTTAAGTGGAGAGTTCTGTGGGTGCCATCCTGCAGCACAAGGCTAGATACACTCCTTCCCTTTATATTACAGAATAGTTTGATTAGATATATATTTTTAATCTATGTTTTTAAAATTTATGTTCTCAGTATCTGTAATAGTATTGTCCAAAATATTTTTGAACTGATCTGATGTGGCATAGCTAAACATCAACCTTTTTTCCTAATGTATGCTTTTTTCATTCTGACAAAGCTTGGATTTGTGGCTGTCATAGCAGCAAAGTTGTCCAAGATGCTTATTCACCCTTTCTTCTGTGTTCTTAGTTAGGGTTCTGTCCCCTCTGGATCTAAGCTAATAGCTTGATTTCTTTCCTGACACAGTACTGAATCTGTTAAGTGGCAACAGTTGCTCATTTTGACATTAATATTCACTAAAGGTAACCAATTTTCCCCGTATTTCATGTATTCATAAAACTGCACGTAGCAGGCCTTCCTCTCATTTTGTTTTCCTGTTTTTCTTGAAATCAACTTGTGTAGCTGCATGGCATAATCTCTTTGATCCTTTCTTATTGGAGAAGTTTTGTTTACATTCGGGGAGTATAATATGTCAGCTTGTTAACAGTTCACAAAGTATTTCACTATTTAAATGGGGCAGGAATAGAGTGTACTGTGTTACACTGACACTAGTTTGAATACTTCTAGAAGTAGGTAGTTACATGGTTTGGAGGTGGTTATATGGCATAGCACACAAAGAGTATAATCCTCACAAGACAGGCACGATGAATTTTGTAACATAAATGACAGCCAATGATTTACTCTCATCTTTTGTGTAGCATTACCTTCAGACAAAGAAACAATCAAGTCATTCAGGAAGTATTAAGCAAAACAACATAAAATTGTTACAAAGCTACTTTTTGACTTCTACAAGGACTTTTAAAACCAACTAGTTTAATATGTCCCAAGTGAGAAACATACTGTTGTCAAATGAGAATTCAAGAAACTGTCCTCTGACATCTCTAGACAGTATCACTTTCCAGAGTCTGAATATGTGAAACAACAGCACCGGGGAAAGATACCTTACCAAAATAAGGTGCCGCAATGAAAACTGTCATTCAAGGCTTGCTCAGTCTGGCATTTTCATCATTTGCAGCTGAGAAGCAATGTGGAACTTGAGCTGATGTATTTTAACTGCAAGATATTCAAGAATTTGAGACAGCTCAGTAGGTGCACTGGATAACTTAGATATATAACCTTCAATTAGTGTAGTTACGACAGAGTGGGAGAGGGAGAGAGAGGCACCCCAAATCCTTATTTGCATTGAAATACACTTGAGGAATACAGAGGGAGTAAATGTCTTGATAGTAAACCACAATATTTGAGTCTGAAGTCACTTTTATGATCTCAGAGTAATAAGCATTAAACAGAGTTGCAAACAATAGCGTGTAAAATATGATAGATATTTAATTAGGGAGCCGTAAAATTCTATGCTTTTAAAATCAGTGGTGTTTGAGAAGGACGAGTTCTGTGAACCTTCAATAAATTTTGGTATTTGTTTTATATGACCAGAAATAGTATATCCAAACAGTTTTCAGTGCTGTAACTTTTCTATACTCCACTTGACATCTATTATAGAGGTTCACTGGTACATCAGTGCAGCAAATTTGGCTGTTGCCAGTTAGGACTTTGTATGGAGGCTGAACTGTCTCCAGAATGTGCAGCTCAAAACTGAGACTTCCTGTAAAAGCAGAATGTGAGTATGCCTGTCTGGGTTTTGTCAGATACTGGTTTGTTATGGGCAATGGAGGAGGGAGGTTTGTCCCTTGGTAACTTTGACCAGCATAGATGTTTCAAAATTCAAAAGGTGAAGGAAGTCCTTGTGATGCTGTGTACAAGTAGCCGAAAATGTGGGTACTGCTTGGATTCTTTGGTATTCCAAATACATAATTGGATTTATATAGCTGAGAAGTTACTGACATTTAAACTGATTGTTTAATTTTTCACTTCAGTATGGTTAAGTGAAAAAAACATGGCCTGATCTGTTTTGGCGTTCTCAAAGAAATACTATTCTCTTATGTTTAAATTCATATTTATTTTAAATATACAAAATCTAGAAAAATAGGCCTCAAACTCCTATTATTATAAACTTACATTTAATGTTATCATTACTTCAGTATTTTCATAAATGGTCTGGTACTGTAGGGACATACAAACTCTGTTTTCATTTACCCTTTTTGGTACGTCATGATTGCATTTCATGATGTCTTTAAAATAATAAATTTGAAATGCTAGGCCTGGATGCATCGATGATCCTAAGTGCCTGCAGCCAGCTTTAAAACTCCTTGAAACATCTGGGGGGGAAGGAAACACTTGACATATAATAGTAAAACAAGATACTTAGATACTCAATTGCTAGCAAGTCTGTATACACATGCCTCAGGTCTACCTTGCCCTTTTCACAACTCCCCTTTCAAGATGATTACCTTCCCTTTTGTTCCGTCTTCAGGTTCTCCTTCCCAGTTCAGCTCTGGTTCCCTTGCAGTGCCTGAACGTGCATCTTAAAGGACAAGGGCTGGTTGTCACACTGCAGGGGCCAACCAGCCCGGAGGGGTTGCAATTATGCCATTGTGTGCCTGCTTTTTAAGTGTATGTTCCCAGACACAGAGCTTGAATAAGACCCACTATTATTTCTCTCCTAGTTCTCTGACCACAAGGGAGTGATTGATCTCAAGCAGCAGAGCAGGTGTGATGGCCTGGGCAGCAGGGAGGTGCTGGGCCATACAGTCCCTGAGGATTAGTATCCACTCATGAGAACTCTCAGCAAATTATCTTTCTGATATTGGGTCTAAATTTGCCTTTTGTCCATTGTCATTGTGCCACTCTGCAAGTTATTCCCCCTCCTTTGGGCAAGCAAGTGCAGCTCCCTCCTGGTGCCTGTGTTCCTCAAATCCTTGCAGTCGCTGCTGCCTGCAAAGAGTCCCTGGTGAAGCAGGAGCCCCTGCTGCTTGGCTGCAGCCTTGTTGGAGCCCCTTGTCAGTGGAGCAGAGCTAGTGGGATTCATTTATTTAAGTGGCCATTCCACAAAGACAGCTATTGTTTGTATTGTAACCTCCTCTGCTACCTGGGCACTGGGAAGAGGGCAGGGGCAGCGTGAGCGTCTGAGATGGATGTCAATCTAAGGACTGTGGATTTAAACCTGTTTTGTCTTCTCAGAAATCATCCTAACATTTGATGTCTCACTTCTAGTTTTTGATACACTTTACCCTGAAAAGCCTGATTGATGTGAAACCCACTGGAGTCTTTGGTTTTCACATTTGCTCTGGTTTCCCATTGTTGTATTTTAAGATTAGGAAAGCAAAGATTCATGTCGGATGTTGTTGCTGCTAGTGTCTTCCCTCTTCCCTCCACCCAAATCCACGCTATCTGGAAATGGGTCCACCCTTCCTTAGGAAACCCAGACAGTGAGGAAGCCACAGGCTCCTCATGTTTTTACATTTAGGTGTGCCTGACAGAATGTGGATTTCCTCAAAGCTATCGCAGCTCTCAGACTCGTTTGTTTTTACCTCAGAAGATCTGAAGTAGTATCTCAGTGTATCCAACTAGGCACAACTCTTATTTGCAGTCTCTCCTACAGCAGAGGGGAAATGAGGAAGACAAACTGGAACTGTGCCAAAAGACTCATTCTCAGTCTCTTCCATCCCTTCACTATAGCACAGCAGCCTATTTGAACCAAGAATTTGGCTCCCAGCTACCGAGTTTTGTCATATACTGAATGAGTTTAGTAAAGTGAGATCTGAGAGCCCCTGCCTGTCTGGGTATGGATGCAGCAGAAAATAGGTATGTCAGCACTTAGAGCTGATGGCTGCCACCAAGAAAAAGCACGTGCATACTGAGCTCTGGAGGCCTGCCTGAAAGCCCTCTTTTCTCCCTGCAGAAACCTACCAAATTAAATGTGAGACAGGAAACTCTTGACTGCGTAGTAGCAATCTGAGATGTACTCCCACTGTCTCCTTCAGACATCCAGTCGAGGTGCAACCTTCTGGAAGCAACTGTGTTTCTCTCCGGTGAATATTCAGAGAGTCTGAGATCCTAATTTAGGAGCAGTGGATTATACCTAAGTGGGAACATCACCCCCTGAAGTTTTCCAGAGGTTGCAATGTCTTTTTGGCCAACAATGCAGTATAGTCTGTTTCTTTCCTTTGAACATAGTAGGAGATTGAAACCTTAAACTGGAATAACATTGGAAAGTTGGACAAGCACAAGAAGAGGTGAAATACTTCTTTTCTCTTTGAGGTAGCAATGTTGGTAAAGGGTCTGCTTCGCTTCAATGAATCTTTTTATTTGACCAGGTAAAGGAAAGCCTTACCTGAGATACTTTCCCTGTGCCCTTTAGGTGCCAAAGGAATCAAACTGGGACGACTCAAGTTCTGGCCTGGCTTACTTTTATCCTGCTTTCAGTACTCGAGCTACCACATGTATCTCTGTGCTGTGCTGTGGCTTGCAATAGGAAATAAAGTCATAAGTCAATGTTGACTTCTGTTGAAAGTTGTCCCATACAATAATTTTTACTAGTTGCCTTCTAGGGACAGAGCACCTCCTTTTCTGGGTAACTGGTTACCTATTTCATGATAGGGTAGAACCAGTGGTTATGGTAGTCCCTGGGTCCCAGTGCTCTGAGTCCAGCTCTTGCCTCTTGTCTTCCCCGTGCTGATGCTTCAAATCCAGTTCATCTTCTTCCTAACAGTCAGCCATCAGTTGTGTGCTGGCTTGGGAAAGCTTGTTTCAATTGACTAATATATTGTTCCCATTTGTTTGTCTGTGTAGATTTTAACAACAAAATGTGTGGGTTTTCATCCATGGCAGCAGACAGCACTCACCCAGGACTCATGGTAATACTTCTTTGTGTGCAGTGTGCATATTAATACAGAATTATTACAAATCTTGCATGCTTTTTGTAAACTAAGACACTGGAATTCCACTTCACTGTCTTCCAGAATATAGAGGCTGGGAAATACAGGTGATCTATTCTTGTTATTAGAGATCAGCAGTTTTCTTGCACACCTCCATACTCACACAGAGGAGCCATTATTTGATTTGGGTCTTGAACAAACCCTCTCTGACTCTGGAATTTACAGTTATCCTTTCTTGTACAAAGAAATGAAGTGAATAATTTCCTGTAGGAAATAGTTTTTCTGGTAAAGTTGTAAGCATCATTTACATATATGTAAGCATGTGTATGAAAATATAAAATAAATGAGCAGGCATAAACCCAGATTTCTTTAAAGGTTAGCTCTGGTCATAAAGGTTGAGGCTGTTAAAAAAACACAACCCCATTCTTACAGTCTTCAGGACAGCTGAAGCTTTGAGACACATCAGCATACTTTACTTGAGGAAGCTTAGGTTTACATTAGTTTCTAAAAATGTACTCTTTCACTTCCAGCTTTCTAAGAAAGTTTGGCCTTTCTTCCCTTACACAGCATCTGGCCACATTATGCCAATTCATTCATCACCTCCAGACTGTGGAACTGTGATTTGTTGTATCTAAACTGGGTTCAAAGAGGATGCACAGATTTCAGTGGGGACAGCATGTGGTTGCCTCTTGTCTGCTCCGTACTTCACAACTACAGTGGACATTTAAAGCCTGTTTTGTGCTGATTCCTGTTTAATTTCAATACCAATTTAAGGCACTATCTAGTTTGCAAATCAATAAATGGATTAATCTTCAGCCACATTAGAAGCTGAACATTAATCTATGTATGACTGTGGCTGCTTCATTCTTGTTAGGATCAGACCACACAGCCCAGACATACCTATTTACTTATCTATTGACAAGGAAAAACCTCTCAAAAGATATTAGATGAATCTAGAATTAGAATTGCTTGAGGATACCTTTCAGAACGTCCTTAGAAAGCCTTTTTATACTTGGCTTCTTAAATTGTTAACTTCATTCTTGTATCATTGAATCTTCTCCCACTTGTCCTTTCTGTACTAGAATATTTACCCCGAGAATGTTGACCTTCAAGAGGGAAAACTGCCAGGCACTACATGATATTTGCGTCATTTCTGCAACATACACATAGGGCAACAGTGAAAAGAAAGCCAAAATAAGGCAGATAGTTTGCTTGCCCAGCATTTTTAGTTATCTATTGCTTCCACAGCCTTTTTTGGATGTCCCAGAATTTACAGATGAGTATAAGGTCAACTCTGGAAGGCAAGGATATTACTAGAGAAGAACAGACACAAATAAGGAGAGCCAGGTAATGAATATAGATATTAGCTACTTCTGATTCAGAATTTGCACAGCTCCAGGAGAAGGCACCATCTCATAAATAACATCTCCAGTGTGATTGCATGATTATTCTTATTTAAAATGATGTATGAAATAAAAAGACAAACCTAATTCTCAGACGATGGGTTAAATCTACAGCACTGATAGCCAGACAAATCTTTCTTCTGCTTGGTAAATAGAGAGTCAGAACTAGGTACTCAAGTGAGTGCTTAATATGGACAGAACAAGGAATAAAAAGGACATATGTAGAGGCAGACTAGCTGAGCCTGAGTTGTCTATGTGCCTCTGAGAGCACATATTACTGTCTCGTTGAGTAGTGGATTAGAGTTGAGTTAGGAAGAACTGCCAGACTTGACAGTGTGACATGGCAGAATCAGCGATTAGGACAACTAGAATTAACCAGTGTGTGCAGCACGGTAAGGTGGGTCCGTACTGGATACACAGACAATATGCTGTGAGGTAACTGTAGTACCTTAACAGACACTCATAATGTGTTGGCACAAATTGCAGCAATGTAGCTCATCTGCCAGCATTTCAAGAGGAAAGCCAAAATTCCTTTATTACTCTGGTCTGGATTGCTTACCTCATATTATTTTTGTACTGCCATAGGAATTTTTGTGGTGAGTGCGTTGTCTGGTCAAGTGTTTCCTTTCCAGTGCCTCCATTTGTGGATGTTTCAAAGAAAGTGTAAATGCTCATAGTGCTCCCGTTGTAATTCCATTGAAGTGCTGTGTGGGTGAGGGTGGAGATGCTATTTTTCCTTGAACTCAGCTGGTGATCAGCTTATCCCCTCGAAGCATGGCAGTTGATATGTTTGGACATTCTTCATTAGTTCGTGTAATACTAGATATTGTTCTTATTTGTGCCAATGTCTAATCCAGCTTTTGTTCTCTGAGCTGGCTCTGCCAGAGGATATCCGAGCTGAAGAGAGATGAAGAACAAGGAAGACAGTGTCCTGGTGTGGTGTGACTGATGTTACAGGAAATGCATAACAGTAATTGCAGGGCTTTCCTGCCCTTGTTTCCCCTTCCTTTTGGTACTGAAGTTAATGAGGATTTGAAATAATTCTTCGATATTGTGTTTGTATAATAATTATTGATATTATGAACAATGAAGGCTTTAAACATGCAACATACTGGCATGTCATCAGGAAATTTTAAGTGTTGTTGCTGGGGGACTATCGGGGGGGGTTACATAAAATACAGTGCAAACAAAATTTGTTCAAGCGAGGCAGGAAGTCAAAACCTTCCCCAAGCCTTTACAGTTCAAGAATTTGTTACAAATTTTGCCAGGAGAGCAACTTGTCTAAGAAAGCAGTTTCTGGAGTAAATCAAAGCCCTTGTTGCCCTTAGGGCCTCACTGAGATGTTCTTCTCAGATTATCAGCTGCATGAGAGATGAAAATAAATGTGTCTTTCTGACTGACTGCTTGTTCTACCTTGTGTTTCCAGCAGCCTGGAGAGAATTAACTGAATTGCAGTTCTGGAATGTGTGTGGCGTTGTCAGAAATCTCAATATTTTGGAGGCTCAAGCTTTAGGTGAAAATCTCAGAAGGTAGCTGACCTAGAAAACTCTTAAGGAAAACACAAATGCAAGAAATGTAGCCATTTAAAGAAATGAACCCTGTTTTTCAGCCCTGGAAATTACTGCCTTTAGCCGTATCGGTGCTAGTTTTGTTCTGCTTGCCATTCAGCATGGGACACTAGGCAGGAATGAGAACCAGTGAGCCCTGTTGTCCTTAAAAAGGGAATCTGAAGAGAGAATAAGACTTAAGTAGTCATGTTATGCACTTCATTCTCAAACTGATGCTGAGTGATACCTGTTATTACTATGATTTTATTCAAGGGCAGTTTGGGAAATCTTGAAATGTCAGAAACGCTTTGTAAAACTCAGGTGTTATTTTAGGGCTTGCAAAGTAATGATGGTAGAAAAATGATCTTTAAAAATGTTTTCATTTTGAAGGACTTTGCATACAGCATAAACACCTTATTAGTGCAAAATATTTCACCAGCTTTTGTACAGATATGTCCAGGTTTTGCTGTGGCTGCTTGGCATTTTCTCTTTTTTTTTCTCTGTCCCTGAATCTTTTTTTTTTTAACCACTGGAAAAGTGTAAAAAAAATAGGAAAAGCAATAAAGGAAATTAACCAAGCAAAAAAAAAGACAAGAAAATGGAAGCTTATTTAACCCAGGGTTTCATTTTTGTAGGAAGATGTTTCTGACAATATGATTTTTGCTGGAAATTAATATTTTACATGTTTCCTGATAAAAAACCCCAGCACCTCAATCTGGTGAAGATAGCTTGTTCTGCTTAAGAACTTTGATGTCTTTCTTGCCCCTGGCCTTTGAGCAGCTTTTTCTCCCCTTTGTATAAATCACAAGCTGGTCTTTCCACTCCAATTTGGGAAGAATGTTAGGTATGCCTGTGTCAAATTTCCCACATATCCTTCACTGCTTTAAGGCATGAGTTGGCATTGAGTAGTCTCTGTGTGACAGTGGCTAAAGGTATCTAGTTTAGCTCCGTCACCTCAAGGTAAAGTCACCTTCCACACTGACTTTTAAAGGTAACATGATTAAAATCAGTAACTGCTCAGACTTCTCAGCTGTACCATGTGTGCTTAACTGCATGGCAACACAGGTCCCAGAGACCGCAGATGAAATCCAGTGAAGTCTGAATTCCTGTTAATTTTAGCACCATGGGATTTGAAGAAAAATGCCTTTCTCTTTCTTGATGAACTTTCTATGTGGAGATGCCTGGATGTCCAGAAACTTTCACTTTCTTTCCATCTTTTCTCTTTGGGAAAGTGACATCTTCTTTCAAGTTCTGCTATCCCCACAGTTTATCAGTACTTTAAAAAATCAGAGATCACTCTGGTTTCAGTGAGGTTATTTAGGCGGCTTTGATTCTCATCAAGATATTCATAAAGTGTTCTGCCAATTCCATTGCTCTGTATCTTAATTTCTGTTTGCAATTTCCTTTTCTTCTAATCTCAAATTAGCTCATCCCAGTAATACTGAGGAGTGCTTCTTTGCTTATTTCCATGTTTAACACAAAACCTATTTATGGTATTTCGTTTAGCTAAGATACTTGGCAATTAGAAGCATTGTAGTATAACTGCAACACAATGACTTTTTTTAATCTAAACTAAACCTCCCTCCTTTTGAAGCAAAATCTTTTACAAGTTTAAAAAAGGCAGGTCAAAAAGACTGTACAGTGAAAACACTATCAGAAAATTACCTGAATTCCCCAATGAGGTGTTCAGTGTGTCTACACAGTCCTTGGGCAAAAACTGAGTTCAACGACTAAGTTGAACGAAATTAAATTATTTCTTGATTTTACTGTTTTGTTTCTTTATGCTCTCAAGTCTGAGCACTGGGGGGAATAATGCTGATAATTCAGAGACTGAGGGAAGTTTACAAAGTACTTTGAAAATGCAGACTGCCGTCACACAGCACAAATTATCAACAGTTCACCCAGACATTCCTAATCTGCTCCTGTAGAGCAGGAGATGTGAGCAGAACCTCATCTAGTCATTACACAGTTCTAGTTCCAGAGCCAGCAGGACTGAGATTGGGTCTTGACTGCATCTTTGGATTTGTCTTCTGTTGGAGCAAAGATTCAAACTAATATCATGAGTTTTAGAGTGGTTTTTTTTTCCTAGCTGAGTTCTTTAATGATTCCCCAGAAATCTGTAGTTGATGCCATTTCACACTTTGTACCTTGCTGCTTTTCAGGATCATACTCGGAGATACACGTTAGCTTAGATTCATCCCATATGTCAGACTGCTTGGAAATGAGACAGAAACCACACTGGGCTATAGTGTGACTTCTTCCACATGATGCTAATGCTATATAAAAAGAAATTATAGATGCTGAAAAACTTCCGTGACTTAATTGGTCTCCCAAGGTACTGGCACTTACCCATCCTGTGAATCCACTTTGTCCTAAGCCAGTTGTGTGTGTCCTTAGCTTTTGGAAATAGTCTTGATTTGTAGCATCTGCAAAAGGAGTGGAAGTTACAGAAGCCAATCACATATAATCCAAACCCAGATACACTACTCGAAACTCAAATCAGTTTGCCTTTAAAGTGTCCTTGACCAATTGCCTGGTTCTTCCTGATCCAGTAATAGCTTCTTTGATTCTTTCTCTGAATAATGAAATCACATTATGAAATTACATTAGTGTCCATTGAGAGAGTACCAGTTATCTGATCAGACATTTTATATGTTGATTGAAACACTGAAAGTCAAGAAAGTCATGATTTATAACAGTACAGTGAAAAACTGAGAAACCAATGAGGTAAGGTCACAAAACATAAATGATGAATGGGAGCTGAGTGCACTCAGTTCTGTGAAGCCAGAGCCTGACAGGGCTGCTCCATGATGGTAAGGAAGGCTTCCTGTTCTCCAAACCAAGTTTGGTTTTCTTAGCTGTTTCGTTTTTTTTCTATATAGTATTAAGACCCATATGGAACAAAACCTACTGATAGTAAGAATATATATTAATATCTAATCTCAACCTTCTTATTTATAGGCCTCAAAAATAATTCAGAAAGGTAAAGCAAGAGAGATGCCCTGCAGTAATTACCTAGCAGACTGGTTGGGGAGCCAGGAGAGCCCCCAGCAGTCTTGAACTCCAGTCCAGAAGTCTGTCCTTTTGACTGAATTGCCTCTAATCATGAAAGCAAGGAAGGGTGATGTCAAGATTGTGTTGTCATCCACAGTCTGAAATAGCTGGGCAAGTTACATTTAACTTGAACTGGTTTGTGTGGCATGTTCAGCTCTGTCAGCCTGCCAGTCTCAGCCACCAGGAAAAAGCACAGAGTATCTTTTAGGGGAGGATTTTTTTAAAAAACAAGACTTTTGTTTTAATTACTATTTACACGTTCCACCCTTTGCCCTTTTTCAGTTGCAGGGAGATCTTGTTCTATTTTAAAAGCTAGGGCAGGAACTTGGGGCTAGAGACTGCAGCCAAATCAAACAGGAATCTCACCAACCTAATAGAGGGTTGGCTGATAATAAAAGCTATCTTCCCAAGCCTTCAAAGCTCTCTTCTTCCAAAGACACTCCCTTATCTGAAGCCTCTGGCTTCCCATGAGAGGGTATAAACATCTCCTTATGCAGCAGGGTACCCTTTGACATTAAGAGGAAAGTACAACTCAAGATAAGTTGAAGAGGCTTTTATGTCTGATCTCAGTAAGCATTCAGAGACTGTGAATGTCTCTTTATCCTGAGTTGTTGGGGTTTGTTTTGTTTTTTTGGCTGGGAACACATTTTACTTGGAGTTTTATTACATCCCTCATGTTTTTGGTTTTTTTTTCCAGTGGAGCTGTCAGTACCGTACTTGTTTGGTCGAGACTTGTGTGTTTACTTGGCATCTTCAGTATATAAAACTAGTGCTGTTTGCATGGCTTCCATGCAGCCAATTCTGCTAATATTTTAAGGCTCTGACTAATGCAGCTTGAGGGTAAATGTTTTCTGATTTTAACATTGTACCTTGTTCACTGGAGCAAGTTTTGATGGCTTTTTTCCCTCGGCAGAGTTTTCAATTTTGTCAATTTACTGCTATTCCTCGTTAGAGTTTGTTTTTGAAAGAGACAGCAAAGTTTTAATTCTTTCTTCATAGATTTTGGAATCCTGTCAGTGATCAGCTTATAGAAAGCCCAGTTCACTTTCATACAAATGCATTTATACATCCATGTGATTGCTGACAGGCAAGACCCCCACAGTCCCCCTGTAATAGTAATCTCCTCTTAAAATCTTCATTTTCAGATCAGCTAATTTTTGTGTTTGCAGGAATGCGTGAGTGATGCACAGATGCACTGTCGGGATACTTTACCTATTCATTAAGTTTGATTAGATAGCATTTGCACTCTTCTATCTAAGAGTGCACCACTTTCTGATATAATTAGTGTTCCTCCAATTAGGATAAATGGCTGTTTCATTACTTTTAAGTGGGTCATTAAAGTGCCATTCCTATCTCATGCCTCTGGAGCTGACAAGGGTACCTGCACACTCCTTTTTGCAAAGTCAAATCTAATTTCATAAGGCTAATGGAGAAGGTGATGCACCAAGGCAGATGTTGCCTGTCACTCCTGCTGAGAACAGTTCCCAGGTAGCTGATTTTCCTGTGTGCTTGATACTCTGATTTACTGATGAAAGAGAAGTACCTATTTGCTAAGGCACCTTTTGAAAAAGCTCATGGAGGCATTAAAAATTGGGAATTATTTAGAATACATACTGATAAGCTCCGGTTATTGTATGAATTCCTGTTATGACTGTGGAAGTGGGTGCTTGTCACAGAGAAAACAGAGATTGTGCCCTATGAATAACAATCCTTGTGTTTGTTTGTTTGGTTTTTTCCTCATCCCCACATTCATCCACAAGGATGTCTTCTCTCCAGGGGTCATGCTGTTTTCTTGTAACTCGGGTGTAGCACCCTTTTCTGTTTCTCAAAAAGGCCTTGCAATTCCTGAATCATTAGATACTGCTATAAACACTATTTTCTGAGAATTGAGGACAGACTCCTGGCCAACATCAGAAAATTGTGACTCATATTTTCAGAAGAGATAGAGACATCTTTTTTTTTTCCAAGGGAGATTTGAGAGCAATGAGTCACTATGGTGGTCTCTTTTTGTGACTTCTTTTTAGATATGGAATTCACAGACAGCTGCATACTTTAAAAATGCTTAAGGCCACATTTGCAGGAGAATAATCTTGATCATTTTGGATGCTGTAAATCAGAAGCTGGTCTAGGACTAAGATCATCTGATTTTCTCCATTGAGAACTAATACTGTTTTAAAGATTTCTCAGTGAGGGATAAGATTTTGAAAAACAAAGAATATACTTCTTGCTGTGGGATTAATCTACTCAAGATGTAGTAAAAGTGCCCTTTTTTTAACTAAAAGATTTATTGAACTCCCTGGGCATCTTTGTATTGATGAAACTGGGTCAGATCTTAGATTGCATAAAATACAAAAAGCCCATTTGTTTTTCTCTGCATTTTTTATTTTTCCCTAGTTTTCTCTGATTTTCAAGCCCTTTTCTTTTCTTCTGCCTTGTGGTCTCTGGTTCTCCATTAGCCACAACATAATTGTGCAAGATTTCTCCCCCGTTCATCCATCTTACAACCACCTAGATATTTCTCAGGCTGTCATCTCAAATGACTCATCAAAGCCAAACCACCCATTAATCAGTCACCATCTTACTGTTTATTTCTAGTAAATGTATTAGTAGTGAATAAAAAATTGACCAAAGATGTTTTTCCTGTCCTCCTCAAAATCAGTGGATATAGGGCAGGCAGACTGCAACCATTATCGCCTTCAACCACATCTCAGTGGGTAGACTGAAACATGCAGAGTAGTCACAAAAGGCAAGTGGGAGCTAGGCAGGGGGGGATTAGGTCTTGAGGAACTTTATTTAATTAACCTTCCTGTTAAAGCAATCACATCTCACTTCTCAGACTCTTACCCTCCCAGGTCATGTTTTCTCTACCAAACTGTGAAGTAACACACAGAATTATACAGCTTTCTTGGTATCTTTGATTTAAAAATATATAAATAATTCTGAAGTGACACGGAAATATAAATAGACTGTGTATGAATGTTTTTAATACTGCATAAAGAGTTATCAGTCTTGACAAAAATCTGTGCAGCTGCTGGGTCTCTGTGGGAGGCAAGCCTGAATGTGGCACCTTGAGCCACTTGTGACAAAGTTTTGCATTGATCCCCGATGCCACTTTGAAAACTGAGGCTTGATACATCTCCAGCATTTGCAGAAAGCAAAATAAATCTAAGAGCTTCTATCTGAAATCTCTGCTGGTTTTGCTGTGCATGATTTTGCTTTGCATGATATGGTGGTATAGCAGCTTTTAGCAAAGATTCTGGCTTCAGATAAATGTTGTAGGAGAACAGAATGATATTTAGTGAAGCCAAATTTCAGTAACTAAGGTCTCAAGCACATCATGGTAGCTCATCAGGCATTTTTAGCGCATGTATCCTGGAGCCCTAAAGATGAAGGTCTGCCCAAAGGTTCACAGGTTCAGGCAGGATGTGCTGCTTTGTCATGCCAATGAAATACAGTCAACAGGATATGAGGAGATGTCCAACCTGAGTGTAAGGGCTACCAAAGGGTCACTGAAAGAAAAACTGCTGCTTCTATTTGTGAAATACAAGCTGTATCCCTCCTGAGCGTCTCTTGCTAAGCTTCTTCCTTCAGAGAGGTAAAGTGAAGGTCAGAGAACAGTAACTTATTAAGTTAAAAACTCTGTATTCTGAGGTCATCTGAGAAGCAGCACAATGCAGCATGGCAGAGGGAAGGGTTAGGCTTTGCTGAGATGAGCTGCTGCAAGATGAAGGTCTGTTTGGTCCATTTTATCACCCATTGCTGTGTTTTATGTATGTGATGTGTGGGCCAGTTTCTTGATAAATGGCCTGCCTCTATGGAAGAACAGACAGATGAGAAATGCCACTTTTCTCTGAAAACTGAGAAGCAGAACAGCTCAGTCATAGTGGCTACTTGCAACTACCTACTTTGTAAAACATTTTTCTACAGATATTCCTGATAGGTCCCTAAGTTATAGTGCCAGGCCTCTTTCCTAAGTGCTTTCAAATTCTGAGTACAAGGAAACCTGAGGTGACTCAGGGATACTTCATAAACCATGGACCCTACAAGGAGCAGACGGAGAGTAACTGAGTGGCAGAAATTACTGTTTACTAAAAACAAGTGTCCCAAGTGCTGCTCCCTAAAGCCAGTCATTGCTGTATGAGCACGTCACAGTGTGCCTGTTGAATGAGAATGATAAAGCTGATATAGTGGCCAATGCCACATCCTCATTCTGTTGCTTAAAATTTTGACTTAAATAGCTATTTAAGTGTGGCAACTAGCAGAGTATCAGCAGGATGGATTGTCCCTGGGCACCTCTGTTGAAAAGGTGCCTCTCCAGTATCTTTAGCAGCTGCCAGCAAGTATGATGGAGCTGCTTAGAAAACTGCAGCATCTTACTTGTTCTTCTTCCTCAGTCTTCATATGACTGGACAGCCCTTCTGTTTTCTGACATTTTTAGGATGGCAACATGTATGCTGACATAGTGGAGTTGTGCAGAGGAAGTGTCAGGCTTCGTAGTGATGTGCTTTACAGTGCTGCAACACAAATAAGGTAGTGTAGTTCTGTCCCCAGAGTTAATACAAAATTAAGTTATAACCCATCCTCAGACATGCTAACACTTTCTTTATGCGCTGGCCAAAGTGCAGATACAGTACAGGCAGTGGAGCAGCGGGCACAGTACAGGTAACAGAGTGTGCACTGAGGATGGCCACCTGCAGCCTGGTTTGCCTCTCTCTTCAGGAATTGTCTGTTGGTCATTCTTCCCCAAATTATTTGCTACAGCTACTTTCAAGGATTTTATAAGCCTTCCTCTTTATCTCTTAGCTTGTAGGTAGTTTATTCCCCTCTCATAAGTTGTACAGTACACGTGCCCTGGTGTGGAAATAGTCACGGTGCCAAATCCTCTAAATATTGTAAAATTCCAAGACCCAGTCCAAGTCTCCTAAAATAGCATGTCTGAGCAAACTTCCTGGGGCTTTTTAAACAGCCTTCTGATGTGTGTGCTGGGGTATGAATGGAACTGCGGATTTCTGAAGTGTCAAGGGGGCGAATGTGTGTATACCCAAATGAAAATGTTATGAATGAGTCTCTTTAGAGAAGAACACTGATGAAAAGGACACTGTTGGCAAAAACAGCCACAGAAATATGAGCAAATACTCAAAAGGAAGAACACCCAGGGGGAGTGGGTTCCCGCTTTCTAGTGAACAACATTATTTTCTTTTCAGCAGTCATGCTAAATAGGAAAGATCTTCCAGTTTTAGCAATAAAACGAAATAATGTCTGTCCTCAGTGAAAGTTCTTCAGGGTGTGAAGACAAGTGCCAGTGTACTTCCATGATTTTTCTCTTAAGAGGAAAGTGAGGTAAAAAAGTTAAGCCTTTATGTGTCTTCTGTGTTTACAGCGCTCCATCAGGATGGTGTTGAATCTATTTACAATTACAGCATCTTTAGGACAGAAGGCTTGTGCTACTCTTCCCATGGAGAAGATGAAGAAGTGAGGCACGGAGAGGGTGATCTGCACAAGATTCCTTAGAAGTTGTCTCCTTTATTTCAGGTTACTGGCCTCTTGTGCCATTCTTTACCTTTCTTTTAGTCTTTGCATCTACAATATTAATAGACGGTGAGCTGGCAGGGACAGTACCCTCTGTAGTAATACAGCTTCTCTTTCTTCATACTGGAAACTTCTGCTATCTTCAGTTATAATTTTCATGCAGTTGTTGGTTGTTATTCTGCTTCTCTGGGTTCTTCAGCTCTTTAAAATCAGATTACAGGTCTTTTGCAATCTGTGTTTTCTTACATGAAATGATTTGTTTTCGTCTTCAGCTAGAATCCAGGCTAGGAGAATTGCACACACAGGAAAAAAACCCAGCAGAAAACTAACTGGGCTTTTTAAAAGCCTCTCTCAAGTTTTAGGAACAAAAAAGAAATTCCTTCATTATTTAAACTAACCGAGCTCTGACATTCCCAGCTAGGGTCTGTTCTCCATCAAGTCAGATTCCAAATTATTCCTGAACAAGAACTGTAAAGACAGAACTGAGTAAAATACCACTAGCTTCGTATTCACCAACAGCCTACATTTCCTCTTTCTGGACATGTCCCTGCAGAGTATTGAGGGGATTTTGTGAAGGCACAAAAGGCACTATATTCCGGACTTCTCTTTGTCCCACATAAATTCTTATTTCTCCTTGTTTCATGAGGTCTGTCAGGAGCAGCACTGTCTGCTACAGCTGAAGGCTGAGCAAGCGTCTTCTTAAAATAGCTTGGCCTCTGGCAGGAAAAATGCAGTTCAGACTTCAGAAACTAGCTGAGTGAGACCTGAAGAAGGGTCGGGATTAATCCATGAGCTTTCTCAGAATTCTGAGTGGTGAGTATGGTAGAAATACCCAAATAAATGGTTTGTATATCTTTCATAGCTCGTATTTAATTGCACACCCGCTCCTGCCATGCAGCACACATATCAGCTCTTGTCAGTCCTGGCTCGCAGCAGAGGATGGTCCTTTCCTGGCTGGGTGCAAATCCATTTGCAACAAAAGATGGCCCAGGAATGTTTGACAATGTGGAACTAGGAAGGTTACAAAAAGGAGTTACAAAGCAGTTGAAGTTTGAAATTAACGGAGCTGACACTGAGAATTACAAGATGCTTCCAACAGGAGCAGCTGGAATGCTCTCACTTAGCAGCTTGAAGGCTACTCTCCATAGAAAATCACTGAGAAATATGAGGGCTGCTTTTCAGGAGTCTTGAATGTTTATGTCGGGAAGGCTGCAGGTGATAACACTCATAACAAAATAAGTGATTCACCGTGCCATTCTCCCCATCCCAAAAGGAAGGCTGAGTGTATGGGCCTGAGTTTTTCCTTTCTGATAAGAAGTTATAGCAGTAAATTCTAGACCATTATATCTTTTGAAAAAAGGATGTTATAGTTGGGATAAGTTTGTTAATTTCTTGTACTTTCTGCCATTAATTTTCTCACCTTTTTTTTTTCCTTAGTCACATTAAATTCTTAGGCTTCCTTGATTTGAAGCAACATATCCAAATGACTCGTTCCATAGGTTTTTTTTTTCTGATCATAGATAAAATTCTATTATAGTATCTTAGAGTTCTGAAAAGAGAGTTCGTGTATTTAAAAATACTTTGCCTTCTCCCTGCTCCAGTGCTGGCATTCCCACATGTGCATCTTCACCTGAACTAGAATATGTATGTCCTTCACTGGTTTCCCCACTGTTCTTAATTTGCAAGCCCTCATCAGAAATACCAGTCTGTGTAGCTACCTGAAAATTGTTAGGAACTCACAGTGAAATGCCCAGTGAATTCTTGCTCCTACTCTGAATAGACCCAGATCACCTCTAAATCACTGACACTCAAGTTGGCAACACTCACTGACTCTTCAGCTGCCTCCCTGTAAAACTCGTACTGCCCCACATGGGCAAACTGCTGGCACATTAAATGGAGACCTTAACATTGCTAATTTAGTTCTGCAGATAAGCAGAACACTTTAGTTTCCAAGGTAATAAAAATGCATGTTGTAAAACTCCTACAAAACAGAGCAAACATGCTTTGTCAAATCTGAGATTTCTTCCCAGTCCTGCCCATGACCAAAGGTACTCATCTTAATTCTCTCTGCCTCGATTCCTCCATGTTTATAAAGAAGACAATAAATGTACTTTTCTTTACACAACACTTCTAGATTCACTGTTATGAAGCGCCACATGTACCAGGTATCTATGTTTTAATACTGAGACCAATCACAGTGCTGAATTACATCATTGCCGATTCAGCTTTTAGGAACAGCATCAACAGACTTCATAGCTTGAAGTATTTAGCTTTGGGTAGCAATATGAAAAGGTAACACAGCCTGGTGTGTAATCCTGATGCAAAAAAATCTCCTGCCCCATCAAACTGGTTCTTGGTATGAGGTTTGTCTGTTTGCCCCACTGTTCTCCATGGAGGTTTGAAGCAGCCTGTTAATACTGTTCTTATACTACGGAAGCTTTCAAGAAGCGAGCACACAGGTGATCAACCCAGTGCAATGACTGCTCATACATCAATTTTTGCAAGAGGCTGGTGCACTGATAAAGATAAAGATACTCTGAACAGCAGTGAGGCATTTGGGGCATGCTAAATAAAGCATGAAGCCTTTTTTGATACCTACTGATGTTTGCATGCCATGTAATTATTATTATCATTGAAAATCCCGACTTCCTTTCTTTGAATATAACGTCTAAACAGGAAAAAGCTAACCTCCTGTTTGCAGAATTGTTTGTTTCAGAAGACATATATTTTTCTCTCTTACTTGCAGCTTTCAAAGATTTTATTTTTAATACAAATGAAAAGACAAACAATAGGCTATCTCAAAGGAAGGAAAACCACATGTCTCAAGCAAACAGGGTCGGCTATGAATAGATAGTCTTTGCGCTATGAAATAATTCATGTCATACCTATATACTCACTTTTGCATATGAGAAAAGAAATGCAGACTTATTTTTGGCACCCACCATGCTGTATGAAGACAATACTGAAAGCAAAGGTAAGGTTAGAAAGGCAAGGCAAGCCCATTGTCAATCTCTGTGTCTGTCTCTGTTGGATTTGCCTAGATGCGATGCAAGGTTGACTACAAAGGGGAAATTTAAAATTTCTGCTGCCAGATTGGCATGCAGCATTCCCTGTGGTTTGTGTCTGTGCTCACAGTGTCCTTCTGGGTAAATCTCAGCTTCTAAACTTTGCTTTTGAAGCTTTTGTTTGAAGGAAATCGTGGTGGAGCAGCACCTGCAGTTCTGTCCCAGGTATATGGAATCTTTGATGTCTGTCAGGAGCAGCACAGTGAGGCTGAAGACCAAGATGCTCAGCTCATCTTTGTGAGGGACAACATAGAAAACAGGTAACTAAAAGCTATGTATGAAAAAGTGCTTGTACCCACAGGAAGAAAAAGCTCTTCGGCACACCGAAAGTGTTTGATGTCTTCTAAGAGATTGACAAGTAGCCTAAAGGAACAACCACCAGAAGAGCTTTGGAAGGACTACGGATGTAAATTTGTCTGCATGGGAAGTCTTCATATCATCACTTCTGCTTCAGGTGATTTCATTGTAGTCAAGGCCCTAGTTTTGCTGGTCCTATTTATCAGCAATAACTACAAAATCTTAGAAGCATGAAGGAGGTCATAGGTGAAAACCACCACACAGAGCGGGCTGGAAAGCTGGAAAGGCCAGCCTGTCTTTTCTTCACCATCTTCCTAAAGCTATTCTTTATTCAAGGCCTAACTAATTTAGGCACACTTCACATTTAAGCAGAAGTCTTGAAATACCTGGATTGTTTTTTAAACTTTTGATTCTTGTATTAATAGACTGCATGATCATGGAGAAAGGATGGTCAAATATGAGACATCAATCATTCTTTTCTAATCTTTTGGGTCTTTTTACACCAAGTTTTCTCATTTTGGAAACCTCATTTCACATAACTGCATGCATGCTGTTGGCAGTACTTTATAGTGCAAAGCACTTTGCAACTTCTTGCTAGAGCTACTCGTATTTTATCTACTGTCCTGGTTTAGAACCATCCCAGCCAGGTCAGTAGCTAAAAACTGGGCAGCTTTTAGTCTCAATCTCCCCCCCACAGGAAAAGGAAAAGGGAAATGAGAGAGACTTGTGGGTCTAACACTAAACCAGCTTTAATGAAACAATAATAATAAAAAGGAAGATAATAAGAAAATAATAAAATATACACACAAGCACTCAAAACCAATTGAAACTCTTGGATGATGATACACTGCAGGGCAGGAGCAGGGGTGGTCCTGGGTTGGGCTAAGTGGCAGGCAGGAGCTGGACTCAGGATCTGGATCCAGGACCTGTATTCAGGAACACGTATATGGGTTCAGGGGCAGCCAGACAGGCGAGGTCCTCCCTGAACACTGCCCATCCAAGGAGAGGGCTGACCCTTGTGATCTCTAAGCTTTTATACTGAGCATGACATGCATGGCATGGAATGCTTTGTGTGTCAGGTTTGGCTCACCTGTCCTGTTGGCTCCTCCCAGAAGGTTCAATGCCCTTTGCCACCAACTCTGGAATGGCCTTAATTTACATAGGAATAGGTGTGAGCTATGGCCTCTCTGCACACCAGTGGTGATAACTGAGAGACTTATCACTTCTAGAGGTAGGCACTGTTTGAAAAACTGTGTTGGCAAGCTTCAGTAGCTGAAGTTTTGAAAGAGGCTTAGCTGAAAAGTCAGAAGATATATTCTGCTTTAGCCCAAACCACAGCATCTGCTTAGTGTACTAGGACATTATTTTTGATCATGTTTGTAGAGTCAGACCCTAAAACCATATCTTGTTCTTTGTTTGTCTTTGCTTGCTTCAAGTTTCCACTTCTCGTGGAACCCAAGTCCCCTTTTGATGGCAAGATGAGTAGACCCTTCCTGACTTTGCTCATCTCCCAGAGCTTCACGTGTTCTGCTTCTGCTCCATTTGCAGCATCTTCACCACTCACTCCTGCCATTCAGTTGTGCATTGCTCTTCAGTATTTTGCCAGGTATGGGCCTTGCTTTGGGATTTAACGGGACTGCTGGTATTCACAGTTCCAGCAAGAAGAGAACATGTTAAAGCCATTGTAAAGTAATCAGGACCACATGAAATTTAGAAGGTGGGATCCAGTAATTTGAAACCCAGATGGTCTCTGGCAGAGAGAAGCAGGAGAGCTGTCATGCTGAAAAAGACCCAGAACTCAGCAAATGAGCTGAGTTAATGATGTGACACAAGAAAATGAAAGGCAGGGTGATTCTGAGCAACGCATGTAGGAGTGTAACACTCAAGTGACTGAAAACTCTGTATCTCATCTATGCTAGCATTCTTCACAGAGGTAGCATGGCTATAGGAGGGGGAGCAATAATGGATACTAACTGTAAAGTAACAAGGTGAGAGATGAACCGTCTCTCTCTCAGGAGAGAACAGCAATTGGGATTAGCAACTATAACTGGACAACACTTTGCTGAGACCAGTATGCATGTCAGATGGGAGAGGGAGGAGAAGCCCGATTTCACAGTACATGATGAAATCAGGTAAAATGAGATAATATGTGTGCATATCATTGTTGCCTTCTGTTACCCTCCATAGGAATACATTTGAAGAATCTGGGATCTGGTCCTCTGTGCCTTGATTTCAATTAGGAGCACATGTAATCTTTGGACTCTGTTGCTGTTGAACTACGCTGCCTGTTTGACCAGTTAAATGTTTACAGTATATGTTGCAATGGTGGGGGTAGGCTTTTTCCATTAAATATCTGAGCTGATACCGTGTGGCACTGGGTCACTGTCCTCTGAATATTCCCTGTGCTGTTACTGCTAATAAATTCACCAGCTTCCATCTTAATACCGTGCTTTAGAGCCGGTGTCACACTTCACACCCTATTCTGGACACTCTCCAACAAGTTAATATCTTTCATTGAGGAAGGTGAGTAAAACTGATGAGAGTATCCTTAACTAAAGAGCCATAAAATTCTAATAGCACAGTGATGTTCTTAGTGAGCCTGAAGGCAATTTGATCAATAGTTATGAGGCTGACGCTCAATTTATGGGTTTAATTCATCAAGCGTAGTCATTTTCCACTTTTGTACAGGATGCTTTTGCGGTTCCTGCTGAGCAGTGGAGTACAAAGTCTGCACAAGCTCTTTCTCTACAATTCCCCTGGCTTTGTCATTTAAGAAGAGGTGACTCTGCAGAAGTGGTGAACAGGGTCCTATGATCTATTTGAAGTCAATTTTTCATGGTATAGGATAGTGTGTATCAACTGGGAAGACTGAGAGTCTCAGGCTTGGAGTGGTTTCACAGTGAGTAAAAAAGAAAGTTATTTCAGATCTCTTTAAAATTTGACACTGCAGTTATTCACATGCCTGCAAACCACCCCATAATTAGGAATGGTGTTCAGCAGCGTGTTCTCAAAAAATCCTATTACTGCCTTTTGTAGACTTCTTGCAATGGAATTTGCAAGGGGCAGATGGGGGTGGGCTACTTCTTTGTTTCTAGGCTGCCTCTGTGGTAGAAAAAAGCTTCCCCAGCTACTCCTGACACAAGTTTGATCTCTTTAAGTATCCAAAATGATACGTAAGACTGGAGGCAGAAAATGAAATTTCATTCAAACATTTCATTTAAACCTTTATGTAAAAAGTTGGACTTTTTCAAAGACTGAAGTAAATTCAATTTTTATATAACACCTCCCACCAGTGGCATAAGAACTGTAAGAAATGCTGAGAGTTGAAATGCAGGTGGTGGCTTTTCTGACAGCTCACACGGGCCCTGGGAAACCAAGGCTGCTGGTTCTTTTTCAGCTCTCCCTCTGCTGTAGTATTTTGTCCCCAATGCCAGCAGCTGCAATGGTCAGGAGGCAGGAGTCCAGGGAGCCCTAGCTGTTACTCAATCCAACAGCGACACCCAGGGCTTCATAACCACAGTCAATCCCTCTTTTAATCTCCTCCCCCATGCTTCATGCCACCTAGAAACTCTTCCAAAATTTAGCCCTCTTCTGTTCCTGCATGATTACACTAATTGAGAAGAAAATAATATTTTGCTGCAGTAATTTTATCAACGAAAATTCTGTATACTGGTGCAATGAGTAAATTAGATCAGCCACAGGCAAATCTATATTGAAACTGCATTCACATGAAGTGGATTGTATTTTTTAATCTCTATCAAAATATTTAAGATGGTATTATTTGTTTGCAGCTAAGGTCAAGACAGACAACTTATAAAACCTCCCATTCCTGCTTCCTCACTACAGTGAAAAACTCACTAAGGCCACACTGAAATTATTTTTGGTAAGCTTCTGTTGAATAAATCTATAAACCAAACGAACAGCACGCTCAAGGAGTCTGTCACCATCAAAATCATAGGTGCAGATTCTGTAATAGTGATCACTGAGTCATATTTTTATTAAATTGACCCTGAACAACCCCCTGAAGACACACACGTGAACATAAGTGGTAAAATCATTACAGACATAAGAGTACCAGGCATTAATGACTCTGGAAAAATATTTCATTAGAAGCAGAAAACACCTTAGAACTGATCAGGACACAGGGTGTACATGAGAACAAGCCAAATTACACACCAGTTGTCTACACTTTTCACTCACAGAATGTGAAAGCTGCCTGGCAGTCACTGGGCCATTGGCCATGTCACCAGTGTACAACTGCACGGCCGCTGAGGTAGTTCCTTGTTTGCTTCCCAAGCCTGGGCTTCCTTCAGACACAAAGGGGATACCTGCTCCTCTCTGTGAGGTAGGAGACAGCTCAACTAAAAAAAGCCCCAGACTGAAACAGCAGCAAATGAATTAAACCAATGTCCACAGTTTTACCACCAAGCAGAGAAGTTGGAGAGGTGAAGGGGATGAATGAAGTTCAAAGTTTGTACATTCCATTTGAGAAGCTGAGGCTAATTGAGTAGAAAACAAATGAATTCTGTGTTACACTAATTTAAAGCACAAAGGTGCAAAGCACTGATTCTACTTTGAAACAGAGCATGAAAAGTTCAGAGAGCAGGAGTAAGTATAATAATCCATGAATCCATAAGTATAATAAACCAATGGCTAGGTTAGGCCATACATGAAAGCATACTTGGTCACTTCCATACAGTACCACGGGCTCTTTTGGAAAAAACAACCCCGGGCATCCTTCTCTAATGGAAACAGACCTTATGTAAGTAGTGAGTACCTTAAGTAAGTCTGAAGATCAGGACTAAAGTGTCTGAAGCTGAGCATCCAAAATGTGAAGCATCTGTGATTCATTTAATTCTTCTGACAATGTGTGTCATAGTCCACAAACTATTTGCACTTTCAGATATTTGCTGGTCCCTTTCAAGCAGTCTCCATGTTTTGTAGGATTTATACTGAAATAGTTAACCTACCTGCTTTTACAAAGAAAAAGTAAACTCCTGTTTATTCCTGCCACAGCACAGCTGGAAATGGGGTATTTAGAAAGCCAGCAACCCCATATACTCTCAATGTGAGGGTGTTGCTATAGTCTGCAGCTCTATACCACTGGCTTCCCTTTGCACTTTTTTTTCCTTCAGAATTTGGCAAGAAAGGTTATCTAAAAACCAGTCCACATCTTGGTAATCTTCAGGCCACCGCAAATATCGACCCCTTTGTAAAAAGTTTCGAATTGGTTTATGTTTCATCAGTTGATATTGAGAAAGCGACCCAACCACGACCATAATGAGGACATCTTTCAGATCACAGAAGTACCTGCTCTGGGCAAAATTAAAGGCTTCCACACACCACCCATCTTTGAGAAACTGCCTGGTCACAATGCAAATTGTTTTCCTGCTGTTACAAATGGCATCACGGATATTGTTAATATGTTCTTCCCCAGGCAAGAAATCTCTTTCCTCAAAGCACAAGGTAAACGGGTTTTTATCAAAATATTGTGAATCCAGATGCTTTAGCAAAGAATTCTGGACCCAATCAAAGTCATTTCTGCTGTAGCACAAATACGCATCATATCTGTACTCACTTTTATCTGCTGCTTGTGGATGGCTGCCTATTATTTTTTTGGTGACAGTTTTATACCAGACAAAACAAATCCCCCGGCAGCGAGTAAAAATGATGACTGCCGTCAGAAACATCAGAAGAGTGACAGAGGTGAAGATGAATACTGACAACCTGAGTGTCTGCTGGAGTTCATCTTCATCGCAGTCATCGTAGATCAGAGATGACAGCGGCACCCCTGCAAATGCAGGTGGGTATGCACAGTATCTGTCAGATTGAGAGCCAGCTAGGGTTACATTGGTTTCATTTAGCCACACCAGCAAACTCTTTAAAGTACAATCACAGACATACTTATTATGTGTAATATCCAGAATACTCAAAGTCACAAAAACTTCAGGCTCAGGAGAAAAAAGCTGGTTTCCAGATAAGTTTAGGTTTTTTAGGCTTTGTGGGAAAAGCCCAGGGGAAAGATGAGACAATAGGTTGGAAGCTAGATTTAGTCTTTTTAGAGATGTTAGACCTCTGAAAATCTCCTGTGGAAGAGCTCTAAGGTAGTTGTTATTCAGATGTAGGACCTGAAGTCTGGACAGTCCCCCAAACACATCCAAACATAAATCTCTCTCCCACACAAGCTGTAACATATTTTCACCTAAATCCATGTAGATTAACTGGTTGTTTTCTATAATATTATGACTTCTCACACAGTAAGACAAGCGGTTCTGTTTTAAGAAGATATACTCCAAACCTGGAACTTGGAAAAGAATATACAGGTCACCCAGGTTTGCCAACCAATTTCTTTCTAATTCAAGATGCGTTGCTGCTATTGCTGTGCCAGCTACAGATATTATCTTATTGTCACCTAAATAGACAGAGGTCAGCTGTGGAAAGGAAGGGAGTGTTTTAATGGCATTGTCTCGGAGATCAATTATTTTCAGACTTACTAAGTCACTGAATGATTTTCCACCGATCATCCCAATATGATTTTGCTGTAAATCAATACACATTACACTATGCAGACCCTCAAAAGTATAATCATACAACTCACCTAAAAGATTACTTGAGAGATTGAGAATCTGTAGGTTTCCCAAGCCAAAAAATGCTTGCCTTTTGATTTCATTTATCTTGTTTTTGAAAAGGTTCAGCAATTCCAGATTACCAAGGCTTTGAAAGATAAATGAATTGAGAGAGAAAATGTAACCATTTGAAATATTAAGCAAACGAAGATCACTTCTTGCTAGCCCAGCAAATGTATCCTTATCTGGATTTTTTAAGTTATTAAAGCCAAATCCTGAACCCATTGTATGAGAGCTAAATATTAAAGAATGGATTTGAGTCCCTTTAATAGCTGTACAGAAATACTGGACTGTCTCTGTGCTCCAGCCATTTTTACTAAGATCTAGTGAGATAAATGTAATATTTCTGAAAGGATTTGGGCATTTGGCCCAGGCCACTTCATCTATCTTGTACAAATTATTAGAACTGAGGCTAAATAATAAAAAGTGTTTTCCTTGGAAGCTGGTAAGGTTGCTTTCACACAGGCTGGATATTTTGTTGAATTTCAGGTTCACGCTTTTCAAGACTGTTAGATTATAAAATAAGGGATGAGGCTGAAGTTTTGTGATTTGGTTCCCTGAAAGATCCAGTTCTTCTAGTGAGCTCAAATCTTGAAAGTAACGCTCCTCCAAGATGGAATCTCCAAGGTAGTTGTTAAACAGACGGAGTACAGTAAGACTTGCCAAGCCCACAAAAGCATCAAGATCCAGTTCGAGAATCTTATTGAATCCCAAGTCTAAGATACGAAGGTTTGGCAGGTTCCTGAAAGCTCCTTTTCCTATGGTAACAGGATAGACATGTTGTGTTCCAATTTCCAACAACAACAAGTGCTCCAGCAGTGGAAATGAAGTTGCAGTCACTTGTCTGATATAGTTGAAAGTTAGCAAAAGCTTCACTGTATCCTTTGGCACAAGCGGAATATCCGTGAGGTTGCAGGAATGATACAGGGAGACCTGGGCTTCTGAATAACATTTTCTAAATGCACATATATAACTAGCTAGTGATATTCCAAAGACAAGTATTAGCTGTTGACGTAACATCGTGAATCTATGTGAAAAAAAGTGAAAATAGTAAGCATTAATTCTGTAGTTGGCTATCTGTGCAGTTAGCTGTAGAATAAAAGACTAATATCACAGTAAAAATGACTAGTGATTTGGGATTTATCCTTTCTCTGAAGTGTAACAGGCTTATCTGATAGGCTGGCTGATCAGAAGAAGATGGGTCCCAAAGAGATGTGAGCACCTCCTGTGACTTGAAAAGTAACCCTCCTTTAGGTACCTTACGGGAGGCACTAAAACCCCGCTAGGTAAGTATGAAAATCTTGGCCTAGCTATTTAAATTGTGTCATGGAACTGATAATGCTGGTGTATTAACTTAATCCTTAATCAGTTATAAGAACAGGTTTAAATAAGTTTGAATTAGCAAAGTAAAGTGCAGTCATCCAGTTGTCTCAACAGAGGAGGCAATGTTGCTCCTTCCCTGAGCGCTCTCCTTGTGAGGGCAATCATGCTATTCGGAGTTCGGATTGCTGTCATACAGAAATGCCTAACAGCCATGGATTTTTAAAAGGGGGACCTCTTTTGGGGCTCCCTGAGCCTCAGATTAATCCTACAACGTGAAGATGTTCTTGAATGGGTTGTAAAATAGTTTTGGAAGTATAGGCAGGAACAAGGCTAACACTGAAGGAAAGGAAAAAACATGGTAGCCCGAAACTGTACTGCAAGACTCCATGTTTTGTGAAAAACTACATTTCCTGAACTGAAAATTCTTAAGTTATACAAAAAGGTGCATAAACCTTTATGCAGCTTACTGATGAATCCATTTACTCCTTTATTCCCTTTCTGGATTTTCCTTGAATTATGCCATCCACCTACCTGTCTCTCTCTTTATCTAAGACAAAAACCTCTTCAAAGAAAGAAGGGTCTCTTTTATTTAGCGTTGTAAAAACCAGATCAAATTACTAGCCCTAAAATGATTGCTTATGTACTGTAGCTTAAAAAAGCTAACTAAGATTGCAACCATCTACCTCTTCTTTTAGAAAAGCATTTATTGAAATGAAATGCCAACCAATGGAAGAATTTTTGTGACTTCCACCACAAACTGCTTAAAAATTGGTAAGTGTAAATCCTTGCGGAACCAAACTGTAGATGGCCATCTAACAGCTGCTAGGTTCAGAACAGAAAACAGCTGGGCTTTGAGGCAGTAATTAAAAGGAGGTAAACCCCAATAATTATTATTAACTTGTAGCAACTATGACTTCCAGGGTGAGTATGCAAATTTCTACCCTAGACGCTCAAACACCAAGTGGGAAACACATGTACCTTGCAACTTAAAATACTAATCTTGTCTCTTTTAAGACAATTTCATAGTTTTGGTGCAAGAGCTGATTCTTGAAAGTAAAAGAGGTTATGAATATAGGATAAAGTGCTAAATTCTGAAGTTCTGGCACTAAAATTTCATTCATATTTTGTCTCACTAAGGAATTTAGGATGTGCTGCAAAGAAAAGCAAATTGCAGGCAATGAATATCAAAATTCCATCAAGAGATTTTAACTGAATCTATGGGGAATAACTCCTAGTACTAGAAAATAATAGTGTTTTCTACCCTCTTTTTTTGACTGTTAAAAGGGGACATTATAAACAGTAAACTATATAATGTTAGTCTTTGAGATTACAAAACGTTGTGGGTTATAAAAAAAAAGACAGACCTAAACATACAGCCAGTCATACAAGATCTTGTTTACCTTACACTTTTTCTCTTTCCTTGAACCATGAAAACAAAATACCAAGTTTCCCTATTATTCTTTGTTAACTATTACAATAGTTCTAGTTGACACCATAATACAAAATATTTAGCACAAATAGGTTTAAATTACATTTATCTGTCAGATATTTACATTTCCATTCCTTGTATTTGTCCAGATGCTGTGGTTGGCTTTTAAAGTATGGGCAAAAAAATCACATCATCACCAAAGGCAGTGACAAACAGAAAGTATTTTGGAAGCCAAAATTTAATAGACACATGTACCAATTTACCACAATAAAAAGCTCAAAATGTTTAGAGTGGAAGAATTAGAAAACGTTTTTTGAATTTAAAATTGTAGTTAAAGAAGTTTCTAACAGTCTCTTAACAGTTGTTAAACTCCACCTCCACTCTGGTTTAGTCACAAGCAACATTTGTAAACTCTTTGCTCATTTGATTTGTGCTAACTCTTTGCTGCCTCAATTTTTTTCTGTGTAAGTTACTACCTTTTCCTTTCAATCTTGGCCCAGAATGAGCAGGAGGATGCTGGCACTAAGTAATGCCTCTTACTGATCTCATGAGGACAGCAAAGATTTTTACTTTAACAGAATCCCTCCATATAGTGTTTTATACAACCCTTCATCATTGTACATTAGCACCTAATATCTTTTGGGAAGAATAGTTTTCCAAAAGCAACCATCATCCCATTCAGTTACATACCTGTGCATGTACATGAAGATAAAGGGATGTCTGAGTGCTTTGTTTGTTATTGAAAAATGGAGTGATGAAGTTTAGAGAACGAGAGCTCAGCATCTGAGATTTTGTTTCATTTTACTGCGTTGCTGTCAGAAGAGGTAAGTAGTAAAGAGAACTGTCAGAAGAGGTAAGTAGTAAAGGGAAAAGTTGGAGGGGTAGTAAAAATACAGCAAGTGCTTTTAGGGTGGAAAGTCCTAAGCTGGGTGCGTTTATGACAATGGAAAGAACTTTTACAATGCAGGTGGGTAGTCTACCTAGATCTAAAGGCAGCAAGTAAATGCATACAGAATGCAAATACTCTAGCTCTGGTTTCAGCCTCCTCAGGAAGTGTCTGTTTGGATCAGGGAAGGCCAATGGAGATGCTTTCACTGGTCTAGTCTGAAACAGGCCTAGAATATTGTACTAACTTTTTTAAAAAAACTCAAGTTTTGTCACCTTGGTTTTACATCACATAGAAAACTTCACTAGCACAGCAAGAAAGGAAGGGAAATGACAGTACCTGAGAGGAGATGTTGTAGTAGTGTCTGTCCATCTCAGCATAGCTGTGTATGAGGTCCAACACAAAAAACCCTAGACACTGCCTGTAACTCTTTTTATGTAACAAACTAAGAAAATCAACCATGATCACCTTCAAAACAATCCCTTTCTGAAGCTGACACACAGCTGCATACGATGTTGCCAGTGTTCAAAGCAATTCCACAGATCATTTTCTGAATGGCTACTGAGATCTCCATCACTTTTGCTTTCATATCTTGTACTGACAAAAAATGGGTTCCTTTGAGCACTGACTTGATCTTTGGGAAAAGGCAGTTATTAGCTGAAAACTGCTTCACAGACAAAGCACTGTGGGCTTGTGCATTGTCTTCAGGCTAACTCGCTGTCACTCTTGCACACTGACATTTTCCAACTGAGGGTTAAAAAAAAAAATCTATATTTGAACACGTGGCCACTCATACTTCGTGAAGTGATTGAGTTGAGCCTTATCTCACTGTGACAGGTTAGGACACGTTCTATAAGCCTCCCACTCTCAGTTCCCAAGCTATAGGGTTAGTTTTGTGGGTTTTTTTGTGTCGGAACTTGTATACTTTAGGACATCCACAGAGGCTGTCAGTAAGCAGGTCTGAAGTACAGCTGAAGAGGAAGGCTAAGACTCTAATCTTTTTGGCGTACACAAGCCAGGAAAGAAGTTAAGAGTAATAACTGTCCCATGGAAAATTAGAAAGGATTTGCCATTTCCCCTTCCACACCCCCAACAAAAATGCATTGGAGTCCACATAAATAAAGAATGGGTTACATACCATATTTTTGTCTTTGCTGATGGCTGAGATCATTTGCTTACTTTTTAAGAGGAAAATTTTGGTCTCAGAAGTGGTTTTGTGCAGCATTCAGTAGCATGTTTACTCTCTTCAGCAGCCCCCCCCTGCTTCCGTCACATAACCCTAGGTCAAATATGAATGGAAGTGAACAGACATGTATCATATGTGCCTATGAAAATGAGCAGTGGGCCTAAAGAGCTCCCAATTTTCACCCCTAGGTTTTGAGGAACAAGGCTCGGTGGACTCTAGTGAAGACTACTGTGATATAATCATCTATAACAGGGCTGTCAAACTCATGGCTCCCTCCATCCTCCTGCTCCTGCAGCGTAACGCGCGTCACACGCTGCACACGAGTGGTGCTGGCAGGAGCGCAGGGACAAGGAGCTCAGAGCTGCTGCCAGGCAGAAACAAAGTGGTGGGCTGGCTAAAATAAGGTGGAAGGCCGGATTCGGCCTGTGGGCCATGAGTTTGACACCCCTGATCTATAAGATTTAAAGAGTTTTAAAATCTTCTCAATAACCTATTGCAGTGACACCAGTCAGTAAAAGGAACTGTGTGCCCACCATGAGAACACAGTCTTCTGATCAAGAATACCACTCATTTAGGTGTTTGGGATGTTGTTTGTATATAAAAAGGTGAAGACAAAGGTAAAGCTGGTAAATTGTTCATTATCTGCACCAAAAAAAAGTGCAACTTTTCATGCTAACTTTCACAAAAACATCCAGGCCATTTTCTGAAGGTCACTGAATCACAGATGAGTAGTGTGTATATATAATAAAGGTAGCAGGATCTTTTGATGACTGTGTGAGAATCTGATCTCTAATTGCCACAAGCCTGCTTTAGGATTAAGGATTAAGGGATAAACATAAATCTTACTGCCATGTTGGAAGGCTTTTTCTCCCTTTAGCTCCATAGCTCAGGGCCTTGCTGTTCGGACAGCAAGATGTGAGAGTTCACTTGGAGCCTGCATGAGTGGTGCCGTTACCCTGATGTGCTTCTGTGAAACACCACTAGTTGTCACAGGTAGCACAAAAGCTCTCCAAAGAAAAGGAAGAAAGAAAGAGGATTAAGCAATTTCAGGGTGTATTTCCTGCCTGTAAAATCAATACTTAGAAGATAGTCCTGTTTTCTCCCCTTTATACTCTAAAAAGTTATGTACTGAAGAGACAAAGACCATCTTAATTGTCCCTTACTTTTTTCCTATAGTGAGATGGGTTTGTACATAAAATTAAACTGAATTAACTTAAAAACTGATACGTAAAGTGATTTCATCACCAGTGTACAACTTTTTTGTGAATGTTCTGAAAATATATTTAAGCTAATTTCTCTATGCATGTGTCCAGAGTTCAGGTAACTGAACACACATCTAAGCTAAACCACACTGAGTCTGCAGTGTTTATACATAAGTTTCTAGACAGAACGGTGCCACACTTCCCCTTTCTAGCAAATTCTAAGATTTGAAATAGTTCTCTGGTTTTGAATCCAAACAGCAACAGGTTTTTCTGTATAGAAAATCATATCATTTCAACTGGTTTGCTTCTGATTGTTAGATAGTAATATAAATACGTTCTTGCAAATTTCTGTACCTCTCTTAAATTCACCAGAGTAGCTGTACTGCCCGATAAGGATGGACACATTCACAGTTGTGATATAATGAATTGGGGGTCCTGCCCATATACAGCTTCTGAAATCTGCATGAAGTAGTTATGCTCTCAGTCTGAAATTGTTCCGACATACTGTGCCTTTACACGGCATCCAACATTACTGACAAAGGTCACACGATGTCTTTCCCAGACCAAAAACAACAGTCAGTTGTTAAATCCTTTTGGGACAAGGGATTAACCACTTTCTAGAAGAGTTAGCTAACCCCAGATCTTTTTGCCAGAAGCTGGCAAAGTGCAGCACTCATTAACAATATCAATAAAGAAATCTGCTGTAGGTACAAAGCTCATGGGCATGAAAGAGTCATGCTCATGGGAAATGGGAAACAACGAACAGAAACAGTTTGGAATCTTTGGACATTTTTGCATATTTTCAGGTTACGCTTCAGTCACTATAGACAATCTCAGCTAGCTCTGAGATTTCAAAGGCCTCTTGATTCAGTCCATGAGTTCTGGAACAACAATCCAGACAAAGTCAAAGAAATTCTTCCTTTCTTTTCTCCTTCTTCCTCTTTCAAACTCAGTTTACTTTTGAGAATAAACGTTAGGCAAATGTTCATGTTCTAATAGTATTAAAGTTTAAATACCTGATCTGTGTACATCTGTAACTGATCTTTGGCCATGTTGCATATAAGGTGCTTAGAACAGCTCCAGGAAAGTGTTTATGGCAGATACAAGAGTCTGTTACCACTCAGCCATGCTGACAGGACAAAGCTGAGCTGTAAGACACAATGAAACACACATAGAGATCATTGGCAATTAGGGCTGAAATGATTTCTCACAGTTCAGCAGTGTGGGACCGCTGAGCCAATGCAGAAGTGCTACAGGGGTTTAAGCAAGACTCTGCTCCTGACCTGAGACTTGATATTATTGTCAATGAGTGATCTTAGTTCCCATCTCCATCCTGTTATCTTCAATCCCTTTCTCTTTTCATTATATTTTGTCTTAGGCATGAACCAAATGCTAGGTCCTGCATTTTAGTCACAACAACCCCATGCAAGGCTGCAGGTTTCGGGAAGAGTGGCTGGAAAGCTGCCGGGTGGAAAAGGACCTCAGAGTGTTGGTTGACAGTCGACTGAACATGAGCCAGCAGTGTGCCCAGGTGGCCAAAAAGGCCAACAGCATCCTGGCTTGTATCAGAAATGGTGTGGCCAGCAGGTGTAGGAAGTGATTGCATCCCTGTGCTCAGCATTGGTGAGGCTGCACCTTGAATCCTGTGTTCAGTTTTGGGTCTCTCACTGCAAGGACACTGAGGTGCCGGAGGGTGTCCAGAGAAAGCAAAGAAGTCGCTGAAGGGTCTGGAGCGCAAGTCTTATGAGGAGCGGCTGAGAAAACTGGAGTCATTCCTATTTTTAGGAGAAAGTGCAGAACAAGTAAAATATCCTCGTCTCATATCATGAGTCATTTCTTCACTCATAGCAACGATTACAGGCATCTCTCCCAGAGGCTGGTGATGCATACTGACTGTGAAGGACTACTTGTATTTGGCATTTGGTAAAACTTCTCAGGAAAAAACCAAAGCCCTTCAAAGAGCACCCTTGTTCTTTCAATCTAACAGTAAGTCTACTGACAAAGAGTGTGTAATATTTATGTAGGCCATAAAAAAGTTCTTAAACGACATATGACAAACAGTAAATCTTCTTTCTTAGACTGGCCAAATAAACACCAACTGCTATTGTGAAAATTTGTACTGCTGCTGTCATCTGATTAGATCAAATCTACTTACCGAAACAAAAATAAAACTCGAAGCTTTTACCCAGGCTCTAAGCCATGATAATATATGCTTTTGTGCTCATAAAAAGGTTTGGAGTGTAAACAAACTTTTCTTCATGGCATCCCTGTATCCAATTACAATCTAATTTCATTCATCAGACTAATGAATGATCCCCTGTCCCACTCCCTCAGCTTCTCCCATAAGTTGCTATGATGCTTAAGTCAAATACAGCATTTTTCAAATTAAAATCAGGAAAGCGTGTGAATACTGTCATAGTTCCCGTCATTTATTGGGAAAAACTAAGACAATAAAGCATTTAATGATCTGACAGAAAAGAAGGACCACGAAAAACAGCCATGGGTTTGGGCAATCAGAAGCTGCCTATGGGATGTAATTATTTCACTCCTGTTCATCATCTAGATTTATTTGTTTTGATATCCCCTCAGATTCTATGAAGAGATGTGGACACACACACTTCAAAGACAGTGTGATTCCTCAATTCTTATTATATTATTACAGTTCTTTAAAAGAAAGCAGTCTTCAGAATGATGGGGAAATAAAATACGCTCTGGGCTACTTCTCTGAGGTACAGCAGTAAACTGGATAGGTACAGGGATGTTGCTGTAGCCCCAGACTCTGGCCCCGGCCCCACTCATTTTTTTTTTAGCCCCTGGCACCATTTTGAATGTTTCCCTCCCAGACAGAGCCAGCCCACTCTTTTCCCTGCCTGAGCAGCTGAGCTGGTTGTTGCAGTGAAGTACCCCAGCACTGGACACTGGTCCATCTGCCAGTCTGAGGCAGCCCAGGCTCCTCTGCTTCGGTGTCTCATAGGGGATTACAAAGGCAGAGAGCCTCAGCTAGGTTTAAGATCAGGACCAACAAGGTTTCTTAAGCTCTTCCAGGTCCTGAGGAAATTAATTTCACAAGGCTTCAGTGAGGACAGTGAAAAATCCTGTTTGGCTTTTTTTTTTTCAACTCAGTGCTACAGGTGTCTCCCAGCAGATACGTTGGTTCAAAGCAGTACAAACCAGCCTTGGACGGTCACAGTCACCACTCTAAATGCATGTTGAATTTCTTTTAATCTGAAAACTGTCATGTGATAACTGCCTGGTCTAGACTAGAAGCCACTCCAGGGAAGTAGTGTTTCCCCCCTGTTAGTTTCCCTTCCCTCTTACTAATCATTTTGAACTATGTTTTTCACAAAGTGGATTTAGCCCAGGGACAAAAGGTCCTTTATTGTGCTTGCAGGATAATTAGAAGTAGCCAGGATTAAAACTCTCACCAGGAAAAGATCAAAGTGATAATAGGAAAAGACCTCTTAAGAACAACGGTCAAGTTTCTAACTTACAGGCCAGCTTTCACAGATAGGACAGAAATACTTGAGGAAGCATCATTCAGACCGTAACTCAGCTCACAGGTAAAGCTCTGTACAGCCTTACCTGCAAAGTTAATTATTTTATAAAGCTCATCAGTACTGTCATACCACTGAAATAGTGGTCAGACATAAAACAGTGGTAATGGTTCAGTACCTGAAATCAGCAAAGATGACTAAATGGCTAGTTGGAAAGGAAATGGCATGGTTGTCATGCCTGCACTCCTGGGACCCAATCTAAGCACATTATTTATTAAGGAACTATTAAAAAAGTATGGAGACAGGCGCCTAAATAAGTAGAACCAAATGGAGCAATTGATAATGAAGAGATGTTTGCTTTTTCAAGTATGTTTTTTGCACATATGTTCTAAGAAAAGCAATGAAAAGATAACAAGCTGCAAATGCCCAGTGACAGAAGGACCATAAACACAGTACAAAAGAAAGACAGACAGGCAGCCAATTTGCCCAGCATTTAAGTGAAGTTAGAAACTTGCTTCAGTCTCTCCTGGAATGGAGACATTGAAAACATACTTTCTCAGTTTCTTTCAAACAGGTATAGATGAGAAGAAATTTGGGTTAGCTTTAATTTGGGGAGGAGAAAACTTACACTCAAAAGTATAGCTGACATAACTTTGCACTGCAGAAGCTGTTGTGCACAAACCTAACAAGTGAAGAAGGTAGAAAAGAAGCTAGACGCCTTCCCTAAACAGTTCTTATGTGAAGCTTTTGGTGAGTTAGCTATTTCATTGACCCACAGTATGGGAGTAAAGTCCTACAGCTCACCTGCATATATATCCTATATATCACCTGCTTATATGATCTACTGATGCCCTTACACAAGATGATCCCAACTCGACCAAGAAGACCAGCTAAACTGCGTTAAAGACATTTAGAGTGACCAAATTATACACTCCATGTAATACATGTAGAAGGATACGCACCTGACTTCTGAATCCATAAAAGATCTGCTGTCTTACACCTAGGGACTGCCAAACCAGAAATTCCTGTGTAGGATAGATTTGAAATTCTGTCCTTACCCAGCTCTTTCGGGGGAGAAAGCTAGCAGTGTCTTCATTTAGCACATTAATCTACCATGTAAAACAGCTACACTCAATTGTGTTTTCTACACAATACAATAGCAAACCTTTTCACCTCTCAAATACTCATTAACTGTGGAAGCATTGAATACTTTGGTCTGGAGGCACTCCTCTTCTGTTACACCTCATACAACTGACTGAATATTGTTCAAGATTCACTACATCAAAGATGTGTTTCAGCATAACAAGGGTTTGGGAGATGCTTTGCATGGGGCTAAGAAACAGAAGGGAGGAGATCTGCTCTGAGCAGTTCCCACATTCTGACTATTCAACTATTCAACCCAGAAACCAACCTTAAGAGAATACCTTTGATGCCCTTTTGCTCTCCTCTCTAGTTCCTGCCTCTTACCATCTCAACCAACTTCTAGAAGTTCTTGAATAGTGTTACAGGAAGCTGAAGAGTGCCAAGAAGAGCCTGTCACCAACTAGGATGAAGACTGTCTCATTTGCCTTCAGGCAGACTATGAAGTTGAGTAAACTCTCCCATGATCTGGGCAAATGCTCCTGGACATGAGCCACTGAATTAAAGGTGTACAGTAACAATTCACTGTTCCATTTTAACACAAAGCAGAAGCACTGATGCATTTTGGGGTTGGTCTGAGCAAGAAGCATGCCTACATCTACCCATGCAATGTAGCCAGGTTAGACACCAACTGATCAGCCCTGTCACACCGAGGCATTGCGGGGTGTTTGCAGAAACAAATTCCACACTGGAATACTGAAGTGAGGGAGAACCCTGCTGATAGCCAGCAAGCTAGACTCTTCTAAGACCAGGTGCAGGTGAGGCTGTGCCTCGTGCTGTCCCACCTCAGGTGCCTTTCTACATTTTAGGAAGTTTACACCCTACATATCCTCCCCCACCCCCTTAAAATGCATATAACAATCTCCATCTGCCCTGGAAGTAAAACGCCAAATACTGTACTATTTTGAGCAATGTGATGCGCAACGCAGCTGCCAAAAAACTTCTCCTGAGGGTGGCTAATGTCTTATTTCTCAGCAGTTCAAAAAGGAAAGGCAAAGGGTGGAGACAGAAGGTGAAGCTTGGCACCTGGACAACGGTAGTCCACTCTGCTCTCGTGAGACCCCACTTGGACTGTTGTGTGCAGTTCTGGAATCCCCAAAGTAAGAAAGATATGGAACTGTTGGGACGGGTCCAGAGGAAGGCTACGAAGATGATCGGGCTGGAGCACCTCTGCTATGAGGACAGGCTGCGAGAGCTGGGGTTGTTCAGCCTGGAGAGGAGAATACTCTGGGGAGACCTTATAGCAGCCTTGCTGTACCTGAAGGGGCTACAGGAAAGCTGGGGAGGAACTACTTACAAGGGCAAGGAGTGACAGGACGAGGGGGAATGACTTTAAATTGCAAGAGGGAAGATTAGGTATTAGAAAGTAGTTTGTCACGATGAAGGTGGTGAGGCAGTTGCACAGGTTACCCAGAGAAGCTGTGGATGCCCTCTCCGTGGGTGTTCAAGGCCAGGCCGGATGGGGCCTTGATTAGCCTGCTCTGGTGGGAGGTGTCCCTGACCATGGCAGGAGGGCTGGAACTGGATGGGTTTTAAGGTCCCTTCCAGCCCAAACCACTCTACGATTCTGTGAACGGTGGGCTGTGAAGGACCAGTACGAGCCGCCGCTCCGCTCTCGCCTGCCCCGGCCCCTGCCCCTGCCCGGGCCGCCCCTCGGGACCCGCCGCAGCCCCCCCCTTCCCTGTAGCGCCCCCGCCCGCGCTCACCTGCGCCGCCTCGGCCCCCGCCGCCTCCACTGCCGGGCCGAGCCCAGCCCGCCCCGGGGCGGAGCGGCGCCAACGGAAACGCGGGCGGCCGCAGGGGCGCGTGCCCCCTGCAGCTCGGTGAGGGGGGGGCTCGCTCTTTCCCTCCGCGCACCCGCCCGCTGAAGGCAGAAAGCGTTTCCAAACACTTCTCCTGACTGTTTGCCCCCGGTTTACGTGTCCCAACGCGCGTCTGCTGTGATCACTTCACTTCACTTCTAATCCCGTTGTTGTAGCTGTGGGAAACGCCTATTTTTTTGTGGATCCGGTCAGCCAGGGCCTCTATTTGTCCACACGTATAAAAGAATCACAGAGTGTGTTGAGTTAGAAGGGACTTAAAGCTTATGTTGTACAGTCAACTGCTGCTAACAAGAAGTCACAAATTCACAGAAGTGTTTTTTGCAACAGCTCTTGCCAAGTTATGGTTGAAAATCCAACCTGGAACTTTTTTTAGTTCAGTGTATTGACTTCAGTTTATCACTGAACAATGCTCACGCACTATTATTACAACTGCAGGCTTGCTTTTGCGTTGTCTTCTTGATTCAGTTATTTGAAACCTCCAAGTTAAAATGTATAAATCACAGATAGGACTCTTTTATAAAAAGATGCCAACACAGTAAGCTGCTGTGCTTGTGTAACTCACGAAGAAACAGCTGTCTGTTAATGCAGCTGTGTATTCTGTAGCACTGTGCTGACATCTTTCAATGCCTTCTTGTGCAGAGGAAATAATGCAATTCCAAATGCAGATGAGCATGATGAGATGCAGATGAGCATGTTGTACTTTGATGACAAAAGGCACACCTACACAACCATCTCATGTTCTGTCACTTGCAAGAAATGATGGAAACTAAACCAAAAGTTGTCTTTCCGCCAAGGTGTCTCTTGCTCCTCCATTATGCAAGTCACATACACATAGAAAGCTGGACACCTAGCAGGCATCATAAAGGATTAGGAAAGAGGGAAAAAGAAAAGATATCCTCTCCATGAGGATATACACATGAAACCACATGTAATGATTACAGTAATATTTAGAGAGTAATTATTTACAGAATTTTACTCTGTCCTAGTTTACGCAGCTTCTTGAAATTAAGCACTGACATACGTAATTTAAGCTTATTACTAATTTCAAGAAAATGCCATATATGAAGGTTCATTTATTAAAGGTCAGTAAATGCCTTAAAAGATTTTGTAACAAACAGTAATTTGTCTCATATTTTGATAAAGACTGCAGCAGGTTGGTAGGCTGTTTGTTGCCATGGTTTATCACCAGCTATGATATCTTCTAGTGATGTGCTTGTATTATTTCCAGTGTATCCCACTCTGTTTTAAACATGCTAATAAAATACATTAATAATGTGCAATCTTTACAACCTACCTTAAAATACAACTAGGATATAATCTTTACTGAAATAAGACCCAAACAGGTGTTCTCTCTGGTATGTAATAGAGTAGATTTAATACTAAAAAAATGTGCTTCCAGCCAAAGAACAGGTCCTTGTGTGTGCTGGCTGTGCAAACAACATTTGCCAGAACTCAGGGTATGAAATTCTAATAGCCACTGAAGGTTATCTATGGTGAATGACTAACACTTTCTAAATTAAGGTCTATAATTGCACTCTAGTGATCAATGCATTAAATTACTGATTTCTAATGTAAGACACTTACCAAGTGTGTATCTTATTGTCCTCTGGGCTCACCTGTAGTGTAGGTGAAATACATGGTAGTTTCCCACAGGCTTGTTCCAAAGCAGGCTTCCACCCACACAAGACCCAACGCTTTAATAAGGTCATTATTTTTGGACACATGCATTTTCATACCTTGCATAGCTGCAGACATTGCATTTCCTTACCTTGCGAGTCTCAGTTAGAATTATCCTATGAAGTGCCAAGAATTGTTTGATTTTTTTTCCCACCTGGATTTCACAATGAACATGGGAAAATCTGTGAACATCTTAGTAAACCTCCAGCTTTTTTTTTTTTTAAAGCCAGTGTAGTTTGTGTTGAGTGTTTGGTTAAAGTGTTTTAGAAAGCTTTTATCAAAGCAGTGAGCTCAACAGCTTGTCCACAGAATGGATCAAATAAGAAGAAATAGATTTCTACATATACGAAGATAATTATTCTCCCTTTATGCACATAGAAGGATCCAAATTGAGCCTCTATGGGTGAATTGGCATCCTGATTTAGGCAGCATTGATTTTTATCTGAATGTGCTTCTGTGAGCTTCATTCTTAGTCAGGCTAAAGACTTTGAGTGTCAGTTTTTTTTGTTTATGTGCCTTTGTAACCTTGACTACTGCTGAGTTCAGTTACAAATATGACTGTATTTATTTGAGTGAAGAAGAGAAAAGCAAGATCAGTAAAGCCTAACAGCAAAATTTTGATCACGTGATGAAAGTGCTTTATCAGTCTTGACATAAGAATAATTCAGCGTATTATGTTTTAGTTTTAAAGTGCCGATATGTTCATTTTAACACATATTGAAATCGAAGTTGAAATTAGTGTGGTCAGATCTTAGCAAAAAAAGCTCAGAGCCGTGCTTACCCTGCTTGGGATTCTTAAAAATGAGGTAAAAATATGTGAAACGCTAGTGTCTGAGGAACTGATTCTGCCAACTCTGGTTTTATCCAAGGTTTGAGCAGATTGTAAGACAAGAAATTGCTCCCAAATTTAAATATATATATATATATATATTTTTATATATATATACATATAATTACAGCTGTGGATTGTCTGACCACCACAGCTGTACAGGGCAAATCCCTATTTTGGGCCCTGCTGCCAGGCCAGCCAGATGTAGCAGCAGCTTCCCCTTGAGGCCACTCAGAGTAGAAGGAGACCTTTGTTCAGGCAGCACCAGCCATCCAGGCAGCTGTTCTCCCTATTCCACAAAGAAAAGCTGACCAGAGCTGAAATCTGGTTTTATACTAACCTGTAATAAACTGGGCTGTGACAGCTTTCATTTATTGAATTGTCCAGCATGTGTATGTGAATGTACATACGCACGCACTCGGGCAAGCTCAGGTCTCTGCCCTCAGAATGCCCCCGGGAATCACACAGCACGTGGTATTGGGTAAGACAGGAGAGGGTCCCAAGAAATAATTCCTGCGTCATTAACAAAAAGGGAAGAGGAAAGTTAAACAAAATCCACTGGTAACACCAAAGGAAATGTCCCATGAAATTGAAAATTGTACATGCTGACAATATGCTGTATTTCTGCGTGCAATTGGGATTTGAAAGTCAGCACCTCTACCACAGCCTCATGAATCCTGTTGCACTCCAGATCTCTGTCAGTTAACAGCATATTCAGCTGGGATGGCTGGATTGCTCCATTCTGACCACTTCTCCAAAAGTGAAAATGACAGATGAATTGCAACATGTCATGTTGTGCCACTCAAGAGCTAAAACCAGCACATCACTTCCTGCACTCCCAAGAACATTATTCTTTTAAGGATATCCCAAGTGGTTTATTAGCAAAGCATATAATATCCTACAGAAAAGGTATTTGTTGCGCATAGAAAGATGCCTGCAGGCATCAGAATACTAATCTGAAGTCTCAATACGAGATCACATGTGTACCAAGAATCAAGAATCTTCTACCCAGATTCAAAAGGAAGGACTCCTGGACAGTCACTCGAGTTCCTGGCCTGGCAGGCCCTTCACTGCCGTTTGTCTCTGGCACCTATGCCCAGGGCGGGAGAGGCCGCAGAGCAGTGCAGAGAGCGAGGCCACGGAACTGTGCACAAGGCCATGCTTCCTGGCAGCACCCTGCCATCGCAGTCCTCTCCAGGTGACTTGCCTCTCAGCCTCCTGCCACACAGCAGGTAAGCACATCAGCTGGGGTGTCACTTGCCAGGACAGAATATTACAGGAGTTGTGCTCACTTGGTGCTGGGTTTAGCCAAGCTCCAACCAGTGTTGCTTGCGCCACTGCTTTTATGCTGACAACAGGCTGCTGGCCAGGAGTAACTGGAGAAAGGGCTCAGGGAGAGAGATGGCTCAGCAGATGTCCCATCATTTCTTGTTTCATCCACACCTGAGATTTGAGTCTTTCTGACATGAGATGTTTTTCCCTTTCTGTGCTCTCTTCCTATATTTTTCCTGCATGTTTTCACCCGACAGCATTTTCTGCTCATTTTATGCTACCAGCACAAGCCCCAAAACACTGGTCTTATTACACCTGTTCTGGCCATGGAAAGTGCTGCCTAAGGGAGAGGCTAAGCTTCTGTGACTCACTGCCTGTGAAGCAACCATCACCTTACAAATCATGTTTGCCTGAAAATAGCATACTTGCCATTTTCAGTAACCCAGTAACAGATTGCTGATATTATTTGTTTACTTTGTACATTTGAGAGAATTTTGTGTCTAGTCACCTTTGCCACTGGTTTTCCTGGCCAGTATGCCAGTATTTGCATTGACAGAGCTGTGTGGTACAGATGGGCTACAATAGCATAAACTCGTGTCTCTTTTCCACTAGTGTATATGGTGCAAATCAACAAAGAGCCTTCAGCTTGTTAAGTAAGCAGAATCAATTCATGACCATGCCAAGGGATAAAGCAGTTGCTCAAGTACAGCATTTACTAGTAATCACAAATATGTGCTTTTGATTTTTTTTGCATTTCCTATCTTAGAATTGTATAAGAACAGTTGTATTTGGCACCTGCACATGTGAGTCCATCTACTTTTGGAATTTAAAATCTATCACAATCTGCTTGGCATCAGTTTCCCTATGAGTTTTCAGCATATACTCATCGCTCTCCATAGTCGGTCTCCATCGCTTTCTCCGTGGCCTGACTAATTAAAGCCTTAGCTCAATTTCTTCTAAGGTCCAAATTCTCTTCACTCTGTAAAAAAGAAAAAAAATTAATCATATGTCAAAGGTGTTCAAACTGTAGTGTCTGTGTTGCAGCCTGTGATGATTATGCAAGACTGTCTGGCCAGCAGCCTGGGCTGTATGCCTTTCACACTCAGTAAACAAATCTTTTCCACAGAGCTTGAATATGTAATTGTGTGGCAGAGGCTGTTTCGTTCTGCAAAAGCAGTTATGAATACATCTTGCATTCAGCTTTGAGATTTCAGTGCAATCATAGGCTAATATTTTTCTGGTTTACATGCTGTTTTTTCCTTCCATGGTCATAATTCTCAACATGAGATTTGGCTGCCCTCTTGTGAGCTTCCTTTTCTTCAAGTGCATGACTAATCTGAACAGAAAAATGAATGCACAGAGACAACACAACAATGAGGCTACTCCTAAGCTTGATTTTCTGTTTAAGGTTTTTTGATTTGTTTTGTCTTCAATGGCAGTATGAGTTGAAAATAACCCCTGCCTCCTACAGCTGGGTCTCAAGAACATGCTGATAACAATGATCTCGCTGATGCAAGAGCCTAGGAGGAAAAACCATGGAAAAGAAATGATAAAGCACCGCTGCAGGGGGAGGCCCATTCTGCCAGAGATCATAAATATATGAGGTTGAGTGGGGGCTGCAGTAGCCAGTATACCTGAGCGAGCAGGAGCAGCACCGTGGGCAGCACAAGGTGGTATGGGGGCCAGAGCGCTGCTGTCTGTCTCTTGCATGCAAAGGCATCGGCCTCCTGGTTCTCATGTGCTCCACAGCTGTAGCTACAGGATGTGTAGATGATGTGTTTGGCAAGCATGGGTGCTATCAGAGACCCAAGGCCCACTCTTCTTGCTCATTATTTGGGAAAAAAAAGTCCCCTTTCTTCTTACTGTGTGTTCAGTCTTGGACCATGGAAGTGAAGGGACAGTCTTCTTTGTGGCTATCATTTCATTTCTTGAGAAAGGATACCCACAACATTTCTTTCTGAAGAAACTCAAAATCTAAATTTATCTTGAGTGTTTTTTTACTAATATGTTATTTACGCATTTAAAATTATGCAGTGGGGGAAAAAAGGCATTTAGAAGACGAGACAGAGTGGCAGGTTTTTGTTCTTGCTGGCTCTTGCAAGCAACTAAGACAATGCCCCTTATGCTAGAAACCAACAGGCAGACCTGTGAGGGCAAAATCACATTTTAAAACTGAATTTTGAAGGCAGAAAAAGTGTTCCTAAGAAAATCTGTCTGTATTAATTAACGGATGGAAGTAATTCCCTCCCTTATTAGGTCTTCTAGAGCAGGCAGATATTTGATTTACATCTGTTGTTTCCTAGTGACATAAAATACGGTTTGGTGACGCAGTCTCAAATGAAGAAACCAAAGGTCAGGGCAGATTAATCACTTTCTCGCTCAAAATTTAATATGAAGATATTTAGGAATATTCAGGATACTTAGACATCCAAAGATGAAGACAGCAACATGCTAGATTTAAAAAGTGTCCGAGAGGAACTATCTTGCCTTCACTTGTTTGTCAGTTCTAGAGTAGTCAAAGGCTTTTGATGACCTGTTGCACAGCCCCATGTTGTACAGGCTTAAATGAATGCAGAGTACCACAATGCACCCAGTCAGCCTTAGTTGACTGCAAATAGTGTAAAACAAGAAAAATCAGAGAACTGGGTGGAGTTTCCAGGGTCCAGTTTCCCTCTAAAGCAGTGTAATGCTAAAACCCATCTTCCCTTGGATGGGAGCACATCATCTTTCTTCTGCTTCTTGGAATGAGGAGATGGGATATCCTGACTGTATGGTAGAGAGAGCTCACTGCTGAAAGGAGCACAGTGGTCCCAGTTTCCACCCTTTTCACTGGAAGCCATGGATATATCCAAAGCCTTCTATATGTAACAGCTCCTAGATTCAAAATTTTTGGTAACAGGAAACTACCAGATTAAACTAGCTGGAGAAGCATCCTTATCTTTAATGGTGCTTCTTGGAAATGCTTCCCTCACTTTCTCCATTAAACAGAGAGATCATTATCATCTATATCTTGTAGTAGATAGGTCTACTTGCAGTAAAACCATAGAATCATAAAGGTTGGAAAAGACCTCTAAGATCATCAAGTCCAACTGTCAGTGTAACACCACCATGCCTACTAAACCAGGTCCCAAACTGCCCCGTCTACATGGTTTTTTAACACCTCCAGGGATGGTGACTCCACCACTTTCCTGGGCAGCCTGTTCCTAAGCTTGACCACTCTTTTAGTAAAGAAATTTTTCCTAATGTTCAATCTAAATCTTCCCTAGTGCAACCTGAGACCCTTTCCTCTCATCCTATCACTTGTTACTTGGGAGACCAACACCCACCTCACTACAACCCCCTTTCAGGCAATTGTAGAGAACAATGAGGTCTCCCCTCAGCCTCCTCTTCTCTGGACTAAACAGCCCCAGGTCCCTCAGCTGCTCCTCATAAGACTTGTTCTCCAGCCCCTTCACCAGTTTCGTTGCCCTTCTCTGGATGCGCTCCAACACCTCAATGTCCTTCTTGTACTGAGGGGCCAAAAAGTGAACACAGGATTCGAGGTGTGGCCTCACCAGTGCCGACACAGTAAGATGTACGTGCAACAGGTCAGCCCAGCACAGTAATTGAAACCCTGGACTCTTTGCAGCTGCCACAATGTCCTTTACAATGTCAGGCGTCAGCACTTCATTAGCTGTATCTAAGCTGCACCTTGCTGCAATGTGAATGGATATATAAGTTAACCTGGTAAGCCACTATGGTAGTTCTCCTCCAAAGTGGCTGCCCAAAACATAATGAAAAAAAAGGCAGTGAGTGTACAATCAGCTGACTTTGCCAGTTGGAGTAAGACTCATTTTTGCTGCAGCCCTTTCAGTGAAAGCCAATTACCAAACTCCAGTAATATTAGTACCAGCAATAGACTGCAGACATTTGTAATCTTCATCAATGAACAGACTAAGCTACACTAAATTGTTCTGCTATACGTTTTAGTAAGTAATTAACCCTGAATTATCAACAATGGCAGCTATGGTAATGTTTATGAAAGAAATAACAACGGTTGCACAGTTATTAACACGATAACACTGAACAAGGCAGATGAACAGCATGTGCTGCCATGGAATTAATAGAAGGGACAACAGTGGCAAGTGTGATTTCCTGCAGGGTCGTACAGTTTCAGGGGGTTGAGATAGCTGCTGAAGTACACTTGCTTTGGCAAGAGCTGCACGTACTCAGCAGTAGATGGATAGAGGTCAGAAGTGGATGGTAATAAGGAATGTTAAAAATAAATTTAGCCTAATTAGGTTAAAAAAACCCCATATGAACCTGACAGCTCAGCAACTGACAACTGTTTAGTTCAAGCAGTTGTCCTGGGGACAAGAAATTCATACTGGAGCACAAGGAAGCGGATGGATGAAGTGACCTGCTGTGCACCTTGTGCTCCCTCACTGGATCATATCAGTGCCCATTTTCTGAAGCTGTGAGCTCACCAGTTTTAGAAAGGAGTGTCTCTTTAAAATGTCTTGCCTTGAAAGACCCTGAAATATTAGGTGATTCTTAAAAAACCTTAGTATAGGAGCATTCGCGTGCATCTGTGAATTCTGGACCAATGAACTAGCGCAAGCTGACAGGCTTGTGACCAAGGCAGACAGATACATCATGTGTGTAGCAATGTGAGGTCTCCTCAGTGTCCCTCTCTAAGTGTTTTCACAGACCATTTGTTGGCAGAGTGGGGAGCTCCAGGTCCCTTCTTTTCCTCTCTGCTGAGAATGCAAATGTGGAAGGCAAATAAGAGCAACCTCTTATAAAGGAGGGGACATGTCCTGCTGGGTACTGCACTGCAATTAAGCAAGTTGTTTCACTTCCCAGCATGACTGAGGTGGCAGGATGAAACTGGAAGAACAGTATTAGTTAGAACAAAGGAGGAAAAAAAAAAAGGAGAAAGAGCTTGTATGAATGAGCAGAGGGGAAACAGAAAGCAAACACAGTAAAATGGAAAAAGTGGATCCAAACCAAAGCCAAGGCCCATATCACAAGCAGAACAAATCTGACAGATGAAATGCAGAGGTGTTGGACCCCCAAACCAGGAAGCTTGTTGTCCTTCCCTACCTTTTGACTTCCTTTGAACCAGTTTTATTAAGAAAATAGATCCTTCTCTTACTGGAGAACATAGGGAACTTAAGCTATGTACCCCTGGACTTCATTAAAATTAAAGTGGCTTTTCTTCCTTCTCCAAGTTTCTGTTTAATATATTTTACCAGGTGAACCCAGTTTTCCTGGGTTACAAAATGTCCCCATATAGAAGCTCCCTCTGCCCTGCAGGACAGTCCCTTTTTCTTGCTGAGGAAAGCTACCTCAAGAATCCAAATCAGCTTTAGCTGTCCAGTTTCTGTATCGGGTCTAGGCGAATTATTATAAGTCTGCTCTGATATGTGGACAGCAAATGATTTAATCTCAAGCTTTCTGTTATTGTTAAATAACATATCTTACTGTTCTGGAAAAGGGAGGACTGGAAGAATGGGCTGCAAACTGCTATATAATGGCAGTGACAAGAGAAATCTGTAATGTACAAAAGAAGTTATATACATTATTCTGGGGGAGAAGGATTTGCCTATTCTGGCTGAATGTCCTGGACTGTGAGAGTGACAGACATGGCAGGGGCTGTCTCCCCTCCACCATAGTGTAGTTCCTTTGGGAACTGTGTCAAAGGACTGGACATGCCCTTGACAATGGAAGACGCTCCTGGATTAGAGCAGATGTTTACATGCTTTCTAGTTCTTCCTGCCCCTGAGCCCTCCCTGAGAATCCACAGGAGACCAAGAACAGGAGCTTGAGATGTGCTGCTCCTATGACAGCCTACGTGGCACGCTATGCTACCACCTGCAGCACAGTGCAGAGAGGAACAAACAGCTTTGGGGGCATGAGAAACAAGTTTTGCATAAACATGACAACGATCTCTGTGCTCCAGTTTCAGACCTGCTGTTTTCCCTTGAACTCAATAGGTGTCTTCAGATAATTGCTGAGAGAGGATTTACTTCACCTGGTGCGCAGGGAGTATTAGAAGGGCTGCCCAAGATAGAGATGAAGACCAGAAAATCCCAAATTTGGATTTGTCACAGAGTAAAATTCTGAAGTCAATGTAACTTTAATGCAACAGGGTTGAATACAAAGTATTTTACTGGAGTTAAGCCCATGCTACATGAAAAGCTTCTGTAGGTGGAACTGAGAATATTTCTGGCTGTGATTTTGACAACTGCTGACCAGCTTGCCCAGTACCACCAGTGTGGAATTACTCCATATGGGGAAAACTGTGCATCAGCCAAGTTTAGCTCCCACAAGCTGGGAATCACGCAGGTACAAAATCAGAAGGGGCCCCAAAGCTCACATAGTGCATGCCATCCCACTGTTCTTCTGGCCTCTATTTATTTTAAAGTCTTAAAAATCTCCCCAACACAGTTTTTTTGATAGCTTTCTCAGACCATCTCTCCCGCTTGTAACCACCCCAAAGCTAGAAGGTTTTTCCTAACTTTTAACCTAATTCTTTTATGCTTCAATGAAGCCTATTATTCTTATCCCACTTATATTCCCTTCTTCTTTGCAAAATATGCTTCTTACAGAAAACAAGGTTTCTATGCCCCTGCTGGTCTTCTGTTATTTGGACTAAACATTACGTGATCTCCAACGTGACTTGTGAGGACAGGCTCTTCCAAACTTCTAATAATTCTTGATTCTCTTTGCTTAGCTTCCCTCCAGCTACTTCATATTTTCCTTGAAAAGGAAAAAATTTGCTCAGTATTTGACACACTGCTCTAGCTGAGTGCTGAGTGGAGCTGAAGGATTGCTTCATGCATTTTATAATTTAAGGTTCTGTGTAAACATCTCTGTATTGACATTTAACATTTTCACCGTAGCCAGGTCCCGTTGACTCACACTAGGTTGTGATTCACTCCCTGCAGAGCTGCTGAGACCTTGGATCCCCACCCTTCCCCCAGCACTCTGCTGTTCAAGCTCTTGTTTGTAAGTCAGTGTTGAAGAATAACACTTTGCTCATTCATCCTCCTCCTTAATTTTTTAGAAATATTGGCAGCCTGAAGCCAGTTCTTGTTTTTCTTTCCCGGAGTTCTCAGTACATACCCTTTCTTTCTTCTGCCAAAGGCACATGAGTTGTCTGTCTTCACTAACATAGTGCTTCTACCCTCACCATCAACGGTCTTCCTGGGTTTGTTTCTGTTCACATCCAGTTAGCTCAAACTTATGATCTGCATAAAACATGATCATTGTCCCATCTGGTTTCATTTGCACGGCAAACATACTCTCCTGATCTTACCAGCTCTCTGGTCTATAAGGGCCCTAAGAGCATCTGCCCTCCTGAAGGTTTGGCTGCTGGGGCTCAGGGCTTGCGGTGACCTGAGGTCTCAGGCCAGGGAGTTGCGGAGGTCTCCAGGCTGGCAGGGCATCTGGGGAACTGGGCAGGCTGAGGGGGCAGCTAGGGGCAGTCCTCAGCCCAGAGCAGCAGCTCACAGGACAGGGCACGGCTGCATATCTGGGGCCCAGCTGACCTCTCATGAGAATTCAAGCCCCATGTGGGAAAAAAGAAAAGCAGCAGATACAGTCCTCTGCATGCCCCAAATATTCAAGCTTGCAAAACCTCCAAAATCAACTACAGAAGTAATCATCCCAAAACACCCTTCCAGGAAGTCTTATACATTACAAGCAAAAAATGGCAAATATCTTCTCTCTTACCTTTGCAAATTATATTTTTCACAGTGCTGTCAAAGGACTATCAAGCAATATCAAGACATCAACATTTTCTAATGTATTCGCAGTTTTGCATTTTTTAAAACAAAAATGGTCCAGTAAGGTGTAAATTTACATTTCTTAAGTTACCCTGTCTGGTTCCCTTAACAAAATAACTGCAATACAATACATACAGCAGTGTAAATCTGTAAAACTGTAGAGTTCCAAATACTAATCTGAAGCTTTTAATAAATGGAAAATTTAATAAGGAATGAAATTTCACAAGCTGTTAAAAGACCAGCAAAGAGAGATTTTATAAAATTTAATAGGGCAATAAAAAAGTAAGTTCAATACTCTTCAATTATATGAAACAAAAAACACTTAACTGACTGTAGGCTTGAGACATGCTTCAGTTCAAGGTTGGTATTAACAGCGCTCTTGTTTGCTGTGGTGACAATCTTGAACTTCAGCTGGTAGTGAAAACACCTCTGGAAAGCATGAGACCTAAAAAAAAAGGGGTGGCAAAGAAAGAAACTGCCAATAGATGTGGATAAACCTGAAGATAACATTGCAATTGAGACAATCTCAGTGGAAAAAATTGCAAATTTTATGTAAGCAAGAATGGAGAATAAGGTAAGTATGTCTTACCTTTCAATACCAATCATTACCTTCTAATAAATGATACTGCAGAATAACTGACATTATTGTAATAATTGCCTCTCCATTACAGAGGGGTTTTTTTTGTCTCCATTTGCTTCTTGATGTAATATACAGTTTCTGACAGCAGGATGCTAATAAACGCTTTCTTGAACAGTTGCAGCACATCTTAACCATTCTACTAGCCTGGCTCATGAGTGGGGCCTCTAGATGGTACCACAATACAAATAAATAATTAAACAATCATGAAAGATAACAGAGTAACGTGTTGTGATTCTCTGTTTAGAGCAACAGAGATGTTATTGATTTACTTTGTATATGAAATCAGAACTCTGTCTCATTTTTTCCTTTAGTTTAGATAAGCCCACATGAGGACAATCTCCATTGTTAACACACAGCGAGTTCTTCCTTCAAACACTGCCAGTTTAACATAGGTTTTGTTTGTGCAGTATCGAAAATAAGACGAGAAAATCTGCTCGGCTTTCAATAACTCTACGAAAGAGCCACAAGTTTTCCTGAGAAATAAGGAAAAGCCTGCAAGACCACAAAGACCACTGTTCACACAGGCTTTAGCACAATGCTCTGGTACAGCAGGCAGAGGACAGAAAAGCCTCTACAAAAGCTGTGTAACATCTGCAGAAGCTGTGCCACTGCTGCACCCGTTTAATGTATTCTGCTCAGCCAAAACCACTCTCTCCTTTTGTAGCTGGATAATGAATATAAAGCTGAAAATGCCACAGAGCAGGTGTTCTGCTGCCATCTCAACCTTCAGGTGAGAGCTGGTGAAAGAACTGAGGAAGGGAAAAAAAGGCCAACTACACACAGTCAGATAAGTCAAAAGAACTGAAACTGAGCTTTATTTTTTTTTCCATAGTATTCTACAATAATGGCTCAGAATACTACCACAGCGTACAGGGACAAGGCAGTGCTCTGGGCTATGACTGTAGATTACTCTAGTGTATATGTAATTGTAAGAGCTTAAGAAAGGTTAAAGTAGAGCAGCTCAACATTTCTTAAGCACATACTTAATAATTTTAACATTTTATAGACCTCTCATATTAGAGCAGGATTTATCAAATGCAATTAGTCACAGAAGTCTTGCATAAATACAAATATCGATACTTTACCTTGAATATTTTATATGATATAAATTCTGCCTTACCTTTAAAAAAATCTCCAGATCATTATATGACCTGGGAGTCTTTCCTTTTCTTTCTTTTTAAGAGTTTTTAAATATATATATATTTATATATCTGCTATCATACATCAAAGTATATATGAATCCCATCATTTCTGTTTTATTTTCTGCAGACATGGTCTGAAACAAAATCACCAACAGCTAAATCAAAAGCTTCCTGGTTATCATAGGAAAGCCAAAAAGGATCTTCCCTCTTTTTCTGTGTTTCAGTGCTAGTATATTTTCAAACTTGTAAGGATGCTTCATAAACTAGAGGTCCATAGATCATTTAAAGCAGTCTCTATAAGCAAATTTACATACTTTGACATGCTTTTGTGAGGCAGTTAGTATCAAAATCCAATAGCATTTCTTACAGAACCATATGACTCTCTGCGATGCAGATATACATTTCATTTCTAAAAAGCCACAGTTCTTTTTCTACATCTGCTGTCATCAAATCCCCAGGATTCATTCATAGAACTGCTGCTGTTCCAAATGCTGATGCTGTAATCCCTGCTGTGGATTAAGAAGTACACCCAATCTAGTGACATCATCACGAGGAAGATTGATAAATAGTAAAATACCCTCCCCAAATCCACAGATAGTGTTTTCTATCTCTAAATCCTCATGATTCATGTCACCCAACAGTGCAATGCAACGAAGACACATCTCTGTGCAGGCTAAGGGTCTTCTTCCATCAAAGGAATCTCTAGGGGAAAGAAAGAAATAACACTGATTGCTGACCATAATTTCCCTTTACACTTTTGCAGAGTATTAATATTAGCAAATCTGGAAAAATAGAAATGGACATTGCAAAAATCTGAACAAGACATACGATACCACCAGTTCTAGACTCACTTATACTTTAACACCTAGATGAAAATTAGCCTACTAAAACTGTCCAGATTTTCTAGAACAAGTTAGGCCCACAAAAAACTAAACGCAAGCATCCTTTCTACTACATTAATCACTGTAACAGCATTGAGAGTACGCAGGGACTTTTACTGGCATTATCACAATTTCTCTCTCCTCTTTCTAGCTGTCCCCCTCCTCTTGTGATACGATTAAAAGTTAGCCCAAACCCTACAAAGCAGGAAGACTTCCTCCACCCAGACCTTCATCCAACTGAATGTAGGACACTGGGCTCCAGCTCCTTGCTTAGTGACTCTCAGTGACACTGGAGAGCAGGATCAGAGCCACTCCTTCTAGATGCCTCCAAGGAAAGATATCTACTTTCCTTAACATGCTGAGCAGCAAACGACGGCTCCATTAGAACTCAATTAAATAGTATCAATCCATGCTCATGTTTGATTTAAATGGTCCTGTGGGTATGGTCTCCTTATGCTGTGACTCCCATGTTCATGGCTTGCATGTACATGCCTCAGACTGAACAATCTGCTGTATTCACAGACATGATCAGTTTGTTAATAAAGGCTGCTAATTTTGGCTGGGTATGAAAACATGATTTGCTTTCCATTATAAGGAGAAAACCCTGTTCTTTGCTGTGAAAGCCAGGGCAGGTGAAGGTGGTGTAAGGTAGAAGTTGATGAGCAGATGAACAGACCAACACAGGCAAGATGTACAAAGGTGCCTGCTGGCATCCCTGTTGATGAGTCCACTGGTATGAAGTCTGGACAGAAACCTTCTGGCCTGGGATTCAAATCCCTTGCACCACTGCTAGCAGGGATATATTGCAGAGGCGAAGCTCTGTGACCATGGAGTGCTATGGTTTAAAAAATGTCCAGATTAAGATGTGGGCAAAAACATGGAGAAAGTATGAGCAAGTCAGATGGGTTTATTCCTGCTCTGACAGTACAATCAAATGATGGGTCCTGTTTATGGACTTGTCTATTGCGTCTATGCGAGACTCACCGTCGGCAATATCGATCCGCGGACTTGTGGATGCAGCCTCCTCGGCACTGCTACGGGATACATCAGTTCGATCTGAGCCGGGAAGTGCTGCTGCTGTGGATGGGCACAAGCTTTGGAGCAGTTCAGAGGAGCCCAGCCTACTGTCAGAGGACTCAAATTCACTGGGAAGCGTGCCTGTAATCCTGGGGCCAGGGTAAGCGGGAGGATTCTGATCTTCTGTCTGCAAAATACGCTCCTGATCTGTGGTAGCTGAGTATCCGGGTGCCAGAGCACTCAAGCCACTGCTTACAGCTTCATCGTATGAAGGCAGCATGACAGGAACACCATCCACCACTACAAAGTCGGGGTCACCCGTGGAGCCCTCCTGGTTGCCTCTACGTCAAACACAGAAGAGTTATCACAGAGAGCAGGAGCATATCAGAAGCATCTTGGAGCAACTGCTCAACTTAAGTGAACACAACAATTCTATTCTTTCAAAATTAAGCTACAGGATCATTTACATCCTCTGAAATGTTTGCTTTCTTTTCTCGTTGACGGGCAGGTGGCATCTGCTACAACGGGAAAAATGAAACCAGTAATGTGAAGAATAATTTCAAGAAGAGAACAAAAACAGGTGCTAGGAGAAGATAAGGAGCACCATTTGCTGTGTTGTTACCAGTAGGTATCATGGATATAAGATCACAGACACGGTTCACCAGTCAAAAGTGTCTGAACACCTGGAAAGATGAGCACAAGTGTTTACAGCCCATGTAAACAGGCACTGAGACTACTGGTGCTGGATGACAGGGCTTTGGTGATCAGATTTGTGGCCTTCTTCAGGTCTTATTTTCAAAGAATGAAGGTTTCCTTAACAAGTACTAAGCTGGTTTTAAGCAAAATATTTCTATTAATTAAATTAAAGCCTGAAGTATCTATTTAGCAGCCAATTAAATGACAGTACAGTCCTAGCAGGAGGGAACTGGTCCCAGGTAACTTTAGGACATTAAAACTTCTGAAAAGAAGAGGACAGAAAGCCATTTCAACAAGCTAGACAAGTATGGGCTACAAAACCATCTGTAGGGCAACCCACTACCTCAAGGATCTTCGTATAGGTATAGGTATAGGTATAGATATAGATATAGGTATAGGTATAGATATAGGTATAGGTATCAATAGCTACACTATTCCCATATACTGTACATATGGACATACAGATATGTATATAAATTTACATATTATTTAAATAATATGTGTACTTGTGTGTACATATATTTATTTAACATTAAGATTACCAAGTCCTTTCTGCTGCATTGGCATGAGAACATTACTTAGTAACACACAGCTTCTTCATCTCTCCCTTCTGCACATGGTAGAATAAAGACATAAGAAAAAGCAAGTGCAGGAGAGAAGTCACACAGTTAAGGTCCACAGCAATACCAAGCAGACTGAGAACTAGAAACAAATCTAAACCCCAATACAGTGCTAGCTTTGCCTAAAACTCAGCATGGCTGCTTTTGTTTTTCCAGTTATAAGGTGACAATAATATACCAACCTACCTGTTTTATAAGGAGCACTGTGAGAATCAATGACAAAAGCTCACAGCTGCACAGAATTTTAAGGAAATAAAGGAAGATGTAGGAGAGGTTTATGAATTGTGGTGAAAATAATACTCATGAAGGGAAAGAAAACTTTTAATATAAATTTGTCCATAGAGAAAAAAGAAATTCTTTCTTAAAACTTACATTACTAAGTCTACAGTAGTTAAAAAATTAATTCCCTCAGCACCTGAAAATGAGTACTTAAAAATATTGCCAGCTATTTTTACAAGCAGAAGCGGCAATTCTCAGTAGCAGAGCTGTAATTACTGCCAAAGCAAATCTGGCGAACTTTGCTTTTTATATTAGTTGCACAAAAGACTACTGCAGGTTTGTTGGGGTGCCTTTCCACACCGTTGGTTCAGAGACCTCTGCTTAGAGCAGAAGAAGGTATCTGCAAGGCTTGTGAGACGCTCTGTCTCCTCAGCAAGGAGTGTTGAATGTGAAAACTGAAAAAAAGGCCTGCATCTTCAAGAAAAAAAAAAGAAAACAGTACAAACCTTGGAAGAAAATGTGTCTTAAATTTGGTCTGGAACATCCTGGCTAAAATAACCAGTAGGAGTACTAATAAAACACTGGTAGCTGTAAATGCCACTATTTTCCATGTAGTCAGGAGAGTTTCTTGTGTATTTGGCCAGGTTTGTTCTGTAACAAAAAGGCAATACAAGATTTGTGCTTGATTTTTACCAGTTCTACTTTGTATTAATAATTCAACAATATTCAGAAGTGCCAGTTAGGGCAAGACATCGTTTACACCTATGTTGTAAGAACAACCATGAACTCAATGCCATAAGCCCCAAGCAACCTTAACACTAAGCTGTCATTGGGGATTGACCTTGCTTTTTCCCCTTGACATTTTTTTATACATGCAATCATGACCTTAGATGATATACATATAAAAATATCCAGAAGATGTTAAAATATACATTTGAAGAGCTAACAATTGAAATAGTTTAGGATCATTTAAGGTCTTGGAAATGTACTATATTTAATAGCATCTTAAAGTCAGTATTCATCACTTAGGCATGAAACAGGTGTAATTCACCAGGCATTATAGACCAACAAATTTACTCTGAAATAGAGGGCCTATAAGAAAACAGGAGTAATGCCACTGCTGCTCCCTTACCTGTTTTGACACAGTATACTTGGTAGGAGGGGAACCACTCTCCATACTGGCAGGTGATGTACTTGTAGTCATTGGTAAGAGTGTAACCAGGATCACAGTAAAACTCCACCACTGTCCCGTGGTTGTAACGCTCACAAGGCCGTGGGTGGCAGATGTAGTCTCCATGACTCACCATTGGAGGTAGTGGACAAACTTGGGCAAAATAACAAAGAGAAAAGGAGAAAGACATTCACACCAGCAACCCCCTGCTTCAGTGTGTCAACAAGCACAGGGCACACTTCAGGCTCCCTTTCAGGCTCCCTGCAGATTTGGGTTTTGCCAGACCACTACTTCTGGGAGGCCAGGTGCCCATCAGCATCAGCAGTGGGACAACACTCACTGGGGTTGCTTTTGGCTCTCAGCAGCACCAGCGAGCTCTGCTGTCAACTGCTTGTGTTAGAGGCCTGAAAGATGAGATCTGGGAAGCTCCCCATCATCTAGGGGAGAGGGAGAAGGTGGAAAGAAGACAAGACTACACATAGACCTATAAGAGGTCTATATGGAGACAGAGGGGGACAGTCAAAATAAGGACAATCCCTCTTCTTATGAAGCATCTCAAGTTCACATGTGACATCTTATTTTTTGTTCATGTTGTTCATTTTATTTGTTGTTCATTTGTTCATGATATTTTTTCATTAACACAATTAAATGGTTATATGCACTAAATTAGTTTTCTAAATACTCACTTTTAAAAATAAGTTTGGCATCAACTGTGCTGCAAGAGATGCATGACACATGACATTACTTAAGAAATTACAGTCTGCACCACTGTAATGTTATTAAGTTGAGCTTAAACTCTACTGGTGTTACTTGTGTTTCATTGTCTCTGAACAGCCATACTGATCCCAGTGGGATCAGCTGGTTATCTCAGCTGGTGGAGTAAAGCCTTAAATATAACAGAGGCTGACCTTGTGTTAATTAAGTACAGTGGTTTACATAAGATTATGTAAATAGGAATGAATTGCAATATAAACATGTGGAACTTTTATTGTAGGCCCTGAAACAAAAGGAAATGTCCTCTCACATGACTGGGCAGATGAACTCAATGGAGAGCTGAGGAGCACTCTCTAGGAAACAACAGCAGGGAGAGCAACTTCAAGCAGTATTTTTATAAGAGAGGAAACTTTTCCACTGAGTGTTATTTTATTATTACTATTTTCTTAAGTGCTCCTAACACAGAGGGAAAAAGCCCTACAAAGTGTAACGGTGTCTCAGACGGCTAAACGCTGACACACAAATGGCATAAATCACTGGATGGGTTGTTTTCCTTCAGAGGCAGTAACTAACTGGATCAGTGCCCCATCTACAGGCTCTTCCCTTCCCTTCCCTTCCTGCCTCCATCATGCAGGCAAGACTTACTGCATTGATTTAAATAATGAAAATACCATCTCTCAGAAGAAGAATCTTCCCAGAAATTACAATTCAGCTGCTTCTCTCTGTGAATCTTGCTACATGAATAATGCATTTAATAAAGAAAAAAATACACCAGATATTAAATGAATCTTCAAGAGAGGCTGATTACAATGTGCAGTAATGTCTATTCCCCAACCCCTGGAGACATGGTTTTGTTTGCATTTTTGCTGGCAAGGCATAATAATAACTTGAAATCAGAGCAAGCAATTCACATAAAAATTCACATCCTTAACACTCTGCATACTTTCCAAATTCTCTGGGCCCACGAGAAAGACTTTACTGGGAAGTTAACTCGTGATTGAAACCAATTTTCTTAAGACTAGGGTACAGGTGTAAGACTGAAATAATAGGAAGGCACCTTTTGTCCATATTGGGGATCATTCTTCCATTAAAAAGAACATGATCAGTGAAAGCAAGGATTCTGGCCTGTCATAAGGAAATCTGATATATTTTTATTATCTATGCTTACAGCGTTGAGAACAAAGGAAGACAGCAATTGAAACTTCTTTGCAACTGAATTTTGCCAAGCTACAACAGGCTGCAAGAGATATGTAGATGCCTAATACCTTTCTAGCAATGAGTAAAGTAGAGCACATCTTGTCATGGAGAGCAACCGCTCACAGAAAAACACTTCTCCAGCAATGTACCTGTTGCTTCATCCCTAACCTCTTAATGTCATCAAGAGTCAAAGCAACCCACTGAATAAAAAAACCCAAAACTCAGTGCTGGTGTCCCAGCAATGTGTATCAGCTCAGGAATGACACATTTCCAGGCAGATTAAAAGCAATACACTGTGGGTACAACCCAAATATGGAGCTGTCAGCCTGTTTGCAAATGGAAATATAAAACCTGAAAAAAAGAGGATCACTTTTCATGTAGGGAATGTCCCCAAAGCTAAGAATGGGTGCCATCCCTTCCTCAGACACCCTCCATATTTCAAGGGAATGCTCTTGTATTGATGCTGCCTGGAAACTTCTGCAAATATTTCTGTAATGCCCTGCAGAATATTAATCATTAATTAGAGTCAAGTTTTAAGCAGTCGTACCTGCCAACAGCTCTTGCATTCAACACCCTTAAAAAGAGCAGATGCAATGGAGCTTGTTTGAAAATGAGGGAGTTTAGCTCAATTGGAACAGTGCTTGGTTTTTATGTCAGCTTGATTCTGAGTCAGGTTTTTTCACTCATTTGGGGTATCCCTCAGCACCTCCTGTCAATTTTATGTTCATACTATTTCAGGATACCTCGATATTTGCATGGGCGAACAGGTGTCCGTGTACATTCAGTGATGCTCAGGTTCAGAGCCTCTTTTTCCAAACAAAATCAAATGAGGTTCATCACAAACAACCAAAAATATACTAATTTTGAGCTCTGGGAAGCAAGTCATACTCACGCTATTCCCGTGATCATCCTGGCCTAATATATTTCAAAGTCAGTGGCAGGGCAGCCATGAAGTGTCCTTAGTTTTTACCACAGAAAAGTATGATTATGAAAGTCTAGAGGGCTGCTGAATACTCTTGGCTCCCAAAGACAGAAGATTTTTAGTGCAGAGCTATTCGTCTTACAGGGCCAGATCTCTTATTTGTGCTGGATACCAGTGTAGGATACTGGTTACACAGATCAAAGGAATGTGCCAAAACAAATATTGAGCAAAACTCAGGTGGCAAACCTAAGCCCACTCAAGACTTCAAGGTAAGTTAAAATTCTAGCATCCCCAGTGATCAGTCCTAATTGTATTTCAGAATTACAAGCCATAGACTTCAGGCAAATGCATCAAACTAAATCAAAGAAAAAAAGCCACAAGCTGATCAAAATAAAAGTGTGTCTGACAAGTATGTTTTTACCGTCAAAGCTGACAGCAGTATGAATGATAAATAATCACAGAAACAAGTGGATTCTGCTTCAGGAAGTTCTCACAGCTTAAAAAAAGCCCTAGGTGCTGTTCTTAAATATGACACCAAATCTTTACGACCAATAGCTTTCAGCATCTTCACTTTTTAAGGCTTTTGAGACTTTAATGCACTGATTACAGCATCCTGCATGGATATCTCCTGACAACCAACATTAAAAGTGTCCATCCTTAACTTTGAAGCTTGTCAGAGGGATGGACATAATTCAGGCAGTGCCTACTGGTGTTTCTGCAGCACGTGATCCCGAGTTTCTAGATAGATCTTTGTAGACCAACAGGCCACAGACTGTAAAGGGACTTACAGGAACTTACAGCTCAGCATTCTCAGCTGAAAATCTGAATCGTTCATCAAAAAGAAAGAACAGTTGTGTTTATGTGGCAAACAAATCCCTTCTGAGATGCTCAAAACGGCTGTAACTCAGGGAAGTTGAAGGGAGGAATTCTTGTTTGATCTGATTGTCTCTTCTGCCTGTTCTTAGACGCTGATGGAGCTGAGGGCTCTCCTCTGAGATCGGCTATGGGCTTTCTGCTTTGATTTTAATGTAAGACTAGTGCTCTCAGGAAGAGCTTAAAATATGGCAAATGATGCTTTGGGTTACAGACACTGTCATACACTGGCTTGGAGGTCTGCCCCAGGGCATGCACCCTCCATCACAGGCTCTGCAGCGCAACAGCTGCATCTCTTGGACCGTGGTCACAGCGAGGGTAGCACAGGCTGTGGGTGCTTACTGCCCAAACACTGGAGAAATAAATTGGGTTCACCTAGTAATCTTTCCTACCCATTCTGGTCAAGAAGTTTTTAAACTCTGCCCAGAGGATGCTGCAGGAATTCTGCACTGTTGGAGAGAAGGAAGATTTTTTTTTTGGTATTAGCATATTCTCTGTGATGGCACAGAATAAAGATGTCACATCACTTTTAAAAACAACTTGTAGAGAGGTAACAGTGCAGTTATAGATATTTACAGTGCTCAAAACCTTCAATCAGTTCAATGGCTCGTTGGTTTAGTCTTTGGTCAAAACAGAGTGGAAGATAAATTATTCAGGTTTTGCCCAGCTTTTGTACGTAAGCCAAAAAACAAAACCAAAAATGTCTTGAAATACAGGGTTCTTACTTACAAAAAGGCAGCAGGAATAAGCAAGAAGCTTATTTTCCACCTCTAATTCTTTGCAAAGTATGTTTTTTCCTCTAGCTACTAGTCTGCCTTTCATGTAGGACATTAGTTGCTCGGTTAGCTGGTTTAGCAGAAAAAGTAAATGTAAGGCCAGGGATGGTTAGCGACATTTGCACCTCATAAAAAGTGATGCTTCTTCCAAACACACTGTGAATGCCTGCTCACCATGCAAAGAGTGAGAAAAGATTAAGATGAAACTTCCTGATGAGAACATCCCAAAGTCTGCATTCCAACCAATGTTTAATTTGAGCCATGATTTACCCCATGAGACTGCAGCAGCATACATCCCAGCAGCTCTGACCGTTTCGACAGGTATTACCAGCACATGAATTACCCTTGCACTGCACAGTACAGAGTCCTCAATACAAGCTCCTCATGCTCTCACATGCACATAAGAACATATTATAAGATGGTATGAAAAATGCAATGCCAATACCCTGTTGATGGGAGGAGACCAGTATTAGCATGTTACATAAAGGAAAATCTTTCTCAGTAGCTTTCAGTTTGTAAAAGACTACAAACCGAAAGAAAATAAGTGAGCGGTGTTCATGGAAAAACACAAATGAAAAGAAAACAAATCAGTGGTGTTCATAAAAAGGTAGCTGTTAGCTGTGGATTTTTAAACTGTAAATACACTATACTGTTCAGAGAATGTACCAATTTATTTTCTAGACAAAAAGTTCTCAAGACAAAAACTGGTAGACAAAAATTAGTATTTCTAGTGCAATATCACATAGGGAAATGCGTGAGGGAGGGTGAAGTGGATGGCCAACAGCAAGGAGAGGAGGCAAAGGAAATAACATCTGTATTTTAAATATATATTCTATACTTAGATTTCAATTTATAGTAATGTAAAAAAACCCACGAATATTTTAATAGTAAAACTGCAGAACAAAAATTCCCATTAAATTTTCTAGTATTGTAAGTAGGACAGAAGAAAAACTGTTGGACTCAACCATTCATATCCAGTTGAGAGCCTGAAAAAGAAATTAAGGGGTTTGTAAAAAAGGAAGGAATTAGCAAACCCAGTTGCTTTAAAATAAGCCCTGTCAAAATATCAGTCTATAACAGCTGCTTAACGAGAATTTGTTTCTAATGAGTCTTTGGAAATGGAAGCAGGACAGGAAGCTTTACTAGAGTGACTCTTCATTTGTCATGAAGATCAGCTTAACAATATCTGATCATACATTCCTATAACAAATGGCACTGGCATTGTCAAGGGAGACAGTGCATATTATAGCTCTACTGGAACAAGTGAGAAAAGCTTTGAGGCCACTGAACTTGCATTTTAAAAGTCAAGACATGCTTTGAGGAATTTTTCTGATTACTCATTCCCACAGCAAAACAGCAGCACTAATAGTAATACCAGAACAGAAAGTTTAGTGGAAACAACTAAGTGAGCACTAATATATAAAGTAACTCCTATAAGCATCACATTAGGCATGACTTAAAGTAACAAAGATATAAGATGCTTATTTTGAATTCTGAAGTGCTAGGAAATTTATTTCTTGTAAGCCTATGGCAAGAATTTTTTATTAAAAATATTGTATTCTTAGCCAATAATTTCCAAATTCTTTTCAGTCTTAACTTTTCTCAATTACTTAACGTTCACAGTGCCAGTTGTATGACTTCTTCTGAAAAGACACCTAAAAGTTAAGCAACTTCTTCTTGACCATTCAGCAGGTCGATGTTCAAGCAGCTAAGGACATACACAGGTCTCAAGGCTCCAAGCTGCTTGTTCTAGCCCTAGACCATCAGCCCTGTGTAATGCTGTACCAGTTACAACAGCAAGGTAAGCCTTGCAATATGCACACAGTGAGAAGCACTTTTCACCTTCTACAAAGTGTGAAATGAATTCAGTAATTAAGTTTTTAATGAAAAGCTGCTTCTCTCATCTAGCTTTGACAAACATCGTCTTGCTGAAACTTGCTATCACTGACAGCAGCTGTATAAGCCTACAGGAAATAGTTTTAAACTAGTTTCAAGCCTATTTTAATAATAGTTTAACATTAGCTGATTCCTAAATGGAAACAGAAGGTGATTTACAATCTCTTATTGTACACAGAGCTTCCTTGTTACTGGAGTTACAAATTATGGAGCCTGTTTGGCAGCTCCAGTCGGCTGAACTCCTACAGGAGCATCACTCTAAATTCACATTCATTCTCAACAATCCTGTTCCCAGCACAGCAACCTGTGAAGCACTGATCTTAAAGCCAAAAGTCTTTAGTTTCAAATGCATTTCACAACAGACACAAGATGAAACACACCCCATGTAATCTTTCTCTTACAAATTAGAAGCTAAAAAGTGCAATTTTCATTTAAACTACAAAAAATTGATGATGAGCTTCCAGCAATAGAGAACTAGGAGTTCTTTTAGCAAGAGGACCATAATTAACTTCAAGGAAATAATTATACTCATTATTCACATAGAAGTTCTTGGAGCACTTGTGGTCTAATTTAGCAGAGATGTGGGGGACTGCACAAAGGCCTAACAGGAAGAAATCAGAAAGCTTCAAAATAAGTCAAGGCTTCTTACAGGGTAAACCCAGACCTGGAAAAGATCAAAGTGCTTAGAAGTAGAATGAAGTTGGAGGAGAGACAGAGAGCTGTTGGGAAGCTGGCTAAGAAAATCAGACAGAAAAAAGCACTTGACAGGGATGTCGGACAGTGTGAGCTGGACATATCAGTATTTTCATGTTATTTTAATCCCTCTTTCTTTAATAGCTTTTCCTCTTTCTTTATATGCAAGAATCCCTTGAGCCTGTGTGGTGTCACCTACACCAGTCATCAGGTATTGATGGAGAGAAGGAACGTTGGAATAGACAAGCTGTATTCCAGAGCCTAGCTGAAGGCTGAGGAAATCAAGCTATATCACCTGGGAGAAGGAAAAACACAATGTCCCATTCCCAATGGAGCATTACCAGGGAAAAAAGGGGGACAGGAAAACCAGCAAGTGATCTTAGCACTGTAATACCACAAACCAGGTTAAAAGCTAGGAAGGTGTGGAAGTACCACTCTGTTATTTGTATTTAGCTATCAAGTGCCTGCCTACACTGATTGCTCAAACTGTCACCCTTTAAATGTTGTTTTTAATCTCTGGAACAAACCTACACTGTGAGTAAACCTCATACTGCACAGAGTTTGTAGCTACAGCTCCCTCCACTTGTGGAAGATGTTTTGTGATTGCACTGTGTAGTCAGATTTAATGAATGTGCCCATACCAGAAAGCACAGAGATATTTTATTTCAACAGACAATGTAGTGTGCTTTTCTTTGCTGAGGAGCCTTGCCAAAGAAACCTGAAGATTAATATTATAGAACAGCCCTCAGGGAAAAAATTCTGTCTGCTTTCCCCCATCTAATCCTCAGCATATTTAAAGCACCGTGGATAAAATGCTACATGCATCTGGCAGCTAACGTGGAACTTCAGGGCAAAGTTATGGCTCCATAAAAAAGTTGGGATGTCTGGCTGATCCTGCAAGTGCTAAGGAGTTTCTGAAAAGTTTGCAGGTGATAGAGCAGGTATAAAACAATGCTCTACTGTGACAGTCTTGTGCAGCAAACAGAAACAGAAGACATGAAAGAGATTACAAGTTGTTCTGTTGCTTTTTTGAAAAAGTATGAAGAGTGGAGAAGGTGTCTATTTCAATCACAGCCAGGATCAAAGAAAATTTCTGCAATGCAAAAAAAGGAGCAGTCACTTTGAAACATAATGGTATTTATCTTCTTCAAACACTGTCTTCAACTTGGGGACTGTTCTCTAAACCCTTCATCTCTCATCTGTAAAAAGCTCACTTTTGTGTATCATTTCATCTTGAAACGTGGTCTGCTTTTTTTTTTGTTTCATTTTGCAATACACCTGCTGGAGTTAAGAGATCAGATGATCATTAAGCAGTATGTCCAGAGAAGAACATGGTTTGCCTGCCTAGTATTTCGTTTCACTGTGCTCTTTCTGAATCTACACCTCTTCAGCTATGGGCAAAGGTGTACAGAAGGATTTCAGCATTCTCCAACAGCACAAAAATCCAGATATTCCAAGTCAGTGTAAGCCAATCCTTGAAGTGTTCCACCTTCATACAGGGTGACCAGGTGCATGTCATTTCTGCATCTCCTGGGTGATGAATGAATTAACTGTCTACAGTGCAGAAACATGTAGAATTATTGAATTACTTCTTTTAAAGAAAACTATCCTTTTAAACTTCTTCATCACACTTGCTTTCTGTAACTTAATCACCCCCAGGGTGAGACACTATCAGCCTACTTCATCCTTTGGCCATCAGGCTTAAGGTGTCGCCAATGTAAAGATGTTGCCCAAGTAAAGGTGCTTGCAAGTATTGTTGGCTGCTGCTATTTGAGCACCTATTGTTGGCTGTCATTCCTGAGTTGCCAGAATTGCTGTAGGCAGTGGATATATTCTGAAACACCACTCTAGTCAGAGCTATTAAAACCAAGGCATATTGTGTTAATGTTAACCCAGTTAACCTGGATGACCTCTTTGGCAGTTCACCAATATTTAATTTATTTTCCCTCCTGCTTGCAAGCTGAGTAGGTGTAACCATAGAACACAATCCTGGTGTCTACCTCTCTTAATTTCTTAGTACCATAGCGTTTCATAACTTGCTTTTACTGTTACCCTTTGCTCCCTCTACAGGATTTCTATCTCTTGGAGATCTGCTGCACCAACACTGCCTTCCCTGAGGATATGCATCAGTCTGTCATGTTGGAATTGATCTAAAGCCTTCTCAATGTCAACAAAGAAACACAGAAAGAAATCCATTTGTACCAATGTACAGTATTTCAGGCTTAGGATTGCTTATTTTAGTTTGATTCCTGCACATAAACTGATCATGGGCTGAGATATCTTGTTTTTCCTCAGTGTATTGCTGCATCTTCCATCAAGAATTTAAAATATTTTAAGGGCATAGTTTATCAAATTTATAGGTTGGCATCAATCACTGTTTATGAGATTAGCAATCATTACATAAGAATGAAGACTATTGAAGATTTCCTTCAAAACCTCCTGCATGTAATTGGTTAGAAAGTTTAAGCTACTTTGAAATATTACTTGGCTATGGCATTTCACCTGTAATATCATCTTCCTTCAGTGCTCTTTCATACTCTTTACTTTCCAGGTTCTCTGTCAGAGTTCTCAGACCATCTCTATGAGTGTCTGGCCTCAGGTTTATAAGAACCATGTTAAAGCTCTATTCTGCATTCTTGCCTTTCTGGAATATTTTTTTATCTGTAGCATACTTTGCTGGTTTAAATTTTCGTATGACTAACTCTCTTTTAGTCTTCAGAAATTTCCTGATGCTCCAGGCAGGGGTAGTTTTTTCACTTGCACTTCTGGCTTTGTTGTACAAGTTTCCTAATTCCTTCCTTTTCCCATCTTTCATAGTTTCTAGAATTTCAGGATCCTTTCTGTAAACCGGTGGTTGCTTAGCATTGTATCTTTTTCAACTCCCCTCACAAGGGGTGGTTTTATACACTGAAATGCCTTCAGTTTTCTTCTATGTTTTCCCTCTCTTCTACTCATCAAATCTCCCCTTTGAAGACTATTCCTCATGTGGTTTCATTTTAGTTTTGAATCTACCTACAAAAATTTGGAATATTTGCTGTTTCACATTCTTACCAGCTTAACTCAGCTGGAGAATCTGTTGATTCCAGCATATAGAACGAAGTTTTGATATTGCAATATATCTAATTTCCTGCAGGACCAGCATTTCATTTCAGCTGGGATGATGCTGAAACCAGACATTCCAGATAATAGGATCATGTCTGTTTGAAAATTCAGTCAACCTGTTTCCCCTTTTACTCTTAAATACAAGGCTGGGTATTCCCAATTACACTATCCATACGATTGCTTTGTATTCTAGCATTAGCACTGTATTCAAATTCTTCACAGCTTTTCTCTCTTTGCCTGGTTTTCTCCGTGGTTCTTCATAAGAACTATTCTTTACATCTTCTCAGGAGTCTTTAAAAGTGCAAGGAAGATTAAAATACAGAGTCTAGATGGCAAGGTGTGTAATCATTTACCTTAAAGTATCATATAATAAACATTTCCTAATTCTATCTGTTTCATTTAACAGAGTTCCATAATGGTATGTTTTCAAGTGTTTGTTTTCCTCTAATGTTTTTGGAAGCCACCTGATTTTACAATTAATGTTTATACCCCGTGTGGTAACCTTCAATTCAAGGGTTTTTCCACCATCTTTTGCATATCTGATTTTATAGAAGGCAATCACTAACCTACATTCATTTCTATAGATGGATGATTAAGCCCAAATTGGTAATTTAAAAATCATATAAATAAAAAAATTAACATTTCCCTTAGGCTTTCATATAGCCTTGGAAGTGTCTAGCAAGTTTCAGTACAGAAGAAAGTTTAAAAACTTCTGTACAATTATGGAATTCCACTAGAAAAAGGGATATTAAGAAAGCTAAAGATGCAAATTGAGGGCTTAAAGGAGAAGAAAATTCAGTGTTTAGATGCTTCCTCTAATCCTCTAAATGAGTGTGAAATCTTCTAGCACTAGTAAAGCAACACCATTTTCTCTACTGCTATTCCCAGATATAGCTGAACCATTTCAACCGAAGCTTCCCAAATGATTCAGCTTGAGGCAGACACTGAAAAATCACTCCAAATGTTTTAAATTTGGCAGAGGTACAAGTACTGAAGAAGTGGATCTCATACCAGTAAATACTTGGCAATCTGAGCTAAAAGCATCCTTATTTGCCTGAGCTGTATCAACTTCCCTGATCAGATGCAACCGGTTCTTTCCGAGAAGCTGCTGCGTAATTGTGCAGTGCTGGCTGCACTTCAGTACCAGGTAACACCATTTTTATCCACTGCTGTGACTAAAGCAACAGTGATTTTAATTATCAGAAAAATGTAACCTAATCTCTTGCCAGTTGGTAGAAGCTCTGCGCGTGGCAATATTAAGACTGGACTGAGCATTAGAAAGCGTGTTGTATGATGGCAGCTGAGTAGTCTCTGGTGTAACTATTTCTTTAAAAGGAGCTACAAACCCTTCATCACAATTTATTTGGCCTAACAGGGAAAAAATCATGAGATTGACGTATAACATTTGTGTGATTACACACACATTTAAGAAATTCCTTCTATGAAGGCTTTAGAAGAAGAACATATATTAAAATAAGAAAGCTGTGAGCAGCATTGTTTATAGCAGAATAAAAGCTCTAAAATGGTTTCCTATAGCTTCCTAACAACCATTTGGTTTTATTCATTGTGATATTAAAATATTGAGCAGGAAATGCCATTAGAATAAATTTTGAATTTATCATGGAAATAAATAAATGGAATTAATTTGTTATTTGCAGATTTCCTCTGTGAAAAACACTGCTTGGTGAGATTATTCCTTATACATAAAAGGAACGCTAAAAAATGATCTCGACATCAGTATGCAAGGTGGAAAATGAAAACATACAGGGAGGGAGTTTTGACCACTAATTATGAGTAGTGCACTGTAATAAGATTCCTGGAGACCGGCACTCCTTGCATAACTCACTTGAACAAACACTTTGAAACAAAGGCATTTCAAGTTGATTTACCCTGTCTGGATTTAATTTTGAAGTTTGCTGCAATATCAGCTGAAGTATCCCTGCAACAGAGGTCACAAGGGGAGCTGTCGGGGGTGACCTTTTAGTGATGCTGCTCCCTCTTCTGCCCCAATAGAAGCAGAGACAGCCCCAAAGCCGAGGAGAAGGTGCTCTTGCAAGTGTTACGCTCTAGACTTTGGTCTCCTGTGGTTCACATGCACAGATGGGACATCACCATGAAATCACCATGGAAAATTTTAACATTCAGAAAGAACAATATAAAAGCAATTAAAAGCGAGCCTGGATCTGGATCTAAATCAAAACTCGTGAAGCTTCTTAGATGGTCTCGACCCAGCAGCTGACACAGAGTGATCCCTTCTGTCACAGGTCATCATAGGTGACCGGGGATGATCACTTTTGACATATTATTTAAAATGTAGAACTTTCAGGCAGCAGTTGGCATCCTGTATTTTAAACTATCAAGAAAAGAGTCTCTCAATAACTTTGTAATAAAAACAATAAACAACGATCACATGAGTTTTACCAGGTATTCTGAAAGGAGCTGGAATTCTCACCTGTGTTGTTAGGATAAGACACATCTTTTTCTGTTTCATACACCTCAGTTTTTTTTATTTTAATGCTCTTATGTTCCTGACTGGAGAACCGTCATTTTTATCAAAACAGTTTTACTGTTTGGATTAAGCCTAACAGGGCCCTTCTGATTTTTTTTAATGCATTTTCTGTGCTATAAACAACAACAAAATCATCCAAAAATGTCTTACATAATGCTAATTTGGGATTAATCTTTTATGATGTGCTCAAAAAGAAATCATTTTGTTATGTCCAAATTGCAAGGCATTTTTGAATTTTGGAACTTGAATTGTCAGTTAAAAAGAAGGATCGTTTTATTATTTTTGTGCAGTATTTCACTTTGTTGATGCTGCTGGCAAATCTCTGCACTTCCAGAATGCTTAGCATTTAGCTCAGTGACATAAGCATCACATATGAATTTCTATAATTGCTTTTAGCTAAATTCTACATATAGATAGTTCCCTTACAAGCTTGGAATAGAGCAAAAATGTAGCCCTTTTAGGGGAAGGAAATGTAGAGAATGTATTTGGATTCTGATGACTTCCAAAGATGTTTCAGTCAAGATGTGGTATGAAGACGTAGGAAGGTAGTTCACAAGGTGTTGACAGTGTATAGAACAATCCATTTGGTATCTTTGTTTCAAATGTATGGGATGCAAATATAAATGCTCTTATGATAACCTCCATTCCATTGCTGCAGCCATAGTAACAGGTTATTCCTTCTGGCTTGGTGAGATTTACCATTTTCACGTTGAGTGACATAGGTTTTTATGTTCCCAATCAAAAACTTAGGTCAGTCACTTTGGTCGCAAACCCTTCTTTAAGGTTAACTACTATGAGAGACAATAAATAGTAAAGAGTGCAGCATTGTGTAGCACTGCATAATCTTTACAGCTCACACAGCCCAAACTAAGTTTCTATGGAGTATTTTTTAATTTATCATTGAAATCTAGCTGTATCTTTAGAAACATAGACCATCTGCACACAAATGTGAATTCTATAACTTCCTCCGTATCTTCATTAGAAAAGCTGCAAAGAATTTACACTTTAAGGGCAAAGCGACCAGCATTAAGAGCTCCCCCTCTTGCTCTTTGGACACCGAGAGAGCAAACTTTAGTTAGGGAACATGAAGACCTAACGGTGAAGTGAACCACAATGGGTTGCACAAAAAACCCAGATACGCTGTCATATGGCCTGTGGAAACATTACATATAGAAGAAACTGTGGTTATAGACCTGAGTTAAAATCATATAGAGCATGCTGATTTTGCAAAACTGAAGATAAACAAACAATAAGACATTTACCTTCCACATCAAGGCACCTAGGTGGGCTATCTGACCAGATAAGGTTATACATGCACTCAAGGAGCTCTGCCCCTTCTAGTTTATATCCAGGAAAGCATTGGTAATACACCACTGTTCCTATGGGGAAGGAGGACTTGAACTCAGATACGTTAATGTAACTATGAGGAAGAACCAATGGCCTCAGGCAACCTGCAAATTAAGAAAAGGGAGGTATCTTTTATTATAAGGTGCTTATCTCAATCATCTTCATATATCTTGATTACGATTCCTAAATTGAGGAGTGCAGTATTTTTCATCTCCTCTACTACGAATGGCATCCTTGCATGACCTCCCTCAGATACATGTGCCTCATTATCCTGTTTGAAACCCTTTCATTGTTTAGCCCACACACTTTGCTAGTGTGGGATTCACTCTCAGCAAATCCAGGAAAGGTTTACCGAAAATGAGAGCGTTTTGTTTCACAAACATTCACTGGTTTAGCAGATGGCAATTTCTTTTTGAGGTAGAATCTTTAATAAATAAAGGTTGTCATTTATATAAACCATGATTTTTATTCCTCCTCTTAAAACTGACAGGTCTGTAAACCATCTTTAATATTAAAACTGCTCCTGTGACAAAGTGCACACAACTGTAAAAGATTTGCAGACAGAATTAATAATTTTGAAATTCCGGTTCGAGAAAGTCTAACCAGACATGATTTCCTATAAGCAGTCCCATAATAAGCAGTGAACAAAGTCTAAGAATAGGTTATTAAAAAGCTAATATACCTGTTACCACCAGTAACTGTAAATGTAGTCAGAGACTATGTTCTACTTCTGGAATTACATCTGAGGGATTTGTATCATGGCTAGTACTGAGCTGTGCCAATTTAATGGTCACCAAAAATATCCGGTGGAAGAAAGGGCAGTGAATTCAATAGATGACATGACTTTACTACATGTCACTCACACACATTCAGAGTCTGTTTTGAGTTGGTATTTATACAAGAGTTTGGACTAGAGAAAAATAAAGAATTCCACGTGGCCTTAAAAATGACCCTCTGGGTAATCCTTAATACTGTTGCTTTTTTAAATTTGCAATAACGTGGAGGAATAATGATTAGTAATCAAGGAATGACAAATAATACTGTAATCAGTGAATGAAAAATAATATTATAAACTTATGAGACTAATAGGAGCTTCATTATGGGAATCCATAAATAGGTCTTTTGCCACTACTAGGGATTTGTTAAGGGTATTCATAGGACTCTCATAATTTTAAGCCTAGCGGGAAACTAAAATCAGTTTGAGAACTTGTAAGACGCTGTCATCTAAAACAAAAAGTCTCAGTAGCACTTCAAGTGGTTATTATCTTGCAGTGGTCATTTGAGGGAGAGGGATGAAAATGAAAGAAAATGACAGAAAATCTTGAAAGCTTTTTACATCACACTCTACTACCAGAGCAGTGGTTTTGATAGGTGTTTTACTAGCTGGTTATCTCCCTGCTCAAATAAAGCTTTGAGCATCCTATCTACAGGCTACTGCTCGTACCCCTGATCGAGTATGCCCTGCACATAGCACACGGGTTCCTGCAAACCGAGCAGCCCGCAGAGCACGATGATATAAACAGGCTCCAGTGCGACAGAAAGAAAGAGTGCAGACTGCCCAAGCAAGACCAATCTTACTCTTCTCTGAACTGCATCAGGGAAAATTTGTTCTGCTGGTTCAGAATTTTAATGCTCACTGGGTTCCTTGTAATGCAGGACAGAGATTTACTTGCATCTGTATGACAGCCAAGTGTTTGTGAAAACCTCTAGGTCTCCAGACACCTCAAGCTGCTTGAAAACTTACTTTTCACATTTTTTTGCTAAGTAATACGCATCATTCCAGATCAGTAATTATGATTATCATATTGTGGCAATAGAGGTTGGGTTCTTATAAGCTCTACAATCCTTTCCCACTGCTCTGCTAGGAAAAAAGGCACCTTAGTGTCATAAGACTCCCGTCTTTTGAAATCAAAGAGCCATAGAAATGCAACAGACAGTCTACTCGTGCAAGTGACAAGTGCCTTTAATATTATTAATGCTTGACGTAACAAAAAGAAACTTCCAGAGACAATTTTGGGACAGGTTTGAAGAATGTGGCAAAATATGGCAGACACTTGAATCTGAATTGCCTATTCTCTGCTGGTAGGGTAGCTACAGCACTTGACTCTTGTGCAATTGATTTCTTAACTTTTATCAGCATCGCTTTTATTTTGAAAAGTAGTTCATACCAAATGTTAGGTAGCAGCAATTGATTGTGTTTCATAGCATAAATACAGCCACAAAAGAAAGTAACAAGCCAAGGGGCACTTGGGGGACCTTTGCTTACCCACTTGTGACAAAATTTCCACCTGGATCTTTGGCAAATACAGTGCCTGCAAATTAATCTTTCGAGTATTCATCTCACCTAACTGCAAGTCTTAAACTACCTTAATTAGATGTGAACTGCACTCACTCTCAAAAATGGACTGTATACTTCATGCTGCCACACACTAGGCCATTGCTGATAAGATACCCTGGAACTATTGGCCACTTTTTTATGGGTTTGTGAAAACTCCCCTTTTGTGTTGGCCCTCTTCAGATACACTGAGCTGGCCCTGTAATGTGTCTAGATTTCCACATGTCTGTACCATAGTCTAAAACATGACCTTGAGACACAGTTTGATGTGCCCCAGACTGAGGATCCTAGCCATGGAGACCCATACAAATAAGCTCCTGTAACTTCATACTCTGATGCCCATCACTCTCATCACTTTACAGTAGAAACACCAAGCCCTGACTTCCATGGCTCACCCTGCCGCTGTCACCGCCAAGATGTATCCAAGTTTCCCTCCCTGCCTGCCTACCTTGGCTCTGCAAATTAATGTGATGGTGTAATTAAATGGCTACAGAGAACCACCAGTTTTAGGAGACGATGGATAGGTTTGAGGGAAGTTAATACTAACCTAGTCTTCTCCTTATCACAGACAGTGAAAATCTCTTGATGCTTGTTCAGCTGGTCAGGCTTGTTACCAAGATGTGAATTGGTGGAAACCAAGTCAATGGTACCAACACATGCCAGTTAGAAATGCAAAGGTAATAGCAGCGCTGGGTTACTGAATTTCCATCCACTAAAGCTGCCTTACTCCCACCATCTCTTGCAGTCTAAGCGAAGCTGGGATCCCCTGCTATTAATGCTGCTAGTTCTATGGCAAAGGGCTTTTCTGGCCCACATAGTTCCCGTGCACACAGTGAACTGTCCAATACCTATGGCTTTAAAGGTCTGTGAACCTGACCAACAACTCTGCCAAAAACTCTGATGGGAGAACAGGTTCCAGCTTCTCTCCTCTACCTCTGCCTGCTGCACAAGGCAAAGAAAGGCAAATTGCAGTTAGAAGTTTAAATCTTTTCAGAAATTAGTAGGTGCAAAAATGTCAGTTGTCCATCAGATCTTTTGCTGATTTAACCCTGTTTGTTGGGTTTTTTTCAATGCAAGGTATCTGAGTTAGATTTTAGACTAGCAAACAAAAAGCAATATTTAAAATAGTATTTTAAGTATGGTATTTTGAGAAAGTGGCATCTTTTTTTCCAGCAGTGAGCAATGGGGAAGAAAAATCAAAAAATCTTAACAGCAGCACTATTCAAATATTGTACAGTGGAACTTATCAGATCACTGATATCCTTACAACTCTAGAAAAAAATATAGGCAAACTATAACAAGGTGCATGAGCTATAAAACAGGATGTGCTGGTGTACTAAACCTTGACAAATGGGCAGATTATCCCATGTTCCATCGTCTTGACATATTGAAACCATGTTGTCTAAGTCAGGGTAACGGATCTGGAATCCTTCATGACAGCTGATTATTAACTTATCGCCAGTCCTGTATGTCTTGTTATGAATCTCTGCATCTTCAACATGTGGAACAAGGCAATCTGTGACTTCATGAAAAAACAAAAATAGTGACTTCATTAAAAAACATGGCTAGCTATTCAGTAATCAAGCTCTTAAGCAAAAGTTATCAGTTAATGTAGTGCTCTGCATAAACCATTTGGAAAATACATGCATTTCACTATGTTCTTTCCCTAGTTAACCATCAGTTAGAAAGTCGACAGCACTGTAGTAGAAGCTGATGTGCTGCAGTCATGTAACATTCTCCCAGACTGTTTTAAACAGACAAAATTAAGAGTGTTTAGGAAGACCATCTTTAATTTTGGTCATCTGTTCATCACGTGTGCAAATTACACCACATAGTCAGATTATCCCAAAGTCCCATGTGAAGGCAAACTCTTTGACAGCACTACAGACAGGACGAAAGAAAAGATAAAATACAGATATGGCATGAGGAACACAGAAAAACTGCAGTTTTAGCAGAGAAACAGATGAAAATCAGGTACATTCACAAGGGTTTATCCTGCTCCATTCCACAGAGTTCATTATGAGAATGTCTTCACTTTGATCTCACTGATTGTCTTAAATCAGATAATTTTATGTGCCTGAATTCATATGCCTTTACGGGGTGGGATTTTTAAGGCCCTGAGCGACACCTGAAGTACTTGTAGAAGACTCTCAATAAGGGAAATTCTTGCAAACCTCTAGTGATAGGCAGGCATGGGCTTTATTACCTGTCTGTGATACATGTATTGGGCAGTCTTATATCTCACTGTATATGGAACAGTGACAAAGGCAACAAAACATAAAATATAACCTAGAAGACTAAAACGTGAAAGATATTGTGGAAGGTGGAAGGAAAGGGTGAAGCAGGATTAAAAAAACCCTCTACTAATACTGAATAATTAAGAGACAAGCCAAGAGGATATGAAGGAATAGTCCAGGTAATTCGAAGTTCATCCTCCCCATAAATGGAAAGTGAGATTAAACAGAAGAGAGGAAAAGACTGGGAAAATATAATCAAAATTATCTGCTTGTTGGCCAGCAGGCAATCCATGACAGGGATGGTGATAAAAGTTTACAGGCATCAGAACAGACAAAGTGTTTCAAATAAAAGCAAAAATGTAAAAATATTATAAGCGTGTTTTATACTGTTTTTTTTTCCCAACACTTCTCCCACAACAAACAATTATCTTCATTTAAGAACATAATGTTTATTAAAAAAATACAGAATTTTCAGAAGTCCCTTGAGACTTGTATGAAAGAGAAAGTTTCTGCCATTTTCATGGGTTATTCTTGCTCAGGAGGAAGAGGTAACTCAAAAATTGTATTTAGCAATTAATTGCAAGCATGCACAATGTAAAGCAATAGCAATATATCACAGTATCACAGTATCACAGTATCACAAGGTTGGAAAGGACCTCTGAGATCATCAAGTCCAACCTATAACCCAACACTAACACCAACCATCATCTAAACCATGGCACTCAGTGCCACATCCAATCTCCCCTTAAACACCTCCAGGGTCGGTGACTCCACCCCCTCCCTGGGCAGCTCATTCCAATGGCCAATCACCCTTTCAGTGAAGAACTTCTTCCTCACATCAAGCCTAAACTTTCCCTGTAAGCCTAAACTTTCCCTGATACCTTGATCATTTGCTTAAAAGTGCAACTAGAAGCAAGATAAGCTGTCATTTAGCATAGCACACAAACTACTATGAGCAAATGTATTTCATAATGTAGTTATCTATTTAGGCAAACTAAGGGATCTTTTATTCTGAGACTCCACCACTGGGTTTTACTAATATGAAGTGGAAGAGTGTTGCTTCTCCAGCTAAGACATATTTTCCTTTGTACCTTCCCGTTATAGAGATGTTTTCCAAAACACATTATACTTCACTAACTTTTATTATGGGTCCTGGACATATTACTAGTAAAAAATGCCCCCGTTTCTCTGGTTACCGTTAGCTCCCTGGCTGCCTGCAGCAGGAAGGGCTGGCACTCTGCCAGATGGGCTGAGAACCTGCAGCAAGAAGTTTTATTGGAATTTATTCATTTATAAATGCCCAGGTCTGGGAGGATGCGTACCCTAGCAGAAGGATATAGAATGCACTGTTATGAGGGTGCAGGCATCACCTTCAAAGACCAAACAATATGCTCGCTCTCTTGCTCTCTCTGGCAAGTTAATCAGTAGAGGAGACAGCAGAGGATGGCTCATCAGAAACACCTGACACTAAGCTTTGAATGCTGTCACAAAGAAGCTGCCTTGGGCACCTATGAAGGATGAGATAGATGGGGATCCTGCTTTGTGGCCATGCAGGAAGGGGTCAGAGCTGGATGCCAGAAGATAATGTCAATGAGCAGCTCGGTCTCTTGGCATAACAGCTTTCTGTTCTATATAAATAAAAGGATGTGTTTCTATATAAATAAAAAGTTGAGTGTACACATACACTGCAGTAAAATATTACATTTCTCTTTCAAAGTGGGGGAAATTGATTCTGCAATAATGATCTATTACAGAGACTTCATCCCCATTATTCCAAGTAACAGCTATAGATCAAATCATTTTAATCAGCTAGCCTGTTGGCAGAGAACAGTGATAAGTCGCTTATGGTACCATCCTTTGCCTGCAACATCCTGGCTGATTTTGATAACAGGCCTATTACAAAACCCAGCTAAGTGCAAGACCAATGGAGCACAGTATTACAGCTCTTTTTCCAGATGCCTTGTGAGCAAATGCTTTCCCCCTGGCTGAATTTGTATTGTTTAGCACTTAGTCAGGCATAAATTGCAGTAGCCACCTCTCCTCAAACAACTGGATTATCTGGCACAAATTCTGCTTGGAAAAGCTGAGAATAAGTGACTAGGGTTTAAAGTGTCCTGTCCTAGAAAATAAACTGATTTATTCTAAGTACTTTTCAGCATAGAAGCTTCCAAACCATTTAAGGGAATACACAGTCTTTACCCAGCATCAAACAGCAACAGCCATGACTTACACTCTTTTGTGGCAGTTTTACATGACCGGTTTATATCTACCATGTGACTACTAAAGCAGGTCAGCCAAAAGAATGCCCCAGTTAGGAACACATTTCTTATCTTGCAGAGGCACCAAGTGCACTGCAGCTGGCAGGGCCGACAGCCTGCTAAGTGCAAGGGCTCATCTTGACCTTCATCTTGATCCAAAGATGAAGAACCATCTTTGTACATTAGGAGTTCCCGGCTTTAGCAAACCAAGTGTGTCCCCCCATCACAGAAAGCCTGGGCTGAAGAATAAAATCTGTTAAACACTATAGTCATAGTGCTTTAGTTTATGGGCAAACAACAAGTCATCTCTCAGAAACACTTCTTCCAGCGTATAGGGAAGAAGGACCACCCTACCTCCTCCCAAGAGCACTTGAAACATGAAGGCAACTCAGAAGGAAGGCCTGACCTGGACACTATGGAGATATCCACACCACCCATGGGTACCAGCTGGCTTGCCATGATTTGTAGGTGAACTCTTACCCTCCAAAAATTGTCCCTGGTCCATGCTAATCCAGAAGGTGCTCACAGGAACTGCCTGGGGGTACTACTTGACATTGGCCAAAACCATGTCAACATTAACAGGATGGAACAGAGAGGAACAGGGAGGAAGGATGAATGGAACATAATGAAGAATGGGTTGAAGGAAGGGACATCTACACCCTGTCCTCTTAAAAGCAAACATTGAAGATCAATATTGTCTCTTGTTTTTCACTAGTGTTAAATCCATAGTATTGTGTTAGCAGGGTCATTCTGTAGCTGGCAACACAGTATTTCAGTCCATATTAAATAACACTTGTTATTGTCTTTGCTTGTATTACGACAGTGCACAGAGACTTTGCTTGAGATCTGTGGCCACTGTGCTAAGCACAGGTTATAGTGCTTATATCATGCAGTGCTTTGGAAATAAGTGCTAAAGGTCATATAGGAAAACTGTGGCCAAAATATGCTCTAATCCACTACTTTCACTGCAGTTTTATCATCTCTGTCAGTGGGAAAATGAGGCACTGAGGACAACTTGATGGCATCTGCCTGCAGAAGCACTGGGAGAGAAGGGTACAGCTCTTTGCTTGGTTGCCAGTGCCACGTAGATTGTAAATTTAGATTCAATCTCAGAGGGAAGAGGTAGCATTTGTTCCAAGCAGGGAAAGAGTCTCAGCAGCCACATTATCACAGTAGGGGAAGATTAAAGTGTGAACAATATGACATATTGCTCTTAAACACTAAATACAAAATTCCTACCTTAGAGCATTGGTATTTATGTGCATAACTGTATTAGAATTAATGGAATTTACAGTCACAACATGCTGTAGATCAACATAAGTCTAAGTACACAGATTTTTGACAGGGCATTTATTGGGCACCTCGTCATGCAACTTCATTCTCCTACTGACACTTAACATCTCCTGCTTCTTAATGAGAAATGACAGACCTATAAAATCAAATTGATTGAATGAAGAGCTCCAGGCAAATGTATTAGTTTTAAAATCAATTACATTCTGAAATAGGTTGCTTTGCTTCCTTTGGTAAACAGCTTCCATTTGTGATTAGAAATTGTTCTAGTAAACACGTAGCTACAATTAGATGTACATAATTTACAGACATAAAATTATATATAACCATCCTTAGTTGCATCCAAACTTCTGAGATTAACTTAAAATGAACTGTAGCATTGAGTGTTTTTACTGTTCAGTCTCAGCTGGCAATATCTGACATTTGCATATACTGTGTTGAAAGGCACGTATAGCATACCACAGCACTCATGCCTGAAATGAAAAATGCAATATAAAGATTATTATGTGTTGTGATAGCTAGTGATGAATGTTAAAACATTAACTTCTCACTTCTCCAGTAACTGCTACAACTTTCAATTTACTTTTTATATATCATTACAGAATTTCTGCAATGAGGACTTTTACGTATGTCATTAGACAGCTAAGAACTACAAGCCCTGTTATAATTCCTCCTTAATTGCTCTCCAGATGTGCCATGTTCCTACACTGCTCACCTCTCTGTGGTGCCCCTCTTTCATCATTCTGCTCCCAATACAAAAAAAGGATCACTCTAAAAAGCACTTAAGCAAATGCTTAGGTCTCATGGATCACTACTGAACCTTAGCTTGGTATTTGTTCTGAATCAGTGGTTATATTGTGCTTTGAAAGGCAGAATTAATTCTGCCATCTAATTTTTTTCCTCATTGCTAAAATCTAGGATTGGTTTAATAATACTTGTGATATTACACCATTGTTATTCAGGAAAGTGCTTAAGCACTTGTTCACGAAATCCTAAATCAGGGTCCTACTCTTCAGTCCAAATAATACAAAGCATTTTTGTGTGTGCCTGATTTTGAGCACAGAGCTTTAACAAGACTAATCACATAATTAGAGTTATGCTCAAGCTTAAGTGCTTTGCTTGATCAGAGCATTGGCTTGCAATCCTTTTTAAGTGTTCTGTCATGTAAAGTAATGATTATCTCTTAAGCAACTGTTTTCACAGTATCCATCAAGTTTGTATCTTCCAATTTCTTCCTTTTCTGAAAGCACCTGTCTCAAGTGTTGATCACATTGCAATTAGTGGTGGTTTTGCTATTGACAGCATTGTGATCAGAAACTTTCTCCACAGATTTCCACTGCACTGGGGGGCCTGGGAAGAGGTTTGTATATTCAAAAAAAAATTCTAATGTTTATTTTAACAATTGCAACGGAAGATACAGGTACTATTTCAAAGATGTACATCAACATTCCTAGAAGCTACTTGCGATGGTTAAGAAAATAGATTTTTTCAAGCATTGTAGCTTTTTCTGGTAGTTTGAATACCCAGTTTAGACTTTTGTTGCTGTCACTCTGTATTTTTTCTTAAATAACCATGAGATGAGACAAGGGCATTAATGAAATGTGGCTGTAACAGCAGAGGGTGTAATTTTCATATAGGCATTCTTTTTGAAGGCATCAGGTTGTTTCTTTGGAGGTGACCCATGCCACCAATATGACCAGGTGTTATTGGCTCCCATTGCCTTTATGTTAAACACAACAGCTGTCAAACTGTGCCCCTCATGGCTCTGTAGCCTGTGGCCTTACACATGTCCAGGAGTCCATATTTTACAAAGACCTCCTGCCAATAAGGCAGCTACCTGAAAGACCATGGATTACTTACCAGCTGCCTCTGGCTACTCTCTCCAATATCTAATACACCACTTTCACACAGACCACTGTTTAGGGTTGTTCCCTTCACTGGTATCTCCCAGGCTCTGCTTACTCCTGTTGTGGCCCGTCCCTTCATGCACCCCTGTCCTGGCACAGGATTCTCATACCCACCCACCTACCAGCATAAACAATTATTTGCAGTTTTTATACGTGTTGAGTGATTCTACTTAGCAAGTGCATTTATGAGCCACATAAGTCTTCGACTACTTTTGAGTGAAGTCCATATATTTATCTGATTTTAAATGATGGCAGGCATCCTGAAATAGAATATATCTAGCTCCACCTTGAAGACAACAAACTAATGACTTCAGTGGAGAATTGACAGTTCTAAAATGTACACACTTGATTTAACTAACATTTTTCATGTCTGTTGATTTTAATAGACTAAAAATAAATCAACAAAAAGAACAAGTTATATCTCTAATATACTTCATGAAATAAACAGTTTGTGCTGCTTGGATATATTTGGCCAAATTTTACACTTATGATATTCAAATTAACCCTGTCTCTAACTCCTAGAAGAAGAAAGACATTAATTTAATGTTCTAATTGTTTAAAACCAAATACAATTTCAAAAATGTAATACAATAAATATTATGGTTTATCCTATAATAGTATGAATTATCTCATAGTAAACTTCTGCTGTGACTTTACTCTTCGGCAGTCCATGCGTATTTGGTTTACCTACTTGAATCATGCACGTGTCATAAAATACAATTGTTTAAAACTCCTGATTAGCAGGAATTCATTATATTCATTATATTTTCCTAGTAAAATATTGCAGAAAGGACTATTAAGTAGACAGGTTTAAAAAAATAGTTACAAACAGTTTACTTATACTGGATGTTATTTTTCATCTCTGCGTTAATTTGTAACCACTTAAAAGAAGAAATGCATTATCTTTGTCCTTTCAGATTTCTTTATGTTCCTTTCAACACAAGCATGTGCACACACACAGAGCCTCTCACACCTCTCACAGTATAAATTTAACTGAAAAATGAGGATTATGGATGGAATGGATAGGAAACCAAAGTAGGTATCAAATAAGACACAATGAAATGGACTCCAGTCTTGGGTGTTTTGTGCTGAAACACACAGACGTGGTACATGGGACAAGTGAGAAGAACTGACACTGGTGAACTGCTTTAGGAAAACTGACTTACCTTCTTGTAGGCACACAGGTTTATCACTTGGCTTCCAGCTCAGAGAGCCATTAAAGTGTCTCACACAAAGTCTTTTTGAAGTACCATTAAGCCTATATCCTTCTTGGCAATGGAACCGGACTACCACACTTTCAAAGAAAACACCTGCACTGGGTGTCTTGTATCCATGTTCAGGAGCTCCAGGATCAGCACAAGCGTGTAGGTCATCAAACCCTATGCCAAAGAAAGATACAATCAAACTGTGTTCATTTACTCCTCGTGCAGCTGTAGTCACGTTTTTCTATTTGAATTCTATTTCTATTTGTGTTTTTGATGTTTAATCTTCGTGGGGCCTCGCACCTTCCTCTAATGACCACTGGGCTACTGCGTACTCCAGATTCAGCAGAGGACCAATTTCCAGCTACAAGCAGAAAAAATCCAGTGGCAGAAATACTCCTGTCTTGTCATGCAGCTACAGAGGAAGTGATGTCAACCACACTCCTCAGTAGCTGACCTGGATAAAAACAGAGCACTTGACCCAACCTACCAGTGGCGACTGCACAGTAACATATCTGTAAATTACTCTTGAGGACTAGGGGATTTTGGAGGTTTGGCACAGTCACTGGAAAGAATAATAATGTGTCAGAAGCAGAGATGAAGAGGAAATAAAGAAAATGGCATGAAACCTGCCATCCAAAGACATAGTAACTAAAACAGAAGATGAGCTGCTAGGTACAGGGAGATTTTGAGATACGGAGCTCTACCACAGGGAAAGGGGAAACTGCAATGCTGGATGTATGTGATCCCTGTATATCCCACGTTGGCTTGGTGGCCCTACCAAATTCTTATACCTTGTATGGGAGCACTGTGTTACTGCAGTAAGACCAGAAAGGAGTTTGTAAAGCCCTTTACTTCCACAAAACTAACTGTAAAATAACAAACAAAAATCCAAAAGTTGCAGTCGTGTGACTGTTTATCACATTATCAAACTAATTTCAGTGTAATCTGCATAAACCGAAGTGTTTTTTACTGCAAAGAAACAAAGGTTTAGCACAGCACTGAACAAATATTGCATACTGAAAGATAAACAGCTTTGCAACAGGAACAGCAGGGGGACAATTAATGCCGGTGGGCAGGATGCCTGGAAAATCTGAAAATCATCGCATTGTAGCATTAACGTTTTGATTTTAAAAGAATAGTATCAGAGAGCCTCAGCTATTTGCTGCATGATAAGGATGAAGTGCTTCCATGGTACAGTCAGAGAGAAGGAAGATATTACAAGAGAAGACTTTTCAAAATAGATCTCTGTTTCCTGAGGCCAAATCATTCCCTCCGCTGAAGGGCTCGGTGTGACGCTGTGGCAGCCAAATAGAGAGAACTGAAGGTGATACAGGGCTCTTGCATTTGAACACGGAATTTCTCCCTTCAGTTGCCTGGTTGAAGGCTGCTAGTGGAGAACACAAGAAGCCAAGCCCCTGTGTTGTATGTCCAACTATCTGCTCCTGCTAGCAGAGGCAGGGCACATCATCAGGTTACCAGAAGGATGGCTTTTTCCTGACTCCACCCAGGGCTGATTTTATGCAACTTCAGGTCACTGCGCTGAGCTCCCCAACCAGGCTACAACTTCCAGGAGGTGACCTGATGGCCAGAACCCATGCCGTGCATCCTAGAGAAAGCCATCACCTACACCCAGCCTCTGCCCCTCTGCAGTGCTCTGATATCTGGGGCACTTCACCTGAAGAGATTTCACTAGCATCCTCTCTCTCTGCTCTGCTGAAGCAGCACAAGAGCAGCAGAGCATCTGCTCTTATGGGGTTTTAATTCCCTGTCCAGCGAAGTTTATCACAAGAACTGAAGGGTCGATGCAGCAGTCAAGCCAAACGAATCTCTGAACTTCATGTCTGCTTATGTGCTGTATAGCTCAAGAGCTCCAGTGCAAATTGCTCAAAACTCTCATTTGCTAACGTGATGAACAAGGAGAAATACAGTCATTATGTTCATGGGATTACATACTGTAGGCAATACTTAATCACAGAGATGGCTGTCCATTTTTATTGGAGATTAAAAAGAAGCTTCTTACGATTGAGGCAGCAAACCCATATCCTTCAATAAGTCAGTGATGATCTTAATTATTTTCCATTAAACCAAGGGATAACGTGATATTTAGCTCTATTTTGTTACTTCAGTAATCTCATAATTTGCAGTCAGGCAACGAATATTATAACCTACCTTGAAATATGTGTCCTTTCTTACTAGCTGCATCAGGGAATAGTACACAACTGTCTACTACTATCCCTCTGTGACAACAGAAAAAAAGAAAGGTCCTGAGGTCACATACAATTTGCCTGCCAAAAAAAGTGAGGCACGCTCATTTCTGTTTTCATTAAGTCAAATATGCAAAGGTAGAGATTTTGGGACTGTAAGCACAAAAAAACAACATAAAAGTAAGAATGTTTTTCTCCCTGGGGCAGCCTAATTCTGTGACCCTCCTGCCACTTTTCTGGTGACCCTTCACAAGGAAAGATTTTCACTTCTCCTAGGGATTATTTTGCAGCAGGTTGATCTCCTAGGTTTTCTTCTCAAGCACTGTTTGTGAGCAGACGAAACTATCCCCAAGTGGGATTCCTAAGAAGGAACTGGTACACAAATGAAAAAACTGAATTATGTATCCTCTAGCTCTGCAAAGCCATCAGCCAGCTGTTATTCAGGTACTGAACAAGTGATGACATGTGGAATCAGTACAGGATCACCTTCCATGCAGCATTTCCATCGCTTGTTCCTGAAGCAAGGAAGAAGGAAAAAGCCTCACGGAATAGGCAGTTAGGCAGATACGGTAACTTCTCATGGTAAGACCATAAAGGCAAAGAAAACAAAGCTTCAGCCCCATCTTTTCCCCACAGATATCAACAATAGACTTGGCCCAAATCTTGGTACTACTTCAGTCAGTGGAAGTCATGTGTGTAGTAATTTTCTTTTTGAAGATGTGTACAATTCAGGCACAAAGCAGTGAAGTCCACACTGTGCCACCTCCTCATGCAGTTTGGCTGAGGAGGAGGCAAGGATGGTTGTGAGGGAGGAATAGCAAGGCTGGCTGCTGTGCTGAGGATCTCCCAGGTGTTTTGAAGGAGCCATTACAATCTACAGAAGCCAGGAACTGGCTGGGTTTTTTTTGTCAGGGCTGCTCCTCTCTTGCACAAGAGGTGTGTTAATTATTTCAGCAGCTTATTTAGCTGAGAGCTGGTTTTCAATTTAAGTATGAAACTTCTAGCAAAATATTCAAGCACAACAATGCTGAAACGTCCCTGAAAATTGCCATCTTCCAGTGGTTATTAATGAGACCAGACTTGGAGCCTTTACATAACAATCCTTTTCATATAGTCTCATTTAGTTAAACTCCATCCTATCCTGTCAAAATTGAGTAAATACATGTCTCAAAACACAGCTTTGAACATTAAGTCTTGTTTTCTCACACAAATTTTAGTTTCTTTTCTTTTCAAAGATGCGCATTTAAGAGCAGCGACTCAAAGTTGTGACACAGTATTTTTATAAGGGCAGTATAATCTCACATTGTAGAGGGGATGTCTTTTGCTTTGGTCCCTTTAGAACCTGCTGAAACCAGCCAACAGAGTTTTCATTCAAAGTTGCAAGATAAGTCTTTGGAAAGAACCATAAAATTTACATAAATGGGAAAGCCAGTCTTCAGGTTATAATAGAAAGGTATTATTCTCCAGGAAAGAGTATATCAAATAAGATTAAAAAAACCCCTTAGAACTATAATGGATTCTTGGTTTTGTTATAAACCTTTCAACAAGTCCTTGAGGAAAAGAATTAAATTTTACTTTGACTATTGGACTTTTTCTTATGGTTGCAAAGAGTGAACATCAGCACCTACTAGTAAAATCTATACAACACTTTTGTCAAATAAAGCAGCAAATTTTCATGTTACCTATACAGTAAAAAATTAGTAAGTTCAGCAGCCATCATCACAATCAACACTGCATCAATAGCAACAACTTTATGGGATGATACTGTCTGGCTTTAAAATCCTAAAGTAAAGACTGCATAATTACTGCTGAAACTGAATATTTCAGTAATAAAAATACCTTAATATTTAATCTAATTTAAAGACTTTCTGTTTCATGGCAACTTCAAGGGATATTGTCTAAAATATAATGCAGACTAATACCATCTGGTGAGGCTCATGAGTACTTAAGGTCATCATAACCAGTAAAACATTCAGTTGACACAAATATATTTTGGTTGCGGTATTTACCATATTTCTACTGATGGATCAACAAGAGGTCATCATAAAATAGCAATGCTCTTAACCTGGATATAACACAAGCAGTTTATATGAATTTCTATTTTATGTAATGAAATGACAATGTAAAATCATGATGTAAAATCAATCAGAAGACAGAAAAGCAAGCGGTTCCCTTCTTGGGGTGTAAAGTGAACCATTGTAATTCATTTGGACAGACTATATTTCTAGAATTCTGTGTTATACATTCTCAAACATATAATTATTTATCTCATCCCTGATGAAAAGCTTAAAATACAAAAAGCCAGGGGAAAATTATATATCATGATAGCCACAACCAAACTTCAGACATGTCAGAAAAAAAGGCAGGAGGAAGAATCCCTCGCTCTTCCCATCATTCTCTTATTTCTCCACACCTTTTTCTGTTTTCTCTTTTATTTTGCTTGTTTCCCTCACTTCCATATCTTACAGCTCCTAGTAAATTCATGGTGCTGCTGAGGTGATTTCTAATCTAGATTTGATGCACTTCTATGCCTCTAAAACCGCTATATAGCATTTCATTGACACACTGCTGATGCATGTTAGCTCAGGAATGACTGCATTCATTCTTGAATAGAGACATCACTATCATTTCAGTTTGTTACACATATACAGTGAAGCAAAATGTGAAATAATGTTAAAGATACGGAGTATTTTCAGTATTCGTCTTCAGTATGATGGAGAACGGGATTCTCGTACAGCAACACTGCATTTGCATTCACCAAATCCACAAGTCCTTCTATCCTAGTTGGGATAGAGGGAGGCAGAGGCTTTGCAGGTTGTGGCAGGACCAGACTGTCTGCATGTACATTTTAGAAGGAGTCTGTAAACACTGCAGAGGCAGGTTTTCTTAGGCCAGCTCTTAGTAAAGAAGCAGAAGGGCCACAAATGCAAACATCCTTGTCTCGTACAAGGGCAAAGCCGTTTCCATCCCTGTAAGAGTTTCTTCCCTGTTTCTGTGAAAGCCACACAGGCAAAGCATTTTGTGCCTTTGGCTGTTTATGCTTCTTCACTGTTGATGACATTAATTGAACTATCTATATACCCCTGTAACACAAAAAGGAAAGATGTACTTCAATTAAGACCTAGACTTGGAAGTGAAATGAAATAATAAACCTGTGATTTCATTAGTGAAATGCCTGCTAAAATCTAAAGTCTCTTCAATCCCCTAAGGGTCACTAATGCTTAAGTTTCCCCGAGACTTCAGCAGCTTTGTAAAACCCTGCCCTGAACAGTTTAAAATGTGAATCATAACCTCCTTTGCTATTCTTGCAGAACATAGCCTCCTCACTCAGCTAAGCCTTATCCAGGGCAGCCTAACAAGCCACTTGAAGAAAGAGAGAAGTACAGATTACTTTGTAGGAGAAACAGAACAGCAAATAAGACCTCCAGAGACTGGGTACTTTGCTTAAGCCACAAGCTAATGTGTAAAATCAAGAATTTCATTAAGCTTCATTCTCCTTCATATAACCCAAGAATGTCACAACAGAACACAAAGAACAACAGGCTCCAAGACAGGCAACTGATAATTAAAAAAGCTGAAAGGTTGCCTTATTTGCAGTTCCAAATTTTTCTTACCTTTCCATTTCATGCCTTCTTCTCACCCAACCCTGGCCTCCCAACTGTGTTCTCCATCCTCTTTCACCCAACTTGCCCCAAGCCAACTCACCACCTGCCCTTGGACCCTCCTATTAGAATGTCCACACTCCCAAATCTTGCCCACCACCACGATCACCATGTTAAAAAGGGTCATAAAGGAGTTGCCTCTAGAGGTGTTCACATCATAGAACGGTAAGAAGGGTCATAGAGGAGTCGCTTCAAAGAGTAGTTGCGTCACAGAGGAAGTGCATCAGAATTGTAAGGAGGGTCATAGAGGAGTCAGGTCATAGAGGAGTTATCTCACAGAGGAGTCATATCATAGAATAGTAAGAAGGGTCTCGGAGTGCCATAGAGGATTTGCATCATAGAAAAGTCACATCACAGAATAGTGACACCACAGAGAAATTCATGTACGAGAGGAGTCACATCACAGAGGAATTGCATCATAGAATAGTCTACGTCATAGAATTATAAGAAGGGTCCTCCTCTCAATGCACAGTGGGAAATCAGCGGTCACTCTGAGATGCTTCAAGGAGTGATGGTCAATTTTAGAATCACTACACAGGCACAGTAAGTCCCTGGGCACTTCCATGCTCAATCAAACTGACTTTTCCCTGGAAAGCCTGAGGATTGTTGCTTCCTCCAGAGCAGGCACAGGGCAGGGAATGTCAGGAGCTGTAAGCAGGACAAAGTACCCACAGGGATCAAAAGGGGTCTTTCAGGAGCCATGCTGGAGTTGCTTCTGCCTGGAAACTTCAACACTGAAAATGGAGCAAAAGCTGCAGGGTCAGCAGGACAGGTTCAAGGGCCCTGCAAAGGATATTTCAGAAACATTGAATGATCTGGTTGGAAAAGACCTCTGGGATCATCGAATCTAGCTGTACCTGTCCACTTACAGACCATATCCCTGAGAAATTCATCTACGTGTCTTTTAAACATCGCCAGGGATGGTGACTCAACCACCTCCCTGGGCAGCCTGTTCCAGCACCTAACCACCACTGCAGTGAAGAAATTTTTCCTAATGTCTAGTCTGAACCTCCCCTGGCACAACTTGCAGCCATTTCCTCTCGTCCTATCACCTGTCACTTAGGAGAAGAGACCAACACCCACCTCACTACAATATCCTTTGAGGTAGTTGTAGACACTGACGGGGTCTCCTCTCAGCCTCCTCTTCTCTAAGCTAAACAACACCATTCCCTCAGTTGTTTCTCATAAGACTTGTACTCCAGCCCCTTCACCAGCCTCGTTGCCCTTCTCTGGACACGCTCCAACACCTAAATGAGAACACTGTAGTGAGGGACCCAAAACTCAACACAGTATTTGAGGTGTGGCCTCACCAGTGCTGAGTACAGGGGCACAATCACCTCCCTGGTCCTGCTGGCCACACTGTTTCTGATACAGGCCAAGATGCCATTGGCCTTCTTGGCCACCTGGGCACACTGCTGGCTCATATTCAGCCAGTTATCAACCAACACTCCCAGGTCCCTTTCTTCCAGGCAGCTCTCCAGCCAGTCTTCCCCAAGCCTGTAACGCTGCATGGGGTTGTTGTGTCCCAAGTGCAGGACTCGACACTTGGTCTTGTTAAACCTCATCCGGCTGGTCTCAGCCCATTGATCCAGCCTGTCCAGATCCCTCTGTAGACCATCCCTACCCTCAAGCGGATCAACACCACCACCCAGTTTAGTGTCATCCACAAACTTACTAAGGGTACTCTCAATCCCCTCGTTCAGAAGGTTGATAAAGATATTGAACAGAACTGGACCCAGCATGGAAGCCTGGGGAACACCAGTCAGGACTGCTTTCCAACTGGATTTAACTCCATTTACCACAATCCTCTGGGCCTGGCCATCCGGCCAGCTTTTCACCCAGCAGAGGCTGTGCCTGTCCAGGCCAATGGCAGCCGGTTTCTCAAGCAGAATACTGTGAGAAACAGTGTCAGATAGACCACAACCACAGCCTTTCCCTCACCCACTAAACAGGTAACCTTGTCATAGAAGGAGATCAGATTGGTCTGGCAGGACCTGCCTTTCATGAACCCATGTTGACTGGGCCTGATCACCCGGTTGTCCTGTGCATGCTGTATGATAGCACCCAAGATGATCTGCTCCGTGACCCTTCCCAATATGAAGGTCAGACTGACAAGTCTGTAGTTCCCCGGATCATCCCTCTGACCCTTCTTGTAAATGGATGTAACATTTGCCAGCCTCCAGTCAAGTGGGACTTCCCCAGTCAGTCAGGACTGCTGGTAGATGATGGTAAGGGGTTTGGTAAGGACCTCTGCCAGCTTCCTTAATACCCTTGGGTGTTTCCCATCTGGCCCCATAGACTTGTGAATGTTTAATTGGCCAAGCAAGTCTTCAACCAAATCCTCTCGGATCATTGAAGCTTCACCTTCGCTGTCTTCTGGCTCAGGAGGCTTCGTACTCAGAGAACATCTTACCTTACTATTAAAGACTGAGGCAAAGAAGGGTTTAGGTACCTCTGCCTTGTCCTCATCCTTCCTCACTACTGTTCCCCCTGCATCCAGTAAAGGAGGGAGATTCTCCTTGGTCCTCCTATTTGTAGAATTATTTTTTATTGTCTTTCACTGAACTGCCCAGTTGAAGTTCTAGTTGGGCTTTAGCCCTTCTATTTTTCTCTCTACTTCATCCTTGTAGTCCTCCTGGGATGCTTGTTCCCTCTTCCAAAGCTCATATACTTTCTTCTTCTTCCTGTGATTGATACAAAACACTCTGCTCAGCCAAGCTGGTTTTCTTCCCCACCTACTCATTTTATGGCCCATGGGGATGACCTGATCTTGTGCTGCCAGGATTTCCTTCTTGAGAAGCATCCGGCCCTCTTGGCTCCTTTGTCAGTTAAAACTTGTCTTTAAAACTTTAAAACTTTGTCATTAAAATCCCACAACCTCCTTCCAGTTTCTAAACGTTGAAGCTGGATACTTAGTTTTCGAACAAAGCCATTGAAAATGATAACACCTGCATGCAGTCCTAAACTGAGGCCAATTCAAATCAAGCATTAGGCAGAAATATCTAAAAACCTGAAGCCAGAGTTTGTTCAGCTTTCTGCAAAAATAAGGTGAACATGTTCTTCATTTTCATTTATACAGTTATTTCAGTTTCATGTCTAGTTCTATTTAAGCTGCAAACTCTACCAGGAATTTAAAAAGCATAAACTTAAGGTTTTTTCCTATTCTGTGAAAAACAAGCAGGTAAGAATGGATGACTTCAGTTTCCTTGTTACTGATAATATTTCACCTTTCTAAGTGATTTTTCAATATAAAATGTACTTAAATAAGCTTATTTTTAAGTGTTTATTATACTTAAGAATTTGAATTACTTTAAAATGGCTCTTCTTCAAAATGGTAGTTCCATGCTTCTTATCTGAACCGTGGGTATCTATGAATTCTAATTGCAGACAAATATGCTTTGACATAGATGAGTTTTTGAAACAATCTAATTAAAAAATATAAACAAACAACATATTTCACGTTAACAAAAACAAGGATGCAGTAAATGCACATTAAGCTCTATCCATGCTTCAATACATTGGCACATACCTAATACATCCTCCTATTTCTTATGCTGATAAGGAATAAAGATATTTGCCAACATGTGCTTGTTGACTGGTGACACACAGGAAAAGTCATAAGGAATTAAATATGCACAAATCCAAAATATAAAATATCACTATATCACTTACACCAAGATTTCCTTTTTACAGATATAAATTTATAAGTGAGCTCAGTACTGTGATTTAAATCAACCAGCCCTACTTACATTTTCATCCTCATATGTAACATTTTATATATTGTATGTCTAAGGATTTCATCAGAATTGCAGTATTGTTGATGTGAGAATCCAGCCTTAGGTCACTGAACAGGATTAATAAAAACATAGAAAGGTACTAATAAAAAGTGCCAAGTAAAATAAAACTATACTCCTATAATTTCAAGAAAGTTATGGGCCTGCTGTGTATTTAAAAAGCAGTATCTGAGTATTGTTGTTTATCTGTACCATATTTTTAGCACTCTGGACAAAATTAATTACTATTATCAAGAATTAGTTTAAACATTTTTAGTCTAGACAGGCATCCCTTAGGAAATATAGCAAAAAAACCCACATAAAAAATGAATCATGAGCTAGTTACTATAGTAATATTTCTTCTAGGTCAATAGCATAGAATATTATTCATCATAGCAAATCCAAAGTAATGAAATGTCACACTGCTCAGCACAGATCCTTGTTTCTATAAGACGCAGGAATCAAATACTCTGAGGTATGAGTCGGGGAATTGATATTTATGTTTTAATCAACTACAGAGTTCCCCAGATAATGCTTTTTTTTATTGCACACAACAGTATGGTAATCCAACAATTTTTGCTTTTCAGCTGTGCTATAAAAATTGATTTTGTACTTTCCCAAGAACAGCCAGAATTGGATATCGGGGACAATTAGGATTAATATGTGAATATTAGAATATTAAACATTTAAATAAAATGCACACTAGAGAAGACTGAGAGACAAAGGAGTGGAAAAGCTGGTACTTAAAGCAGGAGAGCAGACAATGTTTCCATCTTTTGCACTTGGTTCCTTACCATAAATCTTCTGATGCTTCTGGATACTCTGACTGCTCTTATGCTCTACAGTGATTTCTCTCTACATGCACCTACCCATGTGACCTCATCACAGCCATGTGGTTTTTATTCACTTTTTACCTCTATGTGTGTTTTGCTTGTTGGTATTTATTTGGTTAGCCTTGCAAAGTAGGGGCATTATTTGCCTACACGTCTAGAAGATGTAAAAGATGATAAAGTGGTTTTGCTGGTTCACCAGGTATTTTCCACATGATGACAGCCATTGCGCCTTTCACATTCGCTTCAGATCACACTTCTACTCAAGTAAAGCTTTTTGAAAGAAAGTAGGTAATATCTCCTGGAATAAAATACCCTGATTGATTTTAGTCCTAATCTGAACCCAAGGAGAACTTCTGATTTCCTGCTACATTTAAAAGGGACTTTAGGTTCCTATGTTTTGCTAGTACTGTTAGCATTAAGCACGGGGTTTAGTCTGTTATTTCCCTCCATGAGAACGCATTCACTGAAGAAAAATGAAACAAAGTTGACTTCTTGTTTTCCAAGAATGAGACAAACCCACTAAATCGTAGAGAAAGGAATCCAGCTGGGCACAGCTAGTGAAGCATTGTCATGATACCAAAACATTTGTTACTTAAATTATTCATTTAAAATGCTCTGTCCTATGAGTTATTCTGCCCATACTGAAAAGATTGGAAAAATCGGTAATAAGTTAAGATGATGCAGAAGCATAATTTTTCCCCTTTCTTTTTGACTCATAATTGTGATCAATTTAATTCCTCAATTTGTTTCAGACACTGTTTAAGCTGGTTAGGAGCAGCAGATAATATATAGCAGCGGATAATCTAGTTATGGGTTTGTCTCCACTAAAAGTCCTCATGTGCCCATTTCTCTGGTGCGGTCCTATCTGAGGACTTCCCGATGGCTGGAAAGCAACAACAGGCTGTTCACAGCATCAGAACAATCAACTCAAGGAGCCAAGTCTCAGAAAAGCTAGTAAGTGAGGTGGAAACATTTATAATTAAAACACTGTAGCACTACAGAACCATCATATTTAATCTAAAAAAAAAATCCAGGAAAATGTCAATGACAAATTTCACCAGTACGCACTCAATTTTTGTGGCATCATGAAGAAATCATCCATGTATAAAGTCCTCTCTGGCTCAGTATTTCCCCCTTCAACACAATCTGCTTCCTCTAGACAGTTTCCTATCACTTCTGCAATGGTTCTATTAATCCAGATCTTCACATGTACTTTCCCCAGTGGCAGTTTACGCAAGTCAAGACATGGATTTCCCTTCCCTGGAAAACCAGCCGTCATCTCAGGAGGTTAACAGATTAGTCTGACACAACCTTTCTTTACTACATCTAAGCTTTATTTTACACTCCAAAACTTTTAATCTTTCTATCTTAAAAGAATTCTAAAATCTTGAAATCTTGTGAATTATTGAAATGAGAGAACCAAGTCTCTGATTGCCCAGATTAGTTCTAGGGCACTAGGGCGCTACTGGAAGTTGCTCTCTTTCAGTTATGGAGATGGCAGTGAACTTATGCAGAAGAGGAGGAAGATGAGGGCAGAAGAGAAACCAAAGAAACTGGGGCAGGAACAGCCAGAATGGCTTGGCAAAGGTACTGGGGTGGGATGTAGTGACATATAAAAACATGTCACCCTGGAAGCTGACTGACAGTGTTTGGATGGTGATAACACTAGAATATAAGAGAGAAGGAGATGGGAACATGAGAAAAAAAAACAATAGGGTACCCAGTAGGGTAAAACAGGGAGCTGGAGAGAGACTAGAGGGAAGAGAGGAGAAAACCCTGAGTCACAGGCAGTATAACTAAGGGGGTGGGCAGTGCCCTATACGAGAACAGGGCATCAATGCCAGGAAGATGCCTTGCAGGGCAGTTTTGGGGGCTGGCAATATACACTGAGAGCCTTCCCAAGGGTTAATGGCCAATCCTTTTTGAACAGAAGAACATGATTTATTTTCTTTCTGCTGACACCTCTAAAAACTAGACTCTATAATGTAGTCTGCATTGACACAGTGATGTTGAGACTTTCAGATGAAATCTAATACACTTTATATATAAATATATACACATCACTATTAGTCAATTGAAGAACTGAGAGTTATGGCATTCGTGTGTACAGATAATATGTAATGTTGAGCTACCTGATGCTCAAAATACTTTCATAAAAGCCAATCTGTAAATCACATATATACTAAATTTATAAAATTAAATTAAAATTTAGAAGACTAAATTAAATTAAAATACTATGGGCTAAATTTAGAACTATGGGTTAAATTTAAAGCCTATGGGCTTTTATTCTTTATGAAAATAGAGTCTCATCATTTTGAAGCACTAGAGGAAGAATAAGCTGTTTCTAATTCTTTTATGGTACTGTAAATTGATTAGCTGAGAGCTGGGAAAGGTCTAGAACTAGCAAAGAGATGGTCCTTTGTTCTTATTAAGGGGATAAGAGTTTTAACCACATAAACAAGCAATTTATTTAAAACTTAGTTTTTGTAATAGATATTAATTTGAAGATTTCTGCAGCTTCTCTTTCTCCAGAGTGTTAAACGGTTCTTTTCAGAGCAACAGCTTCAGCAAACCTAGTTAAAATAAAAAGCAGGCGGTACACAGATCCATACATATGTTTTGCTAGAAACAGGCAGCATATCCAGATTTATATCTGTCAGTCCCTTAGGATGTCATAATTGTGTTTGCTCTTTTAATAACTTTAGGCTCCAGTGATTAAAATAAAAATTATATGCTGAAGCTAATGCTTCATCCTTAGTTCACATCGCTACCCTGAATTATAGTAAGCAGACCTAAATAAATGTAGGAGTCTGGCTTCCTCCTTACACCATAGACTCCAGCCACGCACATAATGAGTTGCCTGATTTAATTCAGAGTCTCTACTTTCAAATCTTACTTTGTTTTTTAAAAATATTGGCTCAGCCATTTCTTTTTATAACTGCACAGATTTTCGAGCCTGCCTTCCAGTGCTCAGTGAACTGCAGTATCCACTGATAACAAGAAACACATCAAGCTTGCTGACTTGCAAGAACAGTTGGGTTATTTAAAAGGTTATGTTCTTCCTAATTATTATATCTACATTTTCCATCTACAGCCTCTTTCCATAAATGTAGCCCAAAATACAGAGGTAGTTAAAGCAGCTTATTAATTAGGCACGGCCCTTCAGCACCTATTGTGACTACAGAATGCCAGTACTAATCTTATGATGATAAATGATTTTTCACTCCTATAACCAGACTTCAGACCACCTTATAATGAAGACAGACATACAGGTTACCAGTTGGCACTGAGAAAAACAGAAATAGGTCATAAACAGCACAGACTAATGGTGAGTAGAAAGCCAGACTCCAGTACCTTGTCCAGTATGCCTTTCTATATTAAAGTTAAGAGTGAGCTGAATATGCGTAAGTATAGTGCCGCCACTTTCAGTTTCTGACCACCTTAGAAAGATTTTCTTTTCATAATCTGACATTTTCTTGAGCCTCATTTGAGATAAGAGATGAACTGCTTTAGGAAGATCAGACAATTCTTGCAGGCCTTGCTGGATTAGGCAAGACTAACAGCTTTGTTTTGCTCTGCACAAAATTCATGGGTAGTTTTTGTTTCCAATAACTCAGGAACAGTTTAATGATAAAACTGTGAAACTGGCTGTTGATGACACTTGTGGAAGAAGAACATTGATGTAGTCTCTACACCAGCTTCCTGACCATTACTCTCTTTGCTCTTCATCATTACCAATTTTACTGTCCTCTTGAGAACAATAATGACCCCTTCTTTGTATATCTCCTCTATCCTCATCCAGCCTTCTTTTGTGGCTCTCTCGTGTGCCACTTTCCAAAAATCTCTCTTAAAATCTTTTCCTTTCTCTCTTCCCATTCTAACTGACAGGAGTTATTCCCCATGCCAAGCATGTAGTGTTCAGTGCCAAAACTGCCTTTCTAGAGCTGCCTCCAAGCCCAAGTCTCCTCACTATTCCCACTAATATCTCTGCTCTTGTGCCAATTTCTGCTGGGACGGTGAGGGCTTTGACAGGCCCTAATAATGGAGTGGCCTCACCTGGGACCCCCAGTGACACTCTCTGCCCATGGCCTAGGAGGTCCAGGTAGCTCCGGCCTGGGCACCTAGATTTTGCCTGGGCTATGCTGTGGGTGTGCTTGTCTTGTCTTTGTCCCATCTTCTGGGTAGACCTTGGACCCATTTTGTAGTCCCATCTCCTGCTTCTCTGACTGGGTGGCCACTGTACCTGGTTCATCCGCTGGCTGTGTTTGGAGCAGTTGATGGAACCCATTACCAGCACCCAGCTCTGCTGAAACTCTGTGGGACTGAGAGCTGGTCAGCAAGAACACAGCCATGCTGGGGTCACTCTTGGCTCCTGGCTTGTCCACCTCTGTGGAACAGTACCATTCCTGCTGCTTCCTGATGCTTTAGCCAGGTCACCCATACCCCCAGCTCCCTTCACTGCTTTCCTTCTCTTTCTTTGTGAAGTCCAAGGCTCTCATCCTGTTCTTCCTCACCACATGTCCCTATTCTTGGTTCTTTCTATGCCCTTCCTTTCTTCTACATGCTCTCTGGGATACACTTTTAACTGCTTTGCTTTTTTTCTCAAGCTTGAATTTATCTTTTTATTACACCTCCTATCCCCTCATTTTTCTTCATTCACATCCTGTTGTCTTTTAAACTCTTTCTCAAAACCCCACTTATTTAATTTATCCTTTGGCAGGCCCTGCTGCTTTCTGCTTGACGGTTGTTCTCCATGAGATCTTTGAGTTTAGGCTATAAAATCCAAAGATAAGAGAGCATCATCCCACACTTGGTGGTCCCTTACATAGCCTGCCCTAACTGCAGCCTGAAAACTTTCATCTTTTAATTAGTTTTTTGCATTCTTGAAAAAAAAACACAGCTACCTTCTTTCTTCATCTCCCGTTTATTTTCTGTGACTCGGTTGCTGAACCTAAAACCAGAGAGACTGCCGTTGATCTGACATGTCTTATTGTTAAGAAACACTTGTTCACAGTATGAAAAGAAGTATCTCTGCTCCCAATTTCTGACTTAAACCATTTTGCACACGCTGCACAGCAAAGACACATCAATCACCACGCCTCAGGCAGAAGTGACCTCCACAGGTAGTTGTGTGCTGCCACACTGAGATAATGCTACCTGTTGTGAACCATATGGCCTGACCTAACGATCTTTCCCACTCACGAAGCATGCCTGTACTGCACACATTTAGACCTACTGCTCATGTCAAATGAGGTGTCTTGTGCCCTGTCGCATCATGTTGAAGCTCAGCACGGTTACAGGAACAACTTTATACTGTTTTGTTAAAGTTAAGGCTAAAGCACACACATACAATAGTGTAAAGAGATAAATGCCAACCTCATGTTTAATAGCTGTCTTAACATGAGACAGGCAGTTTCATCCTTAGCCCAGATACTACTCAGCCAGTTAGAGAAGGACTAACGCCTTCGTTGTCAAGTTGTCTCCAAGAGGAGCAATCTGAATGTTTTGCTATGCTAGGATTAGGTTTGACATAGTAAGCATAACTCTGCATACCCCATGTGCCACTCACAAAGGAGCTGTGATGAAGGACACAGCCTAGACACCAGATGCACACATACACATTCACATACATAAACATATCCTGGCCTTTAGCTTCAATCAAAATAGAGGGTTGAAGAATTCTTCTAGAGACTTCACTCTTCTTTCTGGTTAGCTAATCGAATTACATTGCAAGTTTAAACTCAACTTCTTAAACTCAGTTGAAAAGGGACTTTCTCAGAAAAAATACGAGCTGCCAATGTTATTGATTGCACCTGATAAATAAACACAAAAGAAGTTACTAATGGGAACCAAGTGATGAATTTTTGAGGGCAATGCACTCTATCACTATTTCAAGAAACCTCTATATATTACAATTCTCTTTCAGAAAAAAAAGTCAAAAGTTGAAGGTTTCCCATGCTAAGTGAGATAATAGTTCTAATTTTTTAGATACACTAAAATAGACACTGTGATTTCACTCAGCAGATCTCATGTCCTGTTCCTATCTCAGAATACTGCTCAATAGCAACTGTGAACAAATGTGTTAAAGCTCATACAGTGCTGCAGATCCTTCAGCTATCCCTGCAAGAAATTACCTTTTCCCTCTTCAGTATGAATCTACATCGTTGCTCCTGTACAACAGCTGTGCTGTTATTGTTGTTTATTTTGATTTGGGCTTCAATCTTACAGAGTACTCTGTTTTTTTCATCTTCCTTTTTTAAAAAATAAACCAAAGGAAAATTAAGTTAATGTAACCACTAGAGGGAGTCTCTTATATCTTTCTAAAGAAAAAGCTATTGAAAGTGACAGAGAAATTAATGAAAATAATTATAGCTGAGAAATTGAGTTCCAAGAAGCAGCAGCTTTGCCTTAAGACCAAATTCTATTTCAGTGTAAGGTTTTGTAAAAAGATGTAAATTATGGCATAACTGCCTCCTTTCAATATGGAAAGCATTCAGAGGAAGGACAAGAATCATACCGGGATAAGAACAACTTTGATTAACAATTGCCTCATCTAAAAATGCAGCAACTCTTCAGTCTCAGTGAGTAGCTAGAAGCAATTCAGATTACTGGAGAGAGCTAGCCTTTTGCAACCAGATATTAATATATATATATACACTAAAGTGGTAGAATCGTATCAAATTTTCACTATCTGGACATAAACATTTGAATAGAGTTTTGCAAAAGAAAACATATAGCTTTTTTCCTATGTATGAAGCCTGCCTATACACAAGTTTTATATGCATCACGGCTGCCTTGCTGAGTGGATGGGTGAAAGCAAAGTTCTTTCAGAAAAGAAAGCAGAGCTTTCTCAGACCTCTCAACATCTTGCACAATCCCCCCAGGTTCCCTATTCAGCTGACCTTCAAAATGTCATTAAAAATATAAAATATTAAAAATCCACTACTAGAGAGTACCATCTGTGTTTTATATCCTGTTCCTTCCATGACTCTTCAGAAGAAATCTGTCTTAAAGCATATATTGCTTAGAGGATGAAAAAGGATATATTATGTTTCTTTCTGGTATCTCCAAGAGTACAGTTATTGAAATATTCATCACTTGTTCTAGTCTCTGAACTACCTCTGAATTGCTTATGCCATTCTCAAGAAGATGCTTGCCATATAAAGACATTACAGGTTGTTATTCTTAACTATCCTCCTTCTAACCAAGAAATACTGCCAGAGGGGCTCTACTTCACAATGGCAAGAATTTATGTTTTAGTTTACTTAGTCTGGAACTGGGATGCTTCCCTTTATCTTCCTACCAAACGAATACCAGACCAATTGTTAGATGATGTATGGTCCTTGCCATACTCTCTCATGATGTTTCATTTGTATGCTAGGGGACTTCAGTTCTGGATTCTTTTCCATATCTGAAGTAAATATCCTACTGGCACCCATACTGGTAACACTGACCATTTGAAGCTATCTTTCTTTCACATATCTGATATAACTCTACACAGGCATCCCTGGTTTAAAATAAGTGAAAGTCTTGAGAAAGATCACAATTTCTATATTTCTATAATGGGCTCAGCTGTAAAAGAGCTGGAAGAATGCCATATGAGCAAGCCTAACTTCAGCATTTTGTAACCTGAGGGTTTTTGCAGTCTAATGTCCTTTCAACCTCTTCTAGTATGTCTTTAACTGAGTATTATTTTAAGAAGGCAAACTGATTCTTTCCTTCATGCAGCTCTGTTGTGATCAAAACCCTTCTGGGCAAAAGGTAACTCCTGCCTCAGACTCAAGCCCAGTTACTCCTTCCCTCAGATTACAAAGGGGAGACTATACCTCTCTCCTGCAACCTGAAGATCCAAATGCATGAGGCAGGATAACATGCAGCACAGGAATACTGAGATACTTTCACAAGCACCTAAATGCCTTCTGAGTATTTGCAAACTCTGATAATTAATTAAGGCAAGAAGTAAAATGTTGGGCACAATTATGTGTTTTAAAAATCTTGTTTTAACAGTTCTCGACTACACAGCTGCTCATCACACCTAATATAATCACGGTTATATAACCAGCTCCAGCACAAGGCATTTGATATAAATGTTGATGTCATGGTGATTTTTAAAAACAACACTTCTATTAACATTCTGTCTCCAGCTTTTCCAGCCGACTGACTGCAGACCATTTCCCAAGATGTTCCAAGAAAGCTCCCTGCAGAGCTTTCTCATGTACCTTAATAATAATTCATAACATTTCTATTGCACCTTTTACTTTGACTCCCACTGACATACTCAGCTGTGACTTTCAGCTGTGATTGCCTTCAGGATACACCAAAGCAGTATTTCCAGGTAAAATAAATATATTTTTGCTAAGTCAATTATAAAAAATGGACCATCTTGCAGTCACATAAGGCCTTCCTCAAAAAGTCTGCTATACTGTCTCTACTACAATTAAGAACTCAAAATGTCCATTTAACAGTCTGCTAGCCAGAAGATTCAACCAATTAGAAATCTAACCTAACAAGGTTGCAGGAGTTAAAAGTTTGCAAAGATATTATGTTTAGAACCAGCTGCAAAATCTAGTCAAACTGGAAACATCTTTTCAAAAGCACCTTTCCCCTCTGTCTCATCATTAGTCTCTTCACTCACCTCTTTCACCTTCTGATACATATGGATCAATGAGAAACAATTTTAAGTTTTATGCAGAAAATGAAGAGACAAGGAAATACATGTCAGAACAAAGAAAAGAATCCAAAACAATTTAATGCAAAAACAATAAAGCATAAGATCAGATAAAATCACTTTGCAGATTTGTTTCTAGCATTCTGTTCAATCCGTTTCAGGAATAAGTACAGCCAACAATCATGTGCTGACATAAATTAGCCTACATCTAGTAGCATACATACAAGGCCAATATACAGTGAGTAAGCATCAGTAAATATTGTTTTAAAAGCCTAAAACGGATTTTCCTTTTGGCATGGATGTCAAGTGTTAGAAAGGAAAATAACAGTATCCTTAGTAGAGGGGGACTGCAAATTGCCCTAGAAGCACCTCTCAACCCCGAGGCAGTTAATTTCTACAACCAAGCACAATTCAACTTCCAAGTTTTCATCCAAAACTGGCATCTTCAATGGGACTGTGAAGGGTCAAGAGGAGACCATGTGTGATGCAGACACCTGAGCAACTGAAAAATCAGTTTCGTATTTGTGAGGTCATTTAATAGCTACTTAGATGGCAGCAATCTTTTGTCACTGTTGAACTAAAGGCACTGAATCAGGAGCTTACAATACAGCTGTTACTTTATCCCTCTGTCCAGGGTTTCAAGGCCATTGTGGCTTTTAAGTAAGCAACTATGAGATGTTGGCAAGGCAGCAGTCATTTTATTGCTACACAACAAAAATGTATTCTCTACTTTCAGAATCAGATATGGGAAGAAATGTCTCAAAATGCATAGATGTCTATGAGATCAATCATTTTGTATCTTATTACTTAAGTCAGATGCAAAGTAAACCATTCAGTTCATTTCTATATTGTATACACTTTCCACCCTTGAGAGACCTTTGACCCTATCTGTGCAAATGAAGAGAAGTACATACAGGATTGATTGTTAAACACCCAACTGTAATAGCTAGCATATTGCAATATAAGCCAGTTCATACGACCTTCTGCATCTTTGTTTTAACCAAGCCCAGGAACACTGCTGCTAAGACATCTGTTCCTATAAAGAAAGCAGGAACACAAGGACATTGGAGAATGTGAGCTGTGCATTAGCAGTTTGGTCCTACTTGTGCCAAGGCAGCATACGGTCACGTTGTGTCTTCATAAAGACACCAATGCAAGATATTATTCTTAATTTTAGCAGAGGATAGTAGCCAGACTATGTTAAAAACAATTATGTCAGTCATAATAGCAATAACAGTGATAATAGTAATAACAGACAACAATAGCACTGCCATACTTAATGTCTCAACAGTTTTCCACTTTCTAATGGTTATTCCCTTTACTTATATTGCTCTATAGACCTTTTAACTCTGTATTGAAAGGGTCGCTAAATTGTTTCACCTTGATCAAGTACTACATTCATTCTGATTAGAAGAGATATGAAAGAAAGTGGAGGAAAGACAGCTTACATGCTGCCAGAATTAAGTACTTCTTAGGCTATATTTTCAGCCTGGAACCATTCAGTCTCTTGAACATGAGCAAAAATGCCCACATGTGTGTAACAGACATAGAAATCTTGTTGGGTACACTTAAATTTAAACAGCAGGTCTCAGGTCTTCAGCTGCTTCTTTATGTTAGGAACACACCTCAGCCCTTCACTCAACTTGCCACAAGTCCATGTGCTTTGGACATTACCTGCACATCATATTCAGTAATTCCACAACTGTATCATGTCTGTGTAATGGAGTGTGTCTCACACACTTCCCATGTCCTTGACAGGACTGACAGGTAAATCTGATGAGGAGGCCTCTTCTGATGTGTGCTGATAATGTGGTATATCACAGAATAAAAGAACTGCTGAGATTGCAAGGGACCTTCTGATCATCTAGTCCAATGCCCCAGCTCAAGCAGGGCCAGCTAGAACAGGCTGCTCAGGCCTATATCCAGTCAGGTTTTGAATATCTCCACAGATGGAGATTTCATCACCTCTCTGAGGAACCAGTGCTCGATCATCCTCACAGTGAGAATGTGTTTCCTGATGTTCAGAGGGAACCTCTTGTGTTTCAGTTTGTGCCCATTGCCTCTTGTGCTGCCACTGGGTACCACTGAAAAGAGCCTGGCTCTGTCTTCTTGGTCCTCTCCTTCTCTGAGCCTTCTCTTCTCCAGGCTGAGCAGTCTCAGCTTTCTCAGCTTCTCCACACATGAAATATAACCCAGTCTCTCACTCTTCCTAATGCAGCCCATGATGCTCTTGGCCTTCTCTACTGCAAGGGCACACTGTTGGCTCATGGTCAGCTTGTTGTCAAGCAGGACCCCAAGCTCCTTCTCTGCAGAGCTGCTTTCCATCCAGTTCGCCCCAAGTTGACCAATAGGATTTGTAAGTATCTGAAAAAAAAAGGTACTTATGTCTGGGCCAGGAAGTGAAATTTGTTACAGCTGACTGGAAAGTGTTGATGAGTCAAACATGAGACTTAAAGCAGAGAGCTCAGCATGCACTACCCTGACTTAAAACATTCCTCTTGGACATTTATGTAGGGTGAGAACAGAGAGCTAGTCTTTTGTTTTGAAAACATCTCCCTGGTGTAGTCTGAAACACTCAATTCTCTCCTGTACAACAAGAGAAGAAAAATTTCCAGTGAACCCTGTGAGGTTTTATGCCTCCCATGAAACACAACTGATCCTCTACTTTGTACATCCATCATTTCTAACAGACACATGAAACTTTTCACTGAGCTATCTTGATTCCCAGGTCTGGCCAAGGAAGAAGTGAATCCTTGAAAACAAAAATATTTTAAAGAATTTGCTACATTGTGAAGATTGCTTTCAATCAAAGGCAGGTGACAGGTAGTCTGTTGCAGTCTGGGGTGTCTTCTGGATTCTTTACTTGACATCCACATGGCTTCTGTAATTTTAAATACTTCTTCCACTGTTAAGTCAGTCATGACTGGAAGTCATGGCCAGTGCATACTCATCTTTCCCACCTTCTGGCTCAACTACCATATCAACTCGATACATAGAGAAAGACAAGGAAGCTACAACAGAATTTATAATTGAGGGAAAGAAGAACACATTCCCAAAGACCCAGTATTCCACATCTGTTTCAGGACCCAAAATCAAACTGATCTTCCAAATCTTGAAGTGAGAAAGTTCTACCCTCTCTTGCCCCTTTATGGCTGCAGCACCTGCAATCCCTCAGTGTTCCTAAGACCAAGATACCAAAGACAAGTTTCAAGTTGTTGTAACTTGTTGCAACTGCAACAGATGCAGGTGACAAAGGGTGTTAGAATTTCTACCACCTCTTCTTCAGAGCTCTTACGTATGGAATATGATTGTGATCTCAAAACTTACTGTTACCAGAATGAAACAAAAGCCTCATGTCAAAATCTAGTTTTTTTCTGTAGGAATTTTCTCAATGAGAACAAGTGGAAAAAGCATCAAGAATAAAATCAGCTATGTTGCACTCTTGCTTAATGTATTACAGCGGAAAGGGGCGGAATGTGTTGTCAGTCATTGCTTTTTTGCCTTGTTTTTCACAGAAAGCTCTAGTATTGGACCTGTTTACAGATTAGACAGATGGACATGAGAGGTTAAAAACGTAAATGTCAAAGGGCATGGCTCACACTACCTCTGCAGTTCTCTCTCAATGCAAAAATTCTACTGAAAATCAGTCAGATTAATTCTTTTGCAGGAAAATGCATGCAGGATTGATCACCAATGACCTCAGTGCATCCCAAAGGACTGTACCTAGAACAAGAACAGACTTGGAGCTACAAGTGATCAAATCCTCCTTCCAGAAGATTTAGAAGACAGTGACACAGAGAGGGTTAGTCTTCAAGAGGTGCTCTAAACAAAAAATATCTTGAGTCTTCAGTTTTGAGGGTACTTCTAAAGAAAAATGTGATTTCTTTTAGACATTTCACAATTTAAAGCTCTAATTTTAATGTCATCAACTCCAGACCTGTTATACAAGGCAGAACTTTCCAGAGTCAGAAACAGACCAGATGTGTGAATGATAGTTCATAAAACCAGAATGTTGTGCAAGATACACACAGGACCTTAAGGAAACTGACGCAGGAGACCAGCTCCACTAATTTCTTGAGCCTACACAGACACATGCCCAAAGGATGAAACTATCATCTTCTATATGTTATATCTACTCTGTACCATTATAATTTCAAAACAGTCAGACCTTTTGCCTAAGTAGTATTCCCAGTTGGCAATGATAAGACATCACTAAAAAATCATATACCCATTTCAAAACTGAACAGAAATGCAACTTGGCAACAATTACATCAGCTATTTATTCCTCCAGATTTTAAACATGAAGCCACAGCTTTTCACCTTTGAAATACTCCCCTATAAGTGGCATATGGGTGGGGTTCTCACCACGGTGTCCCAGTGAACCAAGGTGGATAGAGACATCTCAGCTGCTTCTGTATGACCAGTCCAACACGCAGTGGAACTGCAGTGGCTCAGCTCATTCGAGATAAAGGCAATGCCTGTCCATAGATTGTTTCAAACAGCAGCTTTCCACTGTTGTCATACAAGCTGTAGAAGATGACAAAGGCAACACTAGGGGTACGTATTCCAAGGGTACCTGTAAGTGCAAGCAGTGCCTAAAGAAGCCATGTGGCAAGGCCACTGCAGGGACAGCAACTGTGAGCAAGAGTGGTGACCACTTCAGAATGAGAGGAATGTTTTCCTGCACGAACAGAAGACACACTCACTTAGGCTTTGAAGAAGGGAGAGGTATTCATCCTGAATAATCAGTCTTAGGAACTGTCACCTGCTCTGGTGGAGTGGATAGAAGATCCATGCTTAAATAAATATAACTTGTTTAACCAGTTATTACCCCCAGCAAACATTTAAGTATATATTTACATGAAGAACTGAAGAATGAGTAGGTAGAATACAATATTACATTCAATTCCAGAAGTACATTGCATGAAAACCCAACAACCCAAGCCTGTAGCAACGTTAAGATTATTTCACTGCCTACTAAAAACCTGTAATTTTGCTGTTGAACTTGACATTTGGCACAAGATTCATTTATGGTCTAACAAGAGGTGAATCCACTCATGGCACATTTGTTTTCACTAGCAAGGGATACATAACCTTAACAGGGGCTGCAGCAGATGCTCTCAGTACAGAGTCAGTGCCCAGAGGGCAAAGCCAAGCATCAAGAGTTGGGCTCAGAAGCAAGAGGACAACATTAAGAGCCACTCCTGTTAAGAGAGCAAGACAGTATAGGCACTGCCCTTGTTCAGCAGGCACCCAAGTCTGTGAGCAGTTTTGCAGACAGAGTAAGCAGTACTGAACTCTGGCTGAAAAGAAGAGGAGTCCTCTCATGGGCTTGGCTGATGGGATCAGCCTGTGGCTCTGATGTGTAGTTCCAGTTCTTATCATTTATCCATTTAGAAACCTTTCTGTCTTACTTCATTCAACCCATAGTGTACACAGCATTATCTATTGACAAATAACCTTTATAAGATATACTCACAGGAGAACACTTACTTACAAACTGTCAGAATTAATGTTTTTCTGGTTGTAGCTGACTCATTATACAACTTGAACTTTACATTTAAAGACAATGCATGTACACAGTATTTCTCTTGGTATTTGCTTTGTTTTTAGAAAATATGTTGCTAAGTGAAAAATGTTTTGTTGTACAAACCAAAGATGTTGAACACAGTCAGCTACTGTCAGTCTTAAAAATACATGCTAACTTTTCTAATTGCTACATTGCATAAACAGATATTTAAAGTCTGTTTAAACCAGATTATTTATGTAACAGTTCATAACAAACCCTGTAGCAACAGTACAATTTTCATGCAAATTTGAACTAAATTTCTTTTCAAAATATACTCTAGTCTACCGCTCTTATACAAAGGTAAAACAGTTGAGAAAACAAAGTACTATTTAGCTATGTAGTTCTTCATCTGCATAAATCTGAATCAACATCAATTTTGTAAACATAATGGGCCACATCCGGCTGTGTTATAAATCCAGAGATGTCATAATATTCCGTAATTAATATTTCCTGCCTTTGCAGAACATTGGGCAGATAGCCATGTTTTAAAGAGATTTCAGTACAGTGGCCAGAAGTCATTTGCCACTAGTGGTGCCATAAAAATAAGGTGTCTTAGCTCAGGATTCTGTTTCAAAAGATGGCACAAAATCACAACTTTCATGGATTTTTACTAGAATTTACATTAAATAGTAAAAGGAATGCTTCGAGGACACACCCTGGAACATAAAAGAAACACAAGCCATCAGTTGTCCAAATAAACTACAGTCAGAATATAGCCTTCAGAGAGACCAAGGGTCTCTCCTGCTCAGTTTTAGAAGTTACAGGATTAAGCAGGGCAGAAAAATTTTGCTGTGTAGGTGTTAGCCTCCTACAACTGAAACCCATTGAACTGAAATATCAATTTCTAAATAGGCATTAAGATTTAAAAAACTGAAAAGTGAGCTAAATTTTATATTTTAAAATGCTCTCAATGTCTATACAGTATTGCTAGAAGTATGATTCTACAAGAAGAACATGGAACTCTTGAATATACAAACATTCAATATTCAGTTTCGATTTTTTTTTACAAGTCAGCTTTTCAAACCTCTGCTTCTATTTCTGATGGAATGATTTTGCATTCTTATTACACATGTACAAAGAACAGAATTATTGTGTACAAGTATATATTTTCCTCAAGCAATGCACAGAGGAGCGGGTGTTCACATATGTGTAAGGCGTATGTGTGAGCATTCATCCATATCAACATTTTTGGTTTGGCAGTGGCTAAGTCCGCGTGCAAGTAATCAAAAGACAGATTGAGATACAACAAGGAAATCTGTCCCATCTGCAAAATTGAAGTATTCAAGTGCTGTCAACAGAGATTTAGCTCGCAAAGAGCTTGAGTCTTACACCATGTTATTGCCTTAAAGGCCACGCGGTTAAAGAAAATAACAGAAATTAAGCCATTTCTCGTAATAATATTACATCCTTTATTTAGAATTCTAGAATGACCTGAGTTGGAAGGAACCCACAAGTATCATCATGTTCAACTCATGTCCCTGCACAGGACAACCCTAACATTCATTCAATGTGTCTAATGGTGTTGTCCAAATGCGTTTTGAATGTTATCAGGCTTGGTGCCATGACTACTTCCCTAGGGAACCAGTTCCAGTGCTCCACCACCCTCTGGCTGAAGAACCTTTTCCTAATATTCAACCTAAACCTTCCCCGGCACATCTTCCTGCCATTCCCTCAGGTCCTATCAGTGGTCACCAGAAAGAAGAGATCAGCACCTGCTCCTCCTCTCCTTGTGAGGAAGCTGTAGACCACAATGAGGTCTCTCCTCAGTTTTCTCCAGGCTAAGCGACATTAGCCACTCCTCATATGACTTCCCCTCTAAACTATTCACTAACTAAGAATCACAGAATTGCTTGATTGAAAAAGACCTTTGAGATCATCAAGTGCAACCATACCTGTCTGTAGTGGATTGAGTTTTGGATTTTTCAGATCTTCCTTAAAAAAAAATGGCCTTTACAGGTCTTCCTTAACAGAGATCAGGATCCACTGAAGTATTCCATATCTTCCTTTAACGTAACACAACAGATAAATAAGATGCAGATAAGAGAGTACACTCTCTTCTTCTGGCAAGCTGGAGAGCAGGAGCTCCGTTGCTGCTGGTCCTGTCTGGAGCTGAGCCCTGCAGTGGCTGCTCTTGTCTGCCCACACGTTGGGGGAGAGTCCTGGCTCGGATTGAGCTGTTCTGCTTTCCTCAAGGGAAGTGGTGAGATTTTGCTAGTCCTTTACTTTGTTAGTTAACAGGTCTTACCAGTGTGCACACCTGTTTTGTTTTAGTTCCTTTTTGTCCTTTTTCCCATTTTCCTTTTCCCCTTTTCCCTTTCTTGGGAGTTTTGCATGATATCCTTGCGATGTAGTTCTTTGTATTTAGAAAAATACAGAAATACATATATTTAGTGTGGTTTCGTTTTTTCTATAGTTTTTTTTCCTTAAAAAGGGGGGGGAAGCTTTGGGAAAGAGGCAGACTGAGCGGTTGGAGAGCTTGGGAAAGCTGACTCAAACCAGCTCAGTTCACTACTGAACCACATCCCTGAGCATCTTATCTACCTGTCTTTTGAACACTTCCAGGGATGGTGACTCAACCATCTCCCTGGGCAGCTGTGCCAATGCCTGATAACCCTTTTGGTTGAAGAAATTTTTCCTGGTGTCTAATCTGAAAATCTCCCGGCACAATTTGAAGCCATTTCCTCTTGTCCTGTCCCCTATCACTTGGGAGAAGAGACCAACACCCACTTTGCTACAACCCTTCAGGCATTTGTAGACAGTGATAAGGTCTCCTTTTCTCAGGGCTAAACAGCCACAGTTCCCTCAGCCGCCTCTGGACACTCTCCAGTAGCTTTATAACATTTTTATACTATGATGCCCAAAACTGCACACGACGGGTGGCAGAAAGTGGGGCCTCACCAGTGCAGAGTACAACAGGACAATCACCTCCCTCGACCAGCTGACAATGCTGCTTGATGCACCCCAGGACACAGTTGGCCCTCTTGGCTACCAGGGCACACTGCTGGTTCTTGTTCAACTTGCCATCAACTAGAACCCCCAGATCCCTTTCCACAGGGCTGTTCTCCAGCCTCTTGCTCCCCAGTCTGTATGTACACTCAAGGTTGCTGTGTTCAAAGAGCAAAATCTGGCACTTGCCCCTGTTAAACTTCATGAGGGTGGTAACTGGCCAAGTCTCTAATTTTCAAGATCCCTTGCAGAGTCTCTCTGCCTTCAAGAGCGTCAATGGCTCCCCCCAGTTTTGCATCATCTGCAGATTTAAATATCTATCATTTAAATGTCTATCAGAGGAACAAACAGAAACCATAGCTGTCCAAAAATACTGGCATCCAGGTCTGTAACTCAATGACCACTGCTAAAACCAAGGTGGAAGGGAGCCCTTCTGCAACCACCCTTATACATCAGGGATACTATATGCATTTTTTTTCCTGCCAGCTTGGGTTTTTTACATCCAAGCAGTGAGCAGAGAGAAGAAAAGTCTTCTGAGTTTTGCTTCTCTGCCTCCTCAGGGTATCTCAGAAAGCAGGGAGAACAGATGGGCAAAGTAGCACGTGCAAAAGTATCTCTGAACCTGGCAAGTCACTCAACAGAAGAAGATCTAGAAGTGACACTTCAGCTGCCACATTCCCTAAGATATCAGATAACATTTTTAGTGCAGTTTTTTCCTTAATCACAAGCATTTTCATACATTAAGCCTAAAATGAGAATATCTGTGGGACTTTCGGCATTGACAGCATTCTGTTAGTTCAAGAAATCAAAAGGCTCTGTCCACTGGGTCACAATTTATGACCTTCCAGAACAGAGCCTGGATTATGCTGTGACTCCAGAGCTGCCCAATTCCCCTAATAGAAACCACTACAGTTAGCATGGGGAGGGTACAACTGAGGTCTGTTCTCACTGTGATATTTTATTTCCTGAGTCTGGATAGCTGCTCACAAGAAGAGCAAGATTTACATCACAAGATTTACATCCTAGAAGCATTTAACACCCACAGACCCTGACAGATTTAGCAAGAGGTACAGTGATTCAGTGCACTGAGGACGGATTAAAAATAGTGACGTTTTAGCTACATTGCCTCCACTATGTCTCTAAACATTGACAACCTCAAAGCAGCCACTTATGATACTTGGAAACTGCCTGTGCAATTGCAATTGTGTGTCTGCAAGCAAAGATCATGAAGCATCCCCTGGACACAAATGCAAGAAGGCCGGGAAAAAGACAGCCCTGCCGAAAAACCCACTTGTGCAGAGAGTTACTGAATAAAACCAATATTTCCTATTCCATGCATTACAGCTTTAAAAATGAATGAGTCAAAAAAGCAAGGAGAGAAAGGCATAGCATAAGCTAAGCAGCATCACTGTGCCCCAGGATATCATATAATGGATACACAAGAGCTCAGATATACTGAGATAGTGATTCTACTTCCACTATATGTAATCAGTATGTTTGTTCTGGGATAAAACGAACATCCATAATCAATATGGAAGGAATACTGGACTGGCTTGATCAAGAAATAATTCATCCCTGTGCAAAGCTTACCCTTGTAGGTCTGCCAAGGTCAGTGTCACTTTAGGTTGTCAGCTGCTGGAAGTGCTGGTTAAGTTAAAACCGCCTAGAGCAAGCTTTAAACTTACATACTCGACTTCTTTGACAAAATATCTGGGTCTTACTTTATCTGAGCTTGCAATTCCCTGACAATGCAAGGCACATTCTTCCCCCATATTCCTTATTCTCTGCCCTTATTTCCCTTTTTGCCTCAAATAAATCTTATATATGTACCAGAATATTCTAGTATCGCTCAGTTAACATTCACCACCATATGTCCTTCTTAAGAAATAATTTAAATTAGATTTAAACACTGGTAAGTTTTTTCCCAGGAAAAGGTCTCTCTGTACGTGCAGTTTCCCATTGTGATTTTTCAAATAAATCTGTTCTTCAACTTAATGTAAAAGCAGTCTTCTCCTTATCAAATATTCTGCATCACCATCATGCTCTACAGTCTAAGACCTACATTACCCATGTAATCTGAATTTTTGCTCTGGTCATGCTCTTAACAAGTATATCAAAGGCTGCAGTAGCACCTCCCTGGCCTGACCTGTAGCTTCACAGTAGCTCAAGGCTTTTTTGTCAAAGAAAGTTTATAGACTTTAAGTTTACTCCAGTGCCTAAGTCAATTCTAAAGCAGCTCTTAACCTCCAAAGTCACTTAACTGCTTTTTTTAAGACGTAGGCTCATTTTTTTTCTTCCAAATCTGACAGTACCACCACTCACCTTTACTTAGAAATTCAATATTAGAAACTGGAACTGCTTGGGTGCCACAGGGAATGTAATGACCAGTTAATTTCCCAGGTAACCCTAGCAGAAACACAGAGGCCATGCAACCTACCAGGCTTTGCATCATTCTACAAGATGAGGAGCAAAATCTTTCAGAAATCAGTGTAATTTTCCAAACTAGGTCTGAATCAGCTATCCCACAGGAAAATGTGATTCTTCCTTTATTGTATCATTACTACAAAATATTTCACCTCTGAAAATTATCCTTTAAACATAAAATACTTAGAATTCTGAAAGGAAATGGAGAAAATATTTATGCTTTGACTAGCACAAACCCAATCCAAAGTCTTCTGTGTTGCTGTTTCAGCTAAATTGGTCAACTTTTCTAATACGGCTGTTTCCAGCAACAGTTCAAGTTGCAAAATCTCTGTCCTTAGAAATACTAAACAAGGACTCGTATCAAACCAGAAAAGCAGAGAGTCATTCTTTCAAGGAGTGAGCCTATTATGACAAGAAACTGAGCAGATGCATAACATCTTGCAGAAGTCTGATTAAAAAGAGAAACATGAAGGTTAAACCTCTCAGCAATATCAGATTGTTCAACAAAGATGCAGCTGGTACAGAAAGATGAACCTTTGCTCCACTGTCTCCCCTTCAGAGTTAAAAATAATAATGAGTCATGCCAGCAGCAGTGTTGCTATTTAGCTTTACAAATTCAGGTCATTAGGCTTATATGTACAGAATAATTCCCTTTCTATCATGAATCATGAAATGAGAGTAAGGACATGAGCACTCAGGAACTGGGCACCAACCAGCCCTTGGTTTCAAAACTCAGTAGGCTCATTCAGGCATAAACAAAATCACTACAGTAAGTTCAATAAGAGAGTTAAGACTGAAATTACCGTTACAATTAGAAAGAAAAGGGAAGATATACATAAACCTCTGAATAGTACATCACTCAATCCCTTTTTTCCCCTTCCACTACGTCCTGTCTTTTTTTTTTCCTCCCTACCTTTTTTGGTATTTCAGATCAATGCAAACGGTTATAAAATGTTAGTGAAGTATTTTTTTAAAAGCTAGTTGATCTAGACAGATAGACCAGATGATCTGTAGAAGACTGAAGAGGAGCCAAATTACAAAAGAAATATACTAAGCATTTTGAAAGTGCCTTGTATCTTCCCAGAGACTCTCCCAGAAGACACACCAGTCCACCTGTTTGCTTTATTTTCAGTTAAGTATTTTTGAAAACAGGTCAGAGGAGGAGACAAGTACGGATTAACAAGGCTGTAAGGGAGCACGAATGAATGGCCTCCAGACACTGAAAGGAGAGGCTGTTTATCCAACCAGAAGGAGCAGCATCACCTTGTGTTCTAGAAATACGAGATTTTCTTCATCCATGCATGTAAACTGAGGTGAGGCATTGCTTCATAAGGTCAAATCTCTTCATTTTATATAACCTCCACTCACCCCTACCACCTTCATTCCCGAGGTCGAGTGTAGAAGATAAAAAAGAGGATCTAAATTTGCTCTTGTTAGGAAATCTGGCAGTGCTGCTGGCAATCAGAGCCCCCGTGGCCTGAACGACTGCCTCGGAGCAAGAAAGGAAATTCACAGGAGAAATGGAAAGCTGATGAATAGGAAAACTCATACACTATCCTATTTCCAAAGATGTTCACATCAGGGGAAAACCAGCAAATGGTATTTCCAAGCTAACAAAAAGCAATCTCACGTTAACACTCACAGTAAGCTGCCAGTCTCACTGGCTCCTGAAACTCTGCTGCAGCTCCCCACATTGCTTTCGTTTTGTACTTCAGAGGAGATTTTATGATAATCAAATCACTCCGCTGCAAAGACAGAAAAAATCAGCATATGGAAAACATTTTTTCTAAGAACATATGTATAGATACACTATCAAAAGGCTTTTTTTTCTCCAACAAAACAACCAAAGAATTAAACTGAAATGTACTACACCAAAAGCGACCACAAACAGCAAATGCTGAGTACACAGTCGCAACTGGGAGCTGCTACATTGTTTCCTTGGCAAAAATAATTATCAGACTTCAGATCGATTTCTAATGCTTTCCCCTGAAAGTCTGCATTTTTAAATCACATCTTTAAACAGGCCAGAACAGTAAATGTAATGAATCATTTACCTGTGATACTAATGCCTTGTGGCAAAATTTTTTTAGTGGACATAATCCTGAGAGAATTTAAAATAGTGCCCGCTTGTATTTCTTTATATTCTAATGATGCTATCATTAGAATAAATTGTTTTGAATACAATTTTTTTTCAGTATACTTTATCTTAGATCCTTGTAAACTTGGCCTGGTCAACATACTAACTTTCTGAACTGCACAGATCTACTTGCTCTACAACATTTCTCGGATAGCCTGTTGGAAGAACAAAGAAAACTCTCCCACATGTAGAAATCAGAGCTGAAAAGCACACCCATTAGTAGCATACAGGAAACACTCCTCCCATCATACCAAGGTTACTGCAAAAACGCATATCTCATGCCAGTTTTGACAAAATCCCACTCCCTACTGTGAATGCAATTTATCTGATGGATTTCTCTTTTAAATGAGGAATGAAGTCCTTCTCTGTAATGTTAGTGTATATGAAATAAAAATGAAATAGAATCTAGATATACCTAACACGATTTTGTTCTCCGTCTCTCATAGGAATCCAATATCATTCTTGCACCCAAACAGAAGCCTTAGAAGCAACACATCCATTTTTCAGAGTAAAAAGCAACCTTGTGAATGTTAAGAACAAGTTTAAGAACTTTAAAATAAAAGTAGTATATTTTCTACAATTTCATTGCTAGGTTTTTTTAGTTTCTCACTCTTACCCAGCACGTATGCACTCTTATCTATCCATCTATATTCATATAAGGTTAATAAGGGCACAATTAAGTGCATTAGTGCATGGGTGCATACAAAGACAGTTGTGTATCCCTTCTTTATCACCAGGTGCCCCTTCTAGTCCATGTGCTCTTTCTTGCAATTTCTTCCACTGTAGCTCTTATGGCTGGTGTTCAGCGGTGCCTTCCATCCTGACCTATTTTCAAAGAGATCATAAGTTGGGATTCATCTAGGCACATTTTTCCATAATTCCGTGTGTGTGTGTGTGAATATTTTCACTGGGATATTTCCTTTTGACTGAAATACCCTAACCTCTGCAAACCAGCCCATTCTTGACAAAATCAGTCCTATACAATACTTTTTCGTGCTGGTCTCAAAGATAGGCGCACTGGATAAGTGCAACAGTGACAAATGATGCACTGGATAAATGCAACAGTGACAAATGATGCACAGGCTATCAGAACAGCTCTGCTAGATTTGAAACATGGATTCTTCCATCTGGGCAACCATTTCTGGGTGCCATTCTTCAAAAAGAGAAGGGGCTAAAGCCTGACACAACCACCCTGCTCTTCAGAACATGAATTATGTAATGGAGAGAGAGGGTGGGATTCAAATGTGGCTACTGCACTGGAAGAAGTATCAGAATTACGCTGCCAAAAGGCCAGACTACAAGAGAATAATTTGCACAGAGGCACACAAGATTTAAAAGAGGCACGTAATCATTATAAGGTGCATAAATTAAGGCTATGGTTGCTTTAGATAAATCTATAGTGCTAACGCTTCCAGACAGAAGTAGGGCTTATTTACTTCGCTTCTTGTCTGCTTCTATGACTGAAGGGCTTACTGAGGAGCCTGAAGGGGTAAGACACCAAATGCCTTCACCTCTGGGCTACCTACAGCCAGATGGGGTGTCACAACCACGTCACACACGTTCACTTATGTAACTCCAAGTGGTATTAACCTGGAGTTATATTTAATGAAAAGAGAGGCTGTATCCTCCATACTTCTTCCCTGACCTTGCATAAGAACCTCAGGTCTCAGAGCAAAAAAGGAATGCAAAAATGAGAGCATGAGGTTGTTCGAGTCTGCAACAGATAAAAATGCCCAGGATGGTTATCTCTGAAGCTAAGGAGAGCGAGAGCAGGAGATGGTATTGCAGCTGCAGCAAAGTTATGCTCCCGCAGAATGGCTGTGACTGTACTTTACAGGGGTCATGGCCCCCCCTTCAGAGGAGAGAAAGATGTTCTGAGTTTTACCAGACCAAGACAAATGTCTGTGTATTCTCATTTTCACTGTTGCTCATGATAATGCCATTTTATCTTAACTCCTTCAAGATTACTGCAAAGCTGGTAATTGTAATCAAGCTATTTTAGAAGTCCAATTTACAGGAGATAAAACTATTTATTATTTATTTTAAGTTCTAAGTGGATCATTTGTGTTTTCTGAGTAATATGATGTGTACAAAATAGCCCTAAAAATGGCAACTAAGTGGAGATACAGACAAATGACTGTCTCATAAGTATCCATGACTTTCAGAATGCAAATAGTTATTATACAAACAGAGGAATAGCATAGAAGGCTTGCAGAGACTATTAGAAATATAAGATACACTCTATGCTATGAAGGCTACAGCTAGAATTACTTAAGTAGTCCTGTTGACTGCGATCCCCACACCATCACAGTCCTCCTCTTGCTAATTCAGCTTTTAGCATTGCTCTAAATCTCTCAAATTTCCAGTTTTAGCCTAGAAAAGCAAATCCTCCCCACACACTTTCTAATATCCCTCACCTCTCCCTGTGCTACTCCAGATTCCTGAATGACACAATCTTTCTGGGTACTCACCACCAGCACCCATTTTACTGGGAATGGGAACTCAGGCACTGCACGTGGCAGCTGTAAGTAGCTGTAAGCTGCTAAAAATTCCAGTTAAAGTTTTTTTGTTTGCAAACACTCTTGGAAGTCGTATGCTACTGGCTCACTTTTGTGTGGATCTAGTCTATCACCACGAATCTATTCAGAATATACAACTTCACTCTACAGAATTAAAATACAAATTCACTTGGGTGCAATTTAGTGTGGCAATTATCACACTGTTTACATCACGATCAAGTACAAAGAGTTGATCTAAGATCTCCAAGGAGATCAAAGTGTAAATAACGATCTTTTATAGGAGGGCTCTGAGATTTATTCCTTATTCTTTTCAATTGCAACTTGGGAAAATCCTTGCAAGCCCTTCCAAAGTAGCAAGGTAAAGCTGACCTTTTGGATAGCTCCTGGTAAGATATGTGATTTTGTGTTAAGTATAAACTTAGCTGTGACCTTGAGGAACCTAGAAAAATATAAGTTCCCCCATGAAGAATCACAAAGACTCCTTCTGTGTTGTCAGCAACATAAGAATGTAAGGAAGTTACAGCTAAACTTTAGCTCTCCAGATGTTAATTAACATTTCACTTTTCAGAAACACTGGGTGGGAGCAGTCAGGATTCTTCCCAACGTGACCCAGGGAACTGTTAGCAGCAGTTAGGATGGCCAAAGACACAGCACTGGTAGATTTGCACTGATAGGCATCGCCGCGGAAGACAACACTTGGGAATCCCACACATGAGACATAAATGCTTACAAAGCCCTTTGTTACAGTGAGGAAGATTTAAATCAAACTTGAGAAAAACCTCTTTAATGGTTAAAAGAGGGATAGATACTCAGGGAAATTGTAGAGCTTCCAACATAAAGTCTTGAATTATAACTCCCCTGAGGTATGTATGTGGGTCCTGTTCTGAGCAGAAGGATGAACTACAAGTGCTTCTGAGGTCTTCTCCAGTCCTATTTCTGTAACTCTCCTCTCAAGTCTATTGTCTCACCTCCAGACAGGTGTAAATGATTTTTTTATTCCATAGATTTTTTAGATGCTAATGATGGAAGTGAGAACAGTACACCATGTTTACAGGCTTTCACTTCCGAGATTCTCCTCCCTCCCAGCACGTATGGGAGCTTTTCTCTTGAATCTGGATGGTGCTCTCCAGTCTCCTAACAGATCAACAGCCATGTGTGCTGCTGCCCTTCTGCAGCAGTAAAAAAAGACCTGAAGGCTTTGCACTTTCAAAGACAACCTCCTCTTTTTAGTGTATTCTCTAGGTCTCTGGAATCAAAGTCCAGCGATATAATGAGTCCCAATTCATGTGCATGCTGTATCCTGCTTTTTCTTTAGCAGTGTACAAGAGACACTATCTCACGATACCCAACTTCTAAATAATCTAACCCTTAGTAACTCTAATCTATTTTTTTCTCCAGTCTGTTGTAAGCCCTGTATCCTCTTTCCAGTTTCTAAGCAAATTTTTTTTTCAGATTTTGTAAATTTTTACTAACTGCAGAATTTGGCATTACACAGAAACTCTGATGCACCCTTAGCCATGGTATGCTTCCCAGCTCTGCATTTTGCACTGCTTCACTACCTGCAGTAAGCAAATTAAACAGCAAGGGACCAGATACCATACCTATTTCATCCTTTTATGTCCTTTACGTTATACCTTATGTTTTCATAAACAACCAGTTGTAAGTTCAACTGATTTTTTACAAGACTGCATTTTTATCAGTATTGTTACTATTAACATAACACAAACAGGAATACTTGACAAACAATGGGTTTAATGGGTTATGCTTATCAAAAGTAAAGTAGCAACACTGGCAGAAAAGCCCTGTACACTGCTTTCTAAAGTTGTTCATACTGACAAAAACAAGGGTAGTTTAACACAGAAATGCCTCTGATGATAAATGCTGAAACTTCTTGCAGTGCAAAATCTTTATCCCTTAATATAATATATAATCCCTTAATAACAAGCAGAAAAGCAACTATGGACACTACCCACATCAAAAGCTGATATGATTCAGGAGTCACCCATCACAAGTATGTAAATATATCCAACACATTTTTCCCCCAGGAGTGCAGTTAGCACAGATGGCACCAACAACTTCTTCCACTGTTTCCAGCATGTGGAGACAGAAACACCCGGATTCAGATAAATTCCATCAGCAGCCCAGCTGTTTAGGAAAAGCCATTGAGAGCCCCCTCTGAAAAACAGGCGGCCAAACTCTGTCAACAGAAGCAATGGGCTAAGAGAGTCAGAAAATAAGCGTGAATGTTAAAAACTGCTGCTGCAAACTGTGAAATCTAGTAGATGTACAGCCTGTAATTGGTTTCATAATTCTGTGTTTGTGCAACATCGAAGCGAGCAGCTGAGCAGATGTAAAACCAAGTGAGGAGATGTTGGTTTCACAGTTACACTGCTGAATTTCGTAATATACATGTACCTTCAATCTCCTTAATACATCAGCAAAGCTAATTTTTACACTTACTGAATGAAATTGTACACATTACACTGCTTTATCCCTCAAGCTAATTTTCTAAGTTATGTTCACCACTAAATGCAGCCCATTTTTCATTCACATGTGCACCAGCATACAGCAAATATGAAATTGGGCCACACTTTCTTGTCATTTCCATACTTAAAACATCACTGAAATGCACAGCCCGAGTGCGAGCTTTTCTTCTTTTAACGTGTGTTTTGTTGTAAAAAATATGGATCACAATCACAGGTAGGAAGTAGCTGGAACAAAACAAAGTACATGATCAACACTACAGCAAAAATCCATAAGAAGTTTTAAAAGTAAAAAAAAAAAGGTAACATCTTCCTAATTCTGCTAAGAATATTTAATTATTAACCCACACAACCACAATGATGAATGTTCAAAAACCTTCTACTTTGGTGGTAAACTTCAGTTTATACTTTGTTAAAATTCCTGTTTCTCACTCCTGTAACAATATCTTTGGGAGGTTCTCAAACTTGCTCATAACATTCCTATGAAATACATTGCTTATCTGCTTTACAGATGAGAAAATCAAGCAAAGCATAATTAATTCATTCTTCTGAAGTTGTAATCATCCCTAATACAGAGATCAAAGATACTTGACTGTAATTCTGGGAGTAAGGGAGCAAAACAGAGAAGCAAAGTTAACTGCAGTCTCTGAATCCCAAGGCAAATCAGCAATAAACCTCCTTCCTGCAGGGTGCTAAGAAACCAATTTAAGATTAATCTAATATGCCCACCTCTTGCAAGGTTGTATGCAGAAGGATGTGCCACTAAGACAAATGATGAGCTGCCATCCTAAGATGTCACTGGCCTTGCCACTTGCAGTCAGAACAGCTACAAAACGTTACTGAACTGTTAATTTAAGTCTGCAGAGAGGTGAACAGAGGTAGATCTGGGGTTGAGAATAAGATCATGTCACGGAGGGAAAAATCTGTTCCTTCCAAAACACTGAGCTTCTCCCATAAGCTGGTTAAAAACAATCCTGCAAAATAACGAATGATTTCATCAAACGTACAGAGAACTCGAGGCTGAAATATCTGTTCAGCTTGACAAGTGAAGCAAACACACTGAGAGGGTGTGAGTAAAATACATTAATACAAAATACAGATTTAGCAACTTTTTGATGTTTCAGAAAAACTTCTTTATAATCTCAAAAACGCATGGAAGGCAGTTAGGGGAATCTTTGGCTGGCTTCTCTTGCCAAAAACAACCACAGACTGACAAAATATAAGCCCCGTGGTAGGCCTGCATCATCAGTGCACATGAAAACTTGTACTTCCCCAAAGAAACAAGTCCAGCATAATCAGAAACCTGAGGAATATGTTTTGGGTACGTCCACAACATCCATGGAGCCTCTAAGGCATGGACAGCTATTTCTCGGCTCTGTTGAGTGCTGTTGAGGCCACTGGGCAGTGTATTCCACAGGGACACGGCTCCATGGGAGCAAGTTCATGGTCTGAATGACCAGCAACCTAGAAAGTAGGATGTAGACTTAGGAAAAGTTTGAAGAAACTTGAGCCATCCAGTCTTTGTAGGAACTGGAGTACACACTTCTGCAGCAGAAGACTGAAGACGTGGAACAGAACATGAAAGACAGCCAGAAAGCTGAGGAGCAGCAGCTCTGCCATGAACAAGATGAGAAACAGCAAGTTTAAACAACAGCAAGGGTGCTTCAGGTTAGATCTTAGTAAAAAATTTTTGCTATAAAGGCTGATGAAGCACTGGCAGGGGGTTTTAAAGAAGAGGTGGAGACTTTCTTAAGCGGAAGATTAAACAAACACCTTGCAAGAAGAACACAAGTACACCTGACCCTGCTTGAGGTCAGGAGGCAAGATGAGGTGACAGCCCATGGCCCTGTCCAACAGAGATGAGTGTTGTAGCCCTGAGCCTCTCCACAGGGCCATCCAGAAGACGGTGCAGAAGAACAGACCCGACCCAACTGACCCAGGACAATAAAGCAGACATACAACCAGGAGATGTTCAGGTACAATGACAGCCACATACCCAACCTCAAAACTAGAAGCTTACTGAACTTTTTTCCTCCCTTTCCTTTTAGATTCCACATCCCCCCCCCACAATTTTAATACAATTCCAGGAATCTGATATATATGTAAAAATATATTCTTAGAGCTTAGAGCTCTCTGTACTACAGGCTTGACAGTGAACTGTACAATGCCTTAAAACTCTGAAATAACTTCTTATCAGCTCCATCCACTTGCATTAGCTTTCCCACCCTGCTTCTACTTTCTTATTTTCTTTCTTCCCCCTCCCACTATGGAATTATAGTGAAAAGCAAGATAAACAAAGATGATTAGATGAAAGCCACAAGCTGAAGTATGAGAGATTTATTTTATCCTTGGTGTCAGCAGAGTTAAATACATCAGGGAGGAATGAGGGATATTGATAGCTGAAAGGTTTGTTCATTTGAGTTCACCTCTACAGCAAACTTTCTGCTAGATCCACTTTTGAGAAAGCCAGAATGTAATAAACAGAGTTATTCTCTGTAGGGTTATTGACAAGAAAAAAAAAAAAAAGAGTTATAAGTAGTATTGATTTGGGGTGAAATGGTAGAACGTGACAATCAATAGAGCTTAGTCAGATATAAAATAGGAGTCACACAAGTCATGACAGGATTATTACAGGAGTCAAATCCTGCTATCAGCTAAGGAAGGGAGGAAGCTATAAATGAGACCCAAAATGTAAGCTGTGGATGGCTTTATAGAAAAAATAACCCTAAGTTATTAATTTTCATTTTTTAATAAGGCAGTTTTTATTTTAGCATACTGTCGCTGCTGTTTTTCTAAAGCTTTTGAAATAAATTCTTTCCACCTCCATAATATTTTCATTAAATGTCACCAAAGCCCTTTTCAAATCTCTGGGAGAAGTATGATTATCCTTATTTAAAAGATAATGAGAAGATAGAAAGAGACTGGGGCCACCTTTTCCAAAGCAGCCAGTAATGCCAGGTGCCTTTGTCTGGATAAGCAAGTCCATAAAACGAGAATCCCACAGAAACAAAATTTTTGAAGGTCCCGGGAAACCATAACTTTGTTTCATATCAACAGCTGCTTACAACTTCTCAGACTCTGGGTCACTGGCTGGAGAGCCAAAAGCTGAGCTTTCACAAGCTGTGTAAGCACAGTTAGCTCCCTCTGAGACACAAAAGAGCCAAGAATAGGAGAGATCCTAATTTACAGTCCTGGGTTCTAATTACAAAACTCATTATTTTTACCACTCGAATGACTCAGGGCAGAAAAAATCCCCAACTTCCATATATTCTACCACATGAAAGATCTATACATTTACTGGTATTTATATAGTAACTAACTTCCGAGCACAACCACAATGGAAAATAAGAGCAATAATAACTTAAGAACAGCAATGAATATTTTTCGATGGTTATTTTGCCCATGCATAATAGTTCAGTGCATTGCATTTTCCTAGATTCTGGACTAAAAAAAACCAAAGTTCTCGAAAGATCCTAAAATGCCTTACAAATGGAATTTGATATAGAATTAGTTACTCTACCAAGGTGAAAAGCAGCAGTCTTGATAATAATCAACATCACATAGGAATTCACTGCAGGCTGTGATGAAGACTACTACATTCAAGGGAGACATAAACCATATTTTGAAGAACCTCTTGCACTAATAATCTAAATAAATGCCAACAATCAAACTGTGGGATACACACTGCCTCAGGGAGTAGGGGGGGCCTTGGAACAGTCTCATTTTTATGAATGAAGCCTTTGGAAGGAGGTTACAGAAGGACAGGAGCTCACAAAACTCCAGTTGTGAGGAAGGCACGGGACAGGCAGAATGGCATCGCCATGCTGAAACGCGAGCTGGCCAGGAAACCAAGGGTAACGCAGTTGCAGGAAAAAAAAAAGCCATTGATTTCTAAAGAGGGATTCGTAGACTGCAACAGTTTAAAAGCTTGTTAAGCTGGAATTGCATTGGCAGTCACAGAATTTCTATCGGGAAAGAGCATTATAGTTTCCAGATAGAAAATTAGGACTGAATCACATCAGGAGGAGGTCGGACAAGCTGACCTTTTGAGGTCCTCTTCAGCCGTATTTCCGTAAGTCTATGTTCAGTGACAGAAAACACATCTGGATAGGAGCTGCTTGGGCTTAGGTATCCAAGTTAGAAAATGTTGCCATAAGCCTTTGGCACGATAAGAAACCCGGGCAATTTTTACATTGGACTCTGTCTGCCATTAGTGATGCAATTCAATCATAAAATGGCTATTCCCCCAACACAAGTATATCACACCGTGCCGGAGCAGAAACGTGAAGCTGCTCTCATTACCACAGCTAAGTTAATTTTACACCAAAGCAGTTTACTTTAAGACTTTCCCAGCAATCCATGTCTAATTATGGAATCAATTTTAAGCAATTTTGCAATTAAATGTACCTGCTGAAAATATGTCACAGGCTCAACAATTTAAAATGATAGTCTGAAAATGTGATTAAAATGAAAAACGCCAAATAAGGTTGTGGCTACCCGGAGAGGGCTGAAGGACGTTGCGTTTTCAGCCCCAAACCGCCTGCTTCCTCCCCAAATTCCTGCCTTCCCCGGCTGCAGGGAGATGTAACACTACGAGAAATGTTTGAGCGAACCGCAGGGAGGGAAGGCTTTTTTAGACGTTTTTCTAATAAAAAAAAATGACGCCGTTTCAAAATCAAGCTGTACTTACACGGGGCCAACTGTTCCCTACCCGGGGCCGGGGTCTCCGCTCCCGCGGTTCCCACGCGGGGTGGGCAAACGTGGGGCGGGGGGACCTCCGAGAGCGCCGGGCGCAGGGGGAGGAAGTTTCCCCGCACCCTCCTGCGCGGGGCCGGGGCTGCGGGGCGGAGAGGGAGGGGAGCCGGGGCCGCGCACTCACCGCCCGCCGCCGGGCCGAGGCTCAACGCCAGCCGCAGCCAGAGCGCCGCGGCCAGCGCCCGCCGCCGCGCCGCCGGGAGGGCACCGCCGCCGCTCGCCTGCTTCCCATGACACATCTTCTGCCCGCCAGAGGCATCCGGTTCGCCGTCGCCTGCAACGAGAGGAGCCGCTCCGCCTCGCCGCTGCCCCGCGGGTCGCCCCCACCGCCCGCCCTCCCGGCCCCTCGGCTCCCCCCGCCTCTACCTGCGGGCCCCCCCCCCCCCCCGGCGGGCACCTCCGCGGCTGCTGCCGCTGCCTCCGCCGCTGCGGCTCGGCGGGCGCGCACACGCAGCCAGCCCGCACGCACAGCCCGGCACACGCGGGCACGGCGGGCCCTACCTGGGAGGGGGCAGCGCAGAGCCCTGCTGTGTGCCGCGCGCACCTGCCCGCGGCCGGGAGCGCAGCCCTGCGCGGCGGGAGACCCGCACCCAGCGGGCAGCTCCGCACCCAGCGGGCAGCTCCGCACCCAGCGGGCAGCTCCGCCGCCGCGCACACGTAGGGCAGCCGCGGGGGGCGGGGGGCGGCCGGCGCTGGGGGGGGGGGGGGGGGGTCTTACTGCCCTGCTCCGGGGGCGCCGAAGCACTTCCACGGGAGGTTGGGGCTTACGGTCCTGGTGGTTTCATAGCATCATAGAATGGTTTGGGTTAGAAGGGACCTTGAAGCCCATCCAATTTTAACCCCCCTGCCGTAAGCAGAGACACCTCCCACCACACCAGGCTGCTCAAGGCCCCTTCCAACCTGGCCTTGAACACCTCCAGAGAGAGGGCATCCATGGCTTCCCTGGGCAACCTGTGCCAGTGTCTCACTACCCTCGGTGTGAAGAATGTCTGATCTAAATCTTCTAATGTCTGATCTAAATCTTCCCCTTTCCAATTTAGAACCGTTCCCCTCTCATCCTGTCACTACTTGCCCTTGGAAAAAGTCCCTCTACAGCTTTCCTGTACTGTTCATGGTGGGGAGGGCATCTTTAAGATGCACCAGGCTTCATCAGGTAGGCGTAACATTGCATATGAGATATGGTTTATCCACAACGATGCCTGTGCCACATTATTCACAGTTCGTGGGAGTGAGAAGATGTATCGCAGAGCGCTCTTACCCATCAGCTGCTGTTGGGGAAAGGCAGTGTGCCCAGGCCTGCCAGCTGAAGCAATTTGCTGTTAGGAAGCAACACGCAGCTGGGTTTAGTCAATCTGTGAAATTCACTCCAACTAATCTTTGAATTTGACACTGTCTCTTGGCTTGAAAAACTGTGGTACAGCTCCGGTGCCTCTACAGTGCACCGAGTTAGGGGTATCGCCCCTTTACCCTCAGCTGGGCACTGCAGGCCTCAAATGTAGCAGAGATGATGGTTGTAAAGCAGATTGAGGTGTGCAGCACGCTCCTGGGACACCACAAAGAGAAGAAAACTGGTGACGAGAGAAGACGCATTTGTGACAAAACATACTTGGCCTCAACGGAAAACCATACCCAAAGATACATGGGCTCCTCCTAACAGCTTGTGTAAATAGCACATCCTGATGCTTCGAAGTTAAGAGACATTATTGATAAATATGTATGTACAGTTGGAGTTGCTTTCAAGTGTCTCACCTACCTGATGCTCTCTACTCCCTGTTAAAATGTGAGGCTATTCAAGAGAGATTTGAGGTCAAATCAGTGCATCATGTATCAGTTCAAAGAGCAGTGTAAGAAGTGTCATTCTTTATCTTTTTACTCTCCCCTGGAGAAAATTGGTATCTCATAGTGAAATACAAATCTTCCATTAAGAAAGGAAAAGTATGTGGCCAATTTTCAGCTAAAAGTGTGTTTTATCTCTGAGATGCCATTGCTGCTCCTTTTAGACAGGAAAATTTGGAAACTATAGAACCTTTTTACCCGAGCATGATTATTTACTGACCAAGTGAGTTTCCACCTCCCCAGTCCAGCCCAAAGTAAGAGTTCAAGTTAGTAATAGCTTTTTTAAGCAGAGCAAATAAACACAGGTACAGTTACACGAGGGAGACGGTTCTTCTGAGGCAATAAGCTGCTGGCTACTACAAGTGACAGGACAGAACAATAATGCAGCAATTCCTGTTTGCTGTAATAGAAGGATATTTATTTTTATGTGTCACTGGTTTGAAAGCTTTAATTTTTGAAATCAAAATAGCAAAAGATGCTATCCCTAGACAGCTAGCACTATTTCCATTTTGCACAGATTAAAATGCAAAGTGCTGGCTGCCAAGTCTGTGTTCCATGTGGATGGGGGGTATTATGCCCAGATACATGCTGGCCTTCAGAGGAGGAAGAGACTAATTAAATAATGTCCATCAGTGTTAACAGCTACTACTTAACCCTCATTACTGCTCTTTACTCCTTTCCCCACAGGTGTATTACTGTGCTCCTGATGCCATTCAGCCTGAGGAAGAACAACCAAGTGTCATGGGTGTCTGTTAGCCACTCCAGGTGAGTAGTAGTACCACAGCTCTGAACAGCACCAGGAAATCAATGTTTGTTTGTGCAGTGGCTGTTCTTCAAAATCTTAATTGTAAAAATTCACCTCTTGATGGGAATGCACGGATGTAGGATGTGAGATGGAGACGGTGGCCAAAGGGCTGGGGGGGGGGGCTGCTCCTCCAGGGGTTCAGGAATTTGACAGGAATTCCTGTCAGCCAAGAGCAGGGAAGGACTCCTGTAGACCAGGAAAGCCCAAACCGAGTCAGGAGCAGCAAGAGGTGGAGGGGGATGGAGCCTAAGGCAAGCCTAGCCACAGAGAGGCAGAGGGGAAGGAGCTGCTCCAGTTTGGCTTGTACTTTGTTTCTGGAAGGAGTAGATTGCCTGAAGGGCTACAATAATCAGTGACCACAACTGACATCTGTAATCTGTTTTAGTGCATCCCGCTGAGCTGAAGCGGGGCCAGAGCAGTGATCGACGGGCTGGACCTGAAAGCACTGAAGCTGCTGTTACACAACACAGGCTGTAAAATATGGGAGGATTTGTCCCTTGATTATCACCCCACAGAATCTCACAGCCACGGATTTTGTGATTTTGTGCCTTTCTACATTTGGTCACCTCTCTGCTATTTATTTTAAGCAAGTTTACAGCCATGCCTCAAACTTGTAGGGTCTAACCCTGAATTGCCTCTGGTGGCGATAACCCCTCGCAAGCGCTGGCACTGATGGGCTGGAAACAAGTCAGAAAGATGACATAACCTTTTTTTTTTTTTGCCATAGGTCATCACAGAGCTGCTTTTATCTCCCTGCACTGCTTCTGTGGCTATAATTGCCTCACACTAGCGGCCATCCACCAGAATGAAGATAACAAGAACCAGTGCTTCTCTGTGCCCACCAAAAGCAGGTTCCTGTAGTTTGGGCATGTAAATATCAAGGAGGTACCAGTTACAGGGAGAGATCTCCACTGCCCCACAGTGGATTGTGGGTGCTGTGATGTGATAAGAGGTGTTTTCGGCCGGCTTCACCTGTATCAGAGGGAGAGAGTTTCAGCTCCCCTTCAGCTGGGTGTGCACAGCAGGCTTCTGGCTGCTTCTAGCATCCCATCTACGCTTTGGCAGTTCGTGGATTTATGGCTTATGCCTTCTGAAGCTTTGTAATCCTTTTATGAGTAGAACATTGTGTGTGTGTGTTTGAAGTTACAGGATTTTTTTTTTATCTTGCCATACACGTTCATTAATTTTTGTCTTCCTGTACACACTCATTTATTTGATTATCATATTTTGAGATCCATGGTGGGTAAAAGGCTAGATTAGAAAATGCAGCTAAATGCACCCAACCCTAGAAGTGGTCCCTCACTCCAGGCCAAGTGACAAGAGCAGTCATATTGGTTCTGCTCAGGACTAGAGAACACAAAGACTATAACCACCCCACTCACCGTATTACCTGAGTAATACACACCTACACCCTGAGTCTTTAATAAAATATAATAATTTCCTCTGTATGTGTGAATGTGTAGGAAGTGCAGTTCAAAACATCCAAGACAACACTTTGTACCATTGCCAGACCATGTGGTTACTCCTTCAGTGTGAACCTGATGGTCGGGGTTACACTGCTGGTGCCGTGGCATGGAAAGGTGTTTGCAGGTGCTTGAGGATGCAAAGCCAGGACAAAACGAGGACAGGGGGAGCTAAATCTGGTGTAGTCTGATTCACACGGCTTCTTGGGAAGCTCTCTAGACTAAATTATTTCCAGACCTGCAGACAGGTATTGCTTTAAAGGGAAAAAAGTCGTTCACTCCAAAAATGAGCTAGGGTATGTATTAACATGAGTGCAGTGTGGACAATCTGGGACTAAGACCTGTGAGTGAAAACACAGTACACACAAACAAAGAGTTGCTCAGTATCTAAGGTAGCAGTCAGATGGAAGCAAGGCTTTCACATCCAAATTTGAAAAGCAGCTCTCCTTCCGTAACTGAAACAGCTATTTCATAGCATGGGATGTGCCAAAATTCATTAGATTATTCCCTTTTTACCTGAAGCCTCTGGACACCCACTATTGCAGTTATTCCCACAGCATTCCATGCTCAGCAGCTCGAGAAACTAAGCCTGTCCAGGACCAGGAGACACATATGGGGCTGTGTGTGACCTGCACTGTCAGGTCACTCCTCTATGCCAGCCAGCTCAGACTTTCCACAAAGCAAACTGTTTGCAAACTAGGTCAGAGTAGTGTGATTCTGCCTATGTTTGCCAGACAATGTAACAGTTAGAGCTCTCATCCTGGAACTAGGAAACCAAATTCCTTGGCCCAAAGGAACTCAAACCTGTATCTCTTTGCTTTTTTCAGTATACAGACACTATAGACACTCCATCTATGTAAGTATGTTAAATGGTGCTAGGACACCAAATCTCATTTCTCTGTATTCTTAAAATGCTATCACACCATTAGCTTGGGCTACCTAAGACTCTTGATTCAGAAGTTAATTAGTTCCTGAGTGTTTTCCAATCTATTTCCAAGTGTGCTTTGGTCCCTGCCAGAGCATGCCTGGAAATCCTCCTCTTCATTGTGAGATTGCCTTTGCTTGACTCTGTAAGAGGCTACTCTCTACACCTCTCTGGGTAGATTTATATTGGAGATCTCGATTTCATCACTTGGTTTCATCCCTGTCTAAAAACACATCTTTCTCACTAATGTCTGCCTGAAGAAGGCGATTGCCATCCATTCAGTAATTACAGGGAGTGCAGGAAAGCAATTATTCTAAACAGAATACTTTAAGGTGATTGCTTAGAGAGAGCCCTGCCTCATAAGTGTGCGTTCAAGAACAGGTATGCAATTAGGAAAATAATTATTTTGATAAATTCTGAACCACTAACAATTATAGTGGCTCAAGACAAGCAGCCTTAAAATATCTGAATCTTGATTCTGCAGATGCTAAGTACTGGTTGCTTTTAACTCTTACCAAATTCAAATGAGAGTTGAAGGCATTCAGTTTCACAGAAAGTCAGGATTTAAGAAGAGGCTTTCCCTTCTGTAAACATTTCCCTTGGCTAAACATTCTTGTTTTGAGGATGGGAGGAAAGTTGTTGCCCTTACTAGGAAGTCTATTCTTCAGCTGAAATACATGGAGATTTTTGTACTTTTCTGATTATAGCGAAATTTTACTTGCCACTAGTCCTGTGATTACATTTGGCCCTTACTTTCCATTAGACAGTAGTTTCCAGCAGAAGAATGTGAACAAAAACAATTCCAGGACCCGAAACAATTTAAATCAGTTATCAGTGCTTTTGTTTTCATCCCCCTGGACAAGAAGAGGCTAACAAATACAAAGTGCAATATGCAAGGTTTGATTTGCAACACTATTCTGAGCATGAATGGTATTCATCACCCTTAAGTATAAACTCATGATTAATTTTTCTAAGCTCACAGCACACTTGACAGTTAATTTTCTTTGTATTGTGATACCTGAGGTTCTGCATAAGAGGACCCAGTGCCTTTTGCCTCCAGCTCACAAATTCATTACTCACTGAAGGTTGGTCTGTGTAAGTTAAGGAGACCAGCCCCATACGTTTTCCCACTGGAAAAGTTCCATAATCACACTTTCTGGCTCTTTTAACCAGTTTGGCAGAGACAGCAAAGAGCAGAATGAGGAGATGCATCTGAATGCCACTGCACCTTTGGGGTGGGTGCACAGACCATTATGCAGGGAACCACAATTGACACGAATGCCTTCCTACCACTGCCTGAACTCACAGCTACAAGCAATGCCCTTGAGCTCAGCTCCCCTAAAGGGCAATTAAATTCAAAACTGCAATCTCCAGTCCCCTGCTTACCTGCAATTTAATTTAAAGCCACTTTATTCTTTCTTAGACTAAATTCCCACAGGTTTAGGGTGTGTGTTTCTGGGTTTGGGATCAGCCTCAGAAGCAGGGATCTCGTGTTTACCTAGGATGTGGTGTACTTCCATGTGCTGGATTGACAGGACTGTTGGAGCTAGGGAGGTACTTTTGATAAGAAGAGTCTCTTTTAAACCAGAATGGATGTGCCTTCCCTTTTCCAAATCCAGCTGCTGAGCTTGCCACACAGGTGCAGAAGAAATCTGCTTCCATGGCCCAGAGGGATTCAGGCCCTTGCAACTCAAGTCTCTGCAGGGTTTGTATAGACACAGTGTGTTTGTCTAGAAGCATTTAATTAAGCATGTAAAAAAAAATAATAAATTTGCTGCCTTTTTCTTCACATAAAGACCAGCTTTATATCTTTGTATTCCCTCAGGACACAAGGAAAGAAGAAGGAGGAATGGGAGTCCCTGTGAGAGAGAAGAATTGAAAGAACTGAAGCACGTGTGTTCACACATATTCTTTGAAAGGCTATGGCATGAATAGAGCCGTTATTGGAGAACCCTTACAGTGCAAATACCTGTACCTATCAATCTTGAAAGCAGAATAGCAGATAAAGATAAAAGTCACAATTTTAAAGCATTACATGCTAAGATGTTGAGATTTTTTATATTGTGTCCTAACCAAATGCCATGCAATACCTTAACTCCATAACTCATAGTCAAATGTAAATTTGTTAAGAACTCAGTTACATGAATCTTATACATTCCATATCTGCACATTTTTATGTTTCTTGATAGAGATACTGTGGTCTGTGTTAATTTTGTAGCAAAGCCATGCAAAAGCTATGAAAGGATAGTTGTATCATTGTTACACTAGGATTTTTGTAACATTCTTTGGCATGTTTTGAGTAAAAAAAACCACTGTATCAGGATGCAAATTTTTTCAAAGAAAAATCACAGTGTACAGCAACAGCCATACAGCATGAATTAGGGCATTCAGAGGAAAGGAATCAGAAAGAAATACCTCCTAGGCAGTGGTCAGTATTAGCAGATTTTGAAGAAGCAGAGATTTGGATCTAGGTTGTTCCCATCTCTAATTTCCATGTTTATTTTCTACTTTTATATGTAGCTGCAAAAACAATTTGATTCAGTTGTAGCCACATTACTACTGATCCGTGCCAATTTTATCAGCTGTTCATTTGGCTCTCAGCACAGGCAGCAATTCAGGTTTGGTCAGGTTTCTCCCTGAATTTGATCCTTTTTTCCCTTTTGATGCTGCATTTTTGTTGTTGAATATCTGCCAGCTTTTATCAGGTGAAATGATTAAAAGTCTAAAGCTGTTTAGAGAAACCATCACCATTACTGTGTACAGTTGCCCCGCTGAAGTTCATAGCAACAACAGGATTACCTTGAACTGAAGAGAAGACTAAACTAGATTAGGTTGGATTAGTTATTCTCCTTTAGAAAAAAAAAACAACTAAAAAAACCAACTAAAAAACCCCAAAATGAACAGAATACCAGCAGTTCTTAAAAGAGTGGAGGAGGTGTGTGCAAGAAGTTCTCAGTGACAATATGAAAGAAGACTGGTGAGGAGGAACTATGAACATGCTCAAGCGACCTTGCAGCTGGGATGCAGAAAAACACATGAATCATGCTAATCATTGCCTAGTCTTGGGTGCTTAATAAGCAGAACCTTTTGTGTTTAGGTCAAATAGGCCTGTGAAACTCAAGGCCATGCTTGAGATTCTATCCCTGCTGTAAGAAAGATCAAAGCACAATGGGAATCTACTCTGCTTTCCCCTGATGAGTACAGGCAAAGTGGCAGGCTACACACACACTTTTTCTAGCAAGGTCTGAGCTCTGTGGTGCCTGTGTTTCCACTTGCATTTCCTCTGTCCAAGTGCTGTTTCAGAGTTGCCCTGGATTGTGAGATAAAATAAATGTATCATTTTCATTTTATCTGTGGCTTTGTGGTTGTTCTTGCACTCTGCCTGCACCCTCCAGGGACAACAGCTCCCCAGAGCAAGGGCTGAAACCTTACTTAGCTGCACAGAGGAAGGAGTTCTGTCTTTTTTTCTGAGCCAGATGACTTTCAGGTATTTGGATCCCCATGGGAGTTATCTAATTCTTCATGCTTAATAATGGAAAGTGAATCCATCCAGGTCTAGGTTTCATCAACCGGTTAATTGTCATAATATTAATTATTCCTTTTTATTAAATTTAGTGCCATTTAAAAGCTTTGCCCTTTTTTGTAATTAGATGTTAAGGCTATATTATTTACATGAGATGATTTTTTTCTTTAAAGTGTAGAACACAAACTGAATCATAAACTGATTTCTCTGGTATAGTAATGTCAGCCAATTTATAGTGCATAAAGCATCAGTTATTGGATGTGACCGTGGATGGTGGTGATAATGGCAACAGCTTCAGATGACAGGCTAATTAGATCTTCTTCTGATCAGACCTATGTGTCCCTGACCATTACTTCTCTTTCAGTTGCCTGAAATACTGAAGCATATTAACGTTTGGTTAAACCTGTTTCCAGAAGGACATCCAATTACCTTTTGGCAGTTTGTTCAAACAGTTAGTTGTTTTCCATGTGAAAATTAGATCCCCAACCATCCACCTAGAATTTGTCAACTTCAGCTCCCAAAGAGTGATTTCTCAGAGGCTTTTTTGTCTATACTTTTTCACTTGAAAATACTTTAATATCACATTTGAACCACTTCACGAGATTCTTTAGAGTAAGTTCAGCGGACCAAGCTCTTTACATTTCTTACTCCAAAATTGTTAAACAGGAGCTTTTTGAGCAGCTCCTGCTCCACCTGGAACACAGGGAGGCTGAGTGGGGGCAGGAACCCTAGATGACAGGGACACAGCAGACTCCTGATCCCAGCTGCCTGAACTGGTGGTGTGTGTAATCTAGATCTGCTCAAGCCACTGCTGTGCTCTCCAGTGCTGTGGAGGTAAGGCAAAAGCCCTGCTGGGCTAAAATGGCCTTGACTGAGCTTGCTCCTGCCCTGTGAGCAGCAAAGAGATGGGGGCTTCTGAGTCCCACCTTTGCTAGCCACTGCCACTGTCTTGGCTCTGCTGAGCTCCTGTGCAAGGAAGAGAGAAAGCTGTGCTGGGGTGGAAAAGTCTTTGCTCAGTCCTAGGAGAAAGAACAGGAAGAAATGGTCAGTCCTCTCCTGGTAAATGGTTCCTTCTGTTCTTTGGAGCAAAGAACTTAAGGCTTGCTTTCACTGTTGAGAAGCTCATAGTAGCCCAAGACCCTTTTCAAAGGGATTACTCCATGCTGGGTGATGACAGCCACCAACCCCAATGTTGGCTTTGTAGGGAGGCAACACTGTCCTGCCTAAACTGCTCTGTGCCCACCCGGAAAGAAACTGAAAGAATTTACTGTCGTGCGTTTTTGTCCTCTCTCCACACTTCTCCACACTTCACAAATTCTCATCTATAATTGATTGTTAGATGTTACTCTTTTATTGATTCTACATCAATGCTTATTCATAGTTGCTGCTTTCATTTTTTTCAGATTCTGGATCACCTTTCAGGGAGCACTGTCATCTATCTTGGCACTGAAATCACAGCATTTTGGCTATTTAATGAGCTCTTCCTGAAAGAGCTCACAGTTCTTCATCACATTTGCACCTTCTGGGGTTTTTTTTCTCACTTTCATTGTCACTGTTTTTCCTTCATCTTTGGGAAACTAGTCCTTCTGAAACACTAAAAATGTATAAAAATCTGTTCTCTTTTTGACCATTTTGAATACTATCAAGCAGCAAATACTGTTCCCTGGATGACCATTTATCTTTACCTGTCACAGAAGGATCCAGAACAGGTTTGGTGTAGGGTAGGTGTTCAAAGTTAAGCAGTTCTCTCGTAACTTTTAGAAAAGAAAAGGCCTACAGAGTAGTCTCAGAGGATACTGCATTTCTTTCCATACACAAAACTTGTGAAGTCAAATGGAACTGTATATCTGAAATTTTGTTGCAACTGTTTTGGTCCATCATAGTGAAGTCAGAAATTATCTTCCTAACAGTTGAGACCGTTTGGGTAGAGAGTTGTATTTCAGCTGATGATTTACCTATGAATCTGAGGGAAAAGATTATTTATGACTGCAAATGTGGGATAAATTGTAAAATTTTGCCTATACTCAAAATTGAATCACAAAAATTCAGCCTGTATTTTATTCACAAGCTTCTTTCTTAATGTATTATTTAGCAAATATTATTAAGGAGTGCAGTATTTGGACGAGGAGTAATGGTTTTAAGCTGAAAGAGGGAAGATTTAGATTAGATGTAAAGCAGAACTTTTTTTTTTTTATGCCCAGAGGTATAGTGGATGCCCCATCCCTGGAACTCTTCAAGACCAGGTTGGGTGAGGCTTTGAGCAACTTGATCTAGTGGAAGGTGTCCCTGGCTATGGCAGGGAGTTGGAACTGGATCATCTTTAAGGTCCTTTCCAACACAGACCATTCTATGATTCTATGATTTTAAGAAACATAATATTATCTCATTATATGTGGTCTTTGCCCCAAAGAGTTTGCAGTCTCATTCAGCCACCAAATATTTTTTAACAGAGGAAAGAACATGGAAGTAATTAATTGTGAAATAAACAGACATCATTTCAGATTATAGAGGAGGCTCTTTAATTAAGACCTCATCCAGAAACTTTCCTCTGCAAGGCTTTCCACTTTCTGCACCAGCGATGGCAAAAGGTATTATGCAAAGGACTTCACTGAAAGCAGAAACTGGTCCTCATATCATGATGGTGAAATAATTTTATGTATACCTAGGTAATGGGTCCATCCACAAAACACAAAGAATAATGGTTTCAAAAGCCATATGTTATGTTTAATCCTCTTTACAATATACTGAATGCTCTTTCCCGAGGTTTGATTTCACTGGGAACTGAAACCATTAAGGTGCATGATCCTCAGGCAGAGTCATAGCATTGAGAATTATTCCACCACAGTTCAGTGGAATGTAGCACATCTCATATGCCTGAATGGAAGCAGCCCATGAATGCAAATGGGAAGGATAATTTCTTTTTTTTTATAACTGCATAATTTTAGTAATTAAAACCGTTACTTATACTGATTCATGAGCTAGCAGAATATTATACTGATACACTGCACTTATTAATTTTTAAAGGCTGACTAGTAAATTTGTGGGCGATGCAAGACATAGTTAAAAAGCTTTGAGGAAGAAACTAGTCAAACAGCATTTTGATTAGTACAAATACATTTATGAGAATTGTCTCCCCAAATTCATTTTGGTGGGAACAGATGGGTTATTTCACACACCCGTTTCTATGCTATTTTGCAGCGTGTCAGACCTTTCTGAGGCACAGGTGTTTCTAGGCAACATTTACGGAGTTCCCCAAGGGAAAATATCAGCATAGGAAAAGCAAAACCAAAAGCTGCCTGACCCAAGAGCTGTACTGAGTTAGCCTGTTGCCTAGTCCTTCAGTTATTCAAGGCCAAAGAAATAGTCTTATTTATTTCTTTGTGCTTTGGGTCAAGGTTTTAGGTTATGATCTGCAAAATTAGTGACAAACCCAAACTGAGCAAAGTCTAAGAGCTATGTAAGGGAGCATTGAAAATGAGTTGCTCATGAAGTCCTGATAATCATTGTCATCTCCCCAGTCATGCACAGGGCATGGAAAACAAATGCAGCAAAGCATATGCATTACACAAAACCCCTGATATTTTATTTCATCCTGCAAAAAAACCTACATAACCCACAAAAAATACATGTAAGTGAGCAGGGCTCTGTACAGATTTAATCACAGTGTCTGGTCCCAGGTTGTCTTAAAGGAAAAAGAGAGAAGTCATCTCACCTTTCACAATTCATTAGAAGTGTAGGTTAGACATTACAATTGATTCAGAAGAGTATGTGACGGTTTTTTTCATTACATCTTCTCTATTTCTCTGCCAGACAGCTCTTATATCTCAGCTTCTTACAAGATTGTTAAATTAGTAATCAGAAGAACAAACCTACCAAAAGATTTAAAGGTTTTATCTTCTGGATTACATACCATGGTGATTTAATGCTGCAGTGCTGCCTACAGCAACTTCATTCATAAGTATTTTTGGGCTACAAAATGATTATTATGATTATTGGACAAGCTGTTCTGTGAACAGGGGAGCTGATGTTGCATTCATATCCCTCAAGCCCTCTCCCAGCTCAGCCACCCCATCTCTCTGCATCCTTCAACACTCCATGCTGCTGGTGCCACAAAAAACTTGCAATGGGTTCTACCCATAAAACCAACACACACAAAAATGAAACAACTGGTTAATTGTCCTGTTGGAGAAAGGATTTCTTTTCCTGATGCTTTCAGCAGTCTGTTTATTCTCACTGCTACCCAAGCAAAGGCAGGTTTGGCATGATAGCTTTAGGCACTTGCTGGAGACAAAGATCACAGGTACTTTGTAATTCATGGGGATTCACCTTTAACCTCAGTAGCTGAAGGATCACTTTTGAGACTTTTAGGCTCTCTGCTTGCTCCTGTTTGTACTTACACAGGTCGTGTTGATGAATGTAATTCCTATTCCTGATCACAGGTAAGTACACACACCAGCATTAGAAACATAAAAGTCCCGGCTGAGAATATAGAATTTACAGTTACGACTTATCTGTGCTCTGCTCTGACTATGAGGTAACAAATCACATAGAAAAGACAACAAAAAAAAAAGGAGTTCAGAGGGGTGAAATTCTCTTTTCTCATCCTGGGATCACTCTCTGGAGCTATGCAGCTGAAGTAAGTGGATTTACACTCAAGTAGATTAGAGCAGATTTAGTTCCTAGACTGTCAACCGTATCTGCCTCTTATCTCATCATTGTTGTGGTTGTGCTATACTGTTTAAAACTGCCAAGGAATGATGCCCACAAATGTAAAATTTGAACTATACAGCAGCAAGGTTTTAGCTGCTGCTGAATGTGACATCTACTTTTGATTCTTTGAGAAAAAAAAAGGTGTTCATAGCCCTCGCCTGCTCCTAAACCACATCCACAGTGCTGCTCACTCACATTAGCACTAATTTCGCTTCAACTCAGATCAAGCAACGTCTTGAATATCTTTAAAGGAGAAATACAAAGTTGATTCTGGTCTTCCTAACAGCACAGAAAATCAGGAACCTCCCCATAAGTGATTATAGTTGCTCCAATAAAAAACCTACCATTAAACCAACTCTGAAGATGGGAAACTACCTAATTACTGATGGAAAGGAGGATGATCTCACACACCTGCGCGTTGCTTCTAGCAATCATAGAAAATAGGGCTGGAAGGAACCACAAGAGGTGCTCTGTGATGTTTCTGGATCATTGATGCATGATTCTGTGATTTCCCACAGAAGCTTATGCCATTCATTGTGAATGTGGAAAACAGGTTATTCCCACTATTTTTGCAGCTGCTATCTACATAGTAACTGAAGACTGTTGCAATGCCTTACTTTAATTTCTCTGGTTCCTTCAGTATTTTCTTAGGTCTTTTTTTTTTAGATCCTTCATCATTATCTTTGCCTTCTTCTAAGCTCTCACCAGTCAGTTTAGATCTGTTTGAACTATGGTGTAAGAAGCTGAGTGTAATGCCAGTGCACCCTACTAGATGTGGCTGCCGTTTTAGGTGCCACAGTCCTAGGCATGTGTCTGGAAGAGAGCATCATAGGTCTTCTGATCTAAGTGCCTTTCTTTTCAGCTTCTGCAGTATGTCTCTCCCTTCTGTCTGTTATCTTACAAATGCTCTCGTGATAATCATTCAGGAGTTATTATAAGTTCTTATTTCTTGGTTTTCGGGTGCAATTGTTGTTAATTGTAAAACAGAAGAGTTCCTGCACTGTAAGAATCTAAACTGATAAAAGCCCTGGTATGTGTCTCTCCTTCTTGATGAATTTTCTTGGTATTTAGATTAGTCCTGCTCTCCACTGGATAGTTTGCTGCTAGCTTTTTTGTCAGAGACTGCAGTAATTAATTCCCTATTACTTTTCTGTGACGATGGATTGACCTATTTAAGGATCTGTGGGAAGACACCAGATGTGAAGAGAAAAGCAGAAACACAGTGGGCATTGCCATCGTGGACACCAAGAAAATCTGAGAGCCTTTTGCCTGCTCAGAGAATCCATGAGTGGGCATTTCCATGTAAAGTGCATCTAAAAACTGAGGATTCATGCCATGCACCATTGCCTAGACTTACAGATTGGAAAGATAAAGGCTGTGCATAGCCACCAGTAAAATGAAAGTTTCTATGCTCAACAGAAGAAACACTTGACCACTGCAGAGTATTTGTAGGAGAAACAATCTACAATCCCATACAAACTGTAGAAGGAGGAAAACCATTAAAACCAAATCACGTTACAGTGTTTATGCTTATGCCTTGAATAAAGGCTATGTTCTTTATAAGATTTGACTGTGATGAGAAGGAAGGCCGTGGCAGGAATGATTATGCACTTATTTTCATAGAAATGATCTACCAGTTTTTGAAGAAACCAAGAGGGAAGCATGCCTAGAATCATAGAATCATTAAGGATGGAAAAGAACTCTAAGATCATCAAGTCCAACCAGGAGCCTAAAACCACCATGCCTACTAAACCATGTCCAGAGGTACAATGTCTACATGATTTTTTAAACCTCCAGGGATAATGACTTCACCACTTCCCTGGGCAGCACTTTCCAAAGCTTCAGCACACTTTCAGTAGAGAATTTTTTTCCTAATATCCAGTCTAAATCTCCCCTGATGCAACTTAAAGCCATTGCCTCTCATCCTATTGTAGACACTTGGGAGAAGAGACCAAAGCACTCCTCAATACAACCTGCTTTCAGGTAGCAGTAGAGAGCAATAAGGTCTCTCCTCAGCCTCCTCTTCTCCAGATTAAACAATCCCTGTTCCCTAAGTGACCCCTCATAGGACTGGTCTCCAATCCCCTCATTAGCTTTCTTACTCTTCTTTGGACACGCTTCAGCACCAAAATGTCCTTCTTGTAGTGAGGGACTCGAAACTAAACACAGTATTCAAGGTGTGTCCTCACCAATGCTGTGTACAGGAGCACTATCCCTTCTCTGTTCCTGCAAACCACTCTATTTCTGATTCAAGTCAGGATGCTGTTGGCCTTCTTGGCCACCTGCTTGCTCATGTTCAGCCAGCTGTTGACCCAGATCCGTTTCTCCCAGGCAGCTTTTCTAGACACTCTTCCCCAAGCCTGTGGCATTGCATGGGGCCCAAGTGCATAACTTGGCACTTGGCTTTGTTAAACCTCATGCAATTGACCTCAGCTCATTGATTAAGACTTTCCAGATCCCTCTGCAGAGCCTTCCTGCCCTCGAGTAGACCAACATTACCGCCCAATTTGGTGTCCTCTGCAAACTTGCTGAGGGAGTATTTAATCCCTGCATCCAGATCATTGACAAAGACACTAAGCAAGCCTGGCCCCAGTGCTGAGCCCTGGCAAACATCTCTTGTGACTGGCTACCAAATGGATTTAACTCTGTTCACCACAACTCTGTGGGCTTGGCTATCCAGCCAGATTTTACCCAGTAAAGAGTTCACCAGCCTAAGCCATGAGCTGCAGCTTCTGTAGGAGAATGCTGAGGGAGACAGTGTCAAAGTCTTTACTGGTGTCCAGGCAGAAAACATCCACAGCCTTTCCCTCAACCACTAGGCAAGTCACCTGGTCTTAGAAGGAGATCAAGCTGGTAAAGCAGGACCTGCCTTTCATGAACCCATGCTGGCTGGGCCTGATTCTCTGGTTGTCCTGCACGTGCCTGGAGAGCGCGCTTAAGATGAACCACTCCATAATCTTGAAAGATACCAGCTCTGACATCAGCTTGCTACATTCATTTTCTTCTACAAATACCTAAGTCTTGAGACAAGTCTGAAAGTGCTTTTATCTCTTACGAAAATAAAGACGCTCAATTATGGAATGATGAGTTTGATACTAAAACCTCAACAAGCTATGGCACAGCATCCTTTAGTGGCAATATTTGGGTTTATGTCTTGTTTCAGGTGCAGTCACTGACAAATCTGATCTATCACAACAAAGTGGGTATGTCATCCTCTGTGAAGCAGCCTGATGTGCCTTCAGTGTGAGAGAGAAGCTAGCAAGCTGCTGATTCTCTCTCTTCATTCTCTCCTCACTGTCTGCTTTAGCAGACATACATACTAGCAAAAAACCCCCAAACTAAAGCCCCCAAACTAAACAAAACACAGATGCAGTTCTACATTTAACGTAAATATGGATCTGTTTAAAACCTTACAAGCTGTCATACATAGCAGCAGTAAAAAGCCTAAACCAGAATTCACATTAAAATTAAATAATAACTCGCATCCAGGTACAAAAGGATGATCTTAAGCATGTGCAGTTCACTAACACTTACTCAAATAATTTCAGAAAACAATGCCCTTCATCCTAATGTGAATCCTAGCACAAGGAGTAAAAAGGTTACTTTGTATGTATCTCAACAATCTCATCTAGTTGGGCTTGAACATAACAAGGTATTTTCTAGGTATCTTGGGCAGAATATCCAAAATTCAAACCCATGCAGAGTCATTAGACATCTTGGAAAATTATAACTTTTCCTCTTTTCATCTTTAATATTCTGTCTACAGTAAGTACTGAAGATCTCATCCTCCCTAGTGCTTACATCTTGGTCTTCTCTGAGATAATGCCCTGCAGATTTGCTGGACTGGGAGATGAGTCTCCAGCTTCTTGTGGTGCATATCACTGTTCCCAGTACTACGAGGATACTCGCTTTTGCACATGAACGTTTTTCTGGGTTGTAGCAGGGAATCTGAATATCTCACTACTCAGACCATTTATTTCCTTTTCATATGTCTACATTACATGGCACAGAACAAATCATTTATATGTAAATAAACAGGGTATGCAACAGTGGCATGGTGAAATGAATTTGTTTTTATAACAGGAACATTGTTTATTCCCAGCATTTCAATAGAAAAATAACTGGATGAGCTTGCATGTTGTTAATTCCTTTTCCTTGTCGAAAAGTCTAGTGTATCAATTGATAGTGGATTTTACTTTGCCTTTGTATAATGAGCTTGAGTCTTCTTTAATTGAATCCCCCAACAGCAGGGGAACTCAGTTCAGCTGAACTGGTCATGCTGAGTCATAACGATCCAAAAGTTGAGCAGACAGAAATCTAATTATACCCTGGCCCTCACCGCACATCAAGTCTTTCTGGGCCAAAGTTTTTGGCTATGCCTAAATGACAGTGGAAATTTTTCCATTCAGATCCTTCTAGCTCAGACTGCTCTAGGGATCAAGTAATGGTTCAAACTCTGGTTTTCACATTGCCTGCTGCAATTTCAAAGTAACTAGATGTAATCTGAGTAGGTATCTTTTTTACCTCATTGCATCATGCAAATTACTCAAGAGATCTGCAGCTGAGAAGAATCATGTACTTAAAACTATCAAACTAGTGTGGCTGCATCTTCAAGGGCCACGTAGCTAATATGCAAGGCAGATTACATCAGTGGAGCAGTTCACTGTAAACCCAGTACTTCAAAGTGTTCATGCCACCTTGTAGGTGATCAACAGGTGGGATCAGGCTCATTTGCAAAACCCACTCCCCTCTCTCTTCAACACTGATCACCGGACCTGGCATGCAACCTAGCACTTATAGGAAGACTGATGGATTCCCAATGGTTTTCTTGTTGTCTGGATGCTTCTATAAGCAAAACCCTAAGAGAAAGAATCACTTGAGACCTTCGTCTTGACCTTTGGACTTGTGGTTGACATGTCTGGAAGGTGTGGAGTAAGAGGTAGCTTTGATTGGAGTCTGGTAATAGCATCAAGTAAAGCAGCCTCTGAAGTACTCTTTATTATGTTGGTCTGCTCAGGAAGACCTGGTTGTTTCTAAAGGTGGGAGCCTTGGATCACATCACCCAGCCTGGATGTTGCCTTTGTCACATGAAATAGTGGAGTACCAGCAGCTATGGAGAATGCCCTGGCTTAATTGAAGAGGTCTGTACTGTATAACTTTGCAGTCCCTTACATGATGTTGAGCCTCAGGCATGGAATTCGGATACAAGTAATAACACAGGCAGGTCATAACTTCTCTTGTAGAATCAGAGAGAGAAAGATTAACAAAGGCTTCCTGGACAAGAAATTTCTATAGCTTTTCCATGGCTCTTCCACATATTCTGGGGAAATTGCTAGTGATATATTCACGGTTATAACACTGGAAATACATAAACCCTGGGATGGCTTTCAAAAGCATGCTTAATGCAGAGTCTTTTGATGGTCTCTGCTCTCTTTTTCCCAAAGAACAACTCACATCATTGTGTCTTTCAGCATTAAATGACTGATATTTACTTGTGTCTGGCATTTGTAAAGGTCTCAAACGAAAAAAAACCCCGTGCTTTCATATTGGTGTGTAACTTTGGCTTCCTCTTACAACCTCACCTACTTTAATTATTCTTTGCATCCAAGCCATTGCGTGAGAGATGCAGAGGAGCACAGTGACACACAACACAGGGATGCCATTAATGCTTGGAAAATGATGTTGCATTCTGTTCTGTATAATTTGTGCAGGGCTGTAGTCTTTTACCATACACAGACACTGAAGAGCAAAGACAAGCTGAACCGTCCCATGTGCATGGAGTCGTGTTTCCTGGTAACATGTTGCAGATCATATAATAGAATAACAGCATCCAGAAGTGTAGGCAGTTCCCCTGGAGAGGAAAAATTTGCAGCTAGAGAAAAGGCTGTTGCTTGGTGTGCTATTCTGGTACTGCTTAACACTTTCATCTAGTTCTGTTTGGGAGGACAACTTGTGAGGGAGAATGTCTCACCTTATCAGTGATGGGCAGCAGCTGCTGCACAGGGAAGTGAGGTCTTTAAGTGATCAGCTGCACTGGGAATAATTTGAAGAGATGAAAGTTAATTAGCTCAGGGTAAACAAAGACAGGATCTGGTTAGCCAGAGTACTAACAGCCAGTTACTTCCAGAACACAGCTAACTGGCTTTAAAAAGCTGAGAAAAGACAGCATCTGATAGCTTTTCCAATGCGTGAACTCTGATCACAAAAAAAGAAAAAAATCACCTCTTCTTGCCCTCCCCCAGAAAACATAGTTCTGGATGAGGCAGATTTGGGAGGAGTTTTTCCTTCTTTTTTTTTATATAAGTAATTTCTGGATGGTCTTGTAAGATATCCAGTTACACACGAGCAGGCTTTAATGTGGAGAAAAGCTCATCACCATGATGCAAAATGTTTTTTTGAAGAACCACTATTAGAAGGAAGCTGATCTTCCTTGCAAAGTCAAGTTGTCCTTTCTTCAAGTGGAGTGTGCTCTCAGGCAATCTGGCCACTCTGGGAACAGTGTCAGGTCAGCCTCCCACCAACTAGTCCTCTCTTCTCTCACAAGGAGATACTGTCCTGTATATAACTAAGAAATTCCAACAGGTTGCACGTTAAAACATCTAAGAACTATACTTGAGATCTTAACCCACAGCTAAACACTAAGAAGTGCATTTCTGGACATGCAAACACAATAAATAGCTTGCATAATGTTTCTACAAAAACAAAAGGATGCTCAAGGCAGGCAAAGCTAAGAAAGGGAGCAAGAAGTGGACCATATGTGGGCTGCTGTGTGGCTGCCTCTGTGGCTGCTAACGCTCAATTCCAGCTGGACCTGTCAGTTCCTTTCTTATAAGCATGCTGTCAATGTAAATTGACAGGAATCCCCAGGATCTGAGCCTCAGAATGTATTCCTTTATGCAATGCTAATTGTTCACAACAGGACAGATACCACAGGAGAGGGTGTTTGACTAATTGCATGTCAAATTGCACCCAAGCCAAAAACCAGGTGCAGAAGAGGCAGTATGTAATTTCAGATAGGGTGAAATAGGATCATGTGAATGCATGAACTCAGCTGCTTGGGTTGTGCTTAAATTCTCACTGTAAATACTCAGCAGAATTTGCAAGGCTATAAGCTGGTGGTCTGAGCAAACATAAATTGCATCCATAGCATGTATGGACCGTATCTTGTATAATTCATGAGAATAGGCACATGGGGTCATACCAAAGGTTTGTCTAGCTCAGCATCCTGTCTCTGAGTCTGAACAGTGAAAGATGTGTAGGAAAAAAGCATGAGAAACAGGATAAACATAGCATGCTCCTTCCTCTGCTGTACCCTCTATGTACTGACAGTCATTACTTCAGCGATTTCTGGAGACTGTTCCTACTTCCCAGGGCTTAATGACCCATTGGAGACCTTTCTTCCCTGATTCTGTCTAATTGCTTTTTTGGCCCATTCGTGCTTGTTATATCCAAAACATCCTGTGGCAAGGAGGTGCACGATTTAATTATGTATTGTGTGCAGATTTCTTCCTTTCATTTATTATGATTAATAATTTCATGTGTTGCATGCTAATTCCTGTGCTATAAGAAAGAGCGAACAATCTTCCCTTACTCAGGTTTTTAATTTTCACTTCCTCATGTAAATTGCTGTATATTATTTGGAGAAAATTAAACTTTGAGTTGACTCATCTCAAATATTAAGGTGATAAGAGATCACACCTATTTGTTAACTTGCAGCCGTATCTTTATAGTGAGCCTGTTCTGAATTTCAGGTACAAGAAATGGTCTCTCTGGAGCGTTCAGGTTTTGAATACAGATTACAGTGTGAACCTGCCTCCAGCATTACTATGCATGGGGCTACTGGGATTTAAATACTCTTTGTATCTTGTCTGCTTACTATGGCCATTTTTTCAAAGTCTGTTATTTCTATGCTTTGTACCAGATCTGTATGTAAAAGACTGTGCTTTGGGATGCCTTCAAAGATATACAGCTTTTCAATGAAAATCTCTCCGTATTCATACACACAGGTTTCAGCAGATCCCCAGATGTGAAGACCAAAAAAAGAACCCCAAAACCCTGGACCTAACAGAAAGAGAAAAATACTGTTGTGCCCTCTTTCTCCTTGTCTTCACACATAATATTGTGCAAAATGCTGCTATGAAGGTCTCCCTCTGCAACTGCTCCACCCATCACTGGCTTCTCCATCTTATTCAAAGTCTTACATATAACTGATATTTTATGCCATGTAACCATCTCCTAATAATGTACCAGATGCATCCTCCTGATTGCTTGCCATGGGCAGCAGTCACTTTTTCTTTCTCAAGGGAAAGCTGCATTCATATATCAATTCTCTACTTTCATGCTAGAGACTCTCCCTTGCTTCTTGTTTTCGAAGCCACTCATACAAAATGCACAATGGGTGCGAAGTGACAGAAAATCAGAGCACCTATATTTTGTATTCTCATGGCACTGGCTGGAGTGGCTGTGCAAAAAGTCAAGCCTGGAGTTCTGATATCCTCAGTTCACAGCACCCTCGTAGCTCTGTTTCTGTTACACCCTTTGCATTTCTGAATTTGACTGTAAGTTCTCAAAGTCAGAAAAGAGGTTATATCTACAGTGCTACATTTCTTATTGCCAGTGTCTGGAACAATTAACAAGCAGAGTGCACCCTGGCAGTGGAACACCTCAAGTGTGGAACGTTACCATTCTCCCCCCTGGGGGAGTCCACCTGGAGCCACAGCAGAAATTGGCCTGGCCCATCCTGCCCAGGACAGGAGGACCCTTGCCGTGCCCCACAGAAATGGCCTAGCCAGCAAGAGTGAGGATGGGAAGCAGGGTGTCAGTGGTGGGGTAGCATTGCTCAGCCAGACCCTGCCTCTTCTCAGTGCTGCTCCATACTATTCTGCAACATTCCAACCCCTATGGAAAGTGGTAAGAGGCACCGGAGTGGGGATTCTCTCCAGTACAGCCTTGTCTATCTTGCACTGGGGACCCCAGATCAGGACATGACAGAGGCAAAGGACCACTTCTTTCTATCCACTGGCATGCCTTTTGTCTTGGGGTTCCCTACTGGTTCCTGTCCTCCAACTGGATTTGGTGCCACTGGGTGCTACCCTCTGGTCCTGGCCATCCAGTCTGTTTTCAGTCCACCTCCCTATTTGCTCAGGCAGCCTATGCTCCTTCAGCTTCTCCATGAGGCTATTCTGGTAGATAATGCAGAAAGCCTTCCTGAAGTCTAGGTGGACAACGACCTCTGCGCACCACTCATCTCTCAAGCCAGCCATTTCACCATAGAAGCTTATCAGGTTGGGCAAGCAGCTGAATCCTTATTGACTCCTAGTTCCAACCACCATTGTATCCTTCCTGTTTCCAGGCTATGCTGTGTCATACCCAGCATCTCCACAAACACTGGATCCACTTTTCTTATCAAATATAATAATAAGTCCAGGGTATCTGATAATATCTAAAACTGTTATGGAAGTGTTTGTGTGCTTGGCCTTAATTCGGGAGCTTTCTTTTTCAAGCCTCTCCAAGAACGTGACTGTGAACGCTACTGCAAACATTTAATAAGATATGCAGGCTCTGTCCTCATTAGTCTAAACAAGAGAAGAGAAGTGGCAGATGCATACAGAGCGGGCATTGCTGAACAACGTGAAATTAATTTGAGCTTGGATGAAGGGAGCCTTTGATTGGCAGCCAGCCCTACAAACTGAAGGGCACTGATGTGAACCAGTACGTGTGAATCCTCAGACACATTGTGTTGCATATTGCTGCAGTGTTCTTCACTGAAATTTGATTTTGAAACACCCCAAAAAGCCAAGGGCAATTGGAACAGAAATTTTAGATCAACCTCTCATTGAAACCATTTTTAACCCAAATTTGCCTTGTGCTGGAGAATGTATTTCCTTAAGCTATGTTCACCCCGCCCTGCTATGATAATGTTCAGCCATGGCATTTTTTTCCTTGCAGGTTTGCAGTACTATCATCACCCATATTTTACAGAAAGGTAACAGAGACAGGGGGAATCTTGCCCAAGGTCAGAGTAGGCTTGTATAGTGGAAATGGCCAAAGCACAGAAACAATGTGGAAAAACTGTGGCTGGTCTAAACAGGAGGGATTTGAATGACAGTGTTATTGCAAGTATTTATATGAAGTTTGAAAAAAACCAGTGTCTCTTCTTTTTGTTCTTAATACTGGCAATGATGTGGCTTGAAAATAGAATTACTCTGACCTTAAGCATTGCAGCATACTTCAGATACACTATAGCTGATATTTTCCTTAGGGATTTTTAACTTCTGATTATTCCTTACACATCTCCTCTTTCTCCTTCTGAATTTAACTGCCATTTATTTATTACACTACCCTCCTCTGAACAGCCAGGATGTTTCCCCTGAGAAAAACTCCCAAAGTAAATTCCACTGAGGTTTACGATTAAACCTCTTCCTTAATCTAGCCACAATTGCCTCTATTATAAGAAGATCCAAATGCAGTCACTATTTTCAGACAAGCTCGTGAACTGGAAGAGTTTGTATGTAAATTTTGATACAAAAGTGTTAAAATGGACAGCCTCCTCCATCTGTATGCTGTCTAGCTTGGGGGTAGGTTGAAGTCAGTCCCACACACAAGGCTCTGCAACATGTCACTGTTCTCTCCAGAATGACAGGACTTCCCAAGGAGTACCCAGGGCTAGGTAGCACAGTTGCACATAGAACTTTGGTACACAGTGTGGAAAGAAAACCCAAGAACCAAAGATAAAGGCCTCAAGGGTAAGGTGCTTTGAATCCTCCTGTGAGGCACTACATCATTCTTAGTTCTAGGAGGAGTAAGGAGGGGGCTTAGCTGAACTAGTGCTTTGGACTGCCAGAGGGCAGACTTTGAACTGTTTAGAAGGCTGCTTGATAAAGTCCATTGGGAGACAGTTCTAAGTGACAAAGGAGTCCAAGAGGGCTGGATGCTCCTCAGGAAGGAAATCCTGGCGGTGCAAGAGCAGAACATCCCCGTGTGCTGTAAAATGAGTCAGCGGGGAAGAAAACCGAATTGGCTTAGCAGAGAGATTTGTATTGATCTCAGGAAGAAGAGGAAAGGATATGAGCTTTGGAAGAGGGGTCAAGCATCCCAGGAGGACTATAAGGATGAGGTGAGATCATGTAGAGAGAAAATCAGAAGGGCTAAAGCCCAACTAGAACTCAAATTAGCTACTTTGGTGAAAGATAATAAAAAATGTTTCTCCACATGTACTAACAACAACAGAAGGACCAAGGAGAATCTCCCTCCTTTACTGGATGCAGGGGGAACAGTAGTGAGGAAGGATGAGGACAAGGCAGAGGTACCTAAACCCTTCTTTGCCTCAGTCTTTAATAGTAAGATAAGATGTTCTCTGAGTACGAAGCCTCCTGAGCCAGAAGACAGTGAAGGTGAAGCTTCAATGATCCAAGAGGATTTGGTTGAAGACTTGCTTGGCCAATTAAACATTCACAAGTCTATGGGGCCAGATGGGAAACACCCAAGGGTATTAAGGAAGCTGGCAGAGGTCCTTACCAAACCCCTTACCATCATCTACCAGTAGTCCTGACTGACTGGGGAAGTCCCACTTGACTGGAGGCTGGCAAATGTTACATCCATTTACAAGAAGGGTTGGAGAGATGATCCAGGGAACTACAGACCTTTCAGTCTGACCTCGGTACCGGGGAAGGTCACGGAGCAGATCATCTTGGGTGCTACCATACAGCATGCACAGGACAACCGGGTGATCAGGCCCAGTCAACATGGGTTTATGAAAGGCGGATCCTGCCAGACCAACCTGATCTCCTTCTATGACAAGGTTACCTGTTTAGTGGGTGAGGGAAAGGCTGTGGTTGTGGTCTATCTGACACTGTTTCTCACAGTATTCTGCTTGAGAAACCGGCTGCCATTGGCCTGGACAGGCACAGCCTCTGCTGGGTTAAAAACTGGCTGGATGGCCGGGCCCAGAGGATTGTGGTAAATGGAGTTAAATCCAGTTGGAAAGCAGTCCTGACTGGTGTTCCCCAGGGTTCCATGCTGGGTCCAGTTCTGTTCAATATCTTTATCAACCTTCTGGACTAGGGGATCGAGTGCACCCTTAGCAAGTTTGCTGATAATACCAAGCCGGGTGGCAGTGTTGATCTGCTTGAAGGCAGGGAGGCTCTGCAAAGGGATCTGAACAGGCTGGATCGATGTGTTGAGACCAATGGGATGAGATTCAACAAAACCAAGTGCCGAGTCCTGCACTTGGGACACAACAACCCCATGCAGCGTTGCAGGCTTGGGGAAGACTGGTTGGAGAGCTGCCTGGAAGAAAGGGACCTGGGAGTGCTGTTTGACAGGCTGCTGAATATGAGCCAGCAGTGTGCCCAGGTGGCCCAGAAGGCCAATGGCATCTTGGCCTGTATCAGAAACAGCGTGGCCAGCAGGACCAGGGAGGTGATTGTGCCCCTGTACTCAGCACTGGTGAGGCCGCACCTGGAGTACTGTGTTCAGTTCTGGGCCCCTCACTACAAGAAGGACATTGAGGTGCTGGAGCGTGTCCAGAGAAGGGCGACAAGGCTGGTGAAGGGGCTGGAGAACAAGTCTTACAAGGAGCGGCTGAGGGAACTGGGGTTGTTTAGATTAGCGAGGAGGGGGCTGAGGGGAGGCCTCATCACTGTCTATGGCTGCCTGAAAGGTACATTTTAAGTTAATTCCTTGGCAAACGCACAGCTCGTATTCAGTCCTACTGCACAGGACAGAGCATCAGCCTGGACCCTTGTAGTTCCTCAATGCACTTTTTAAGAGCTGTTTGGGGTATGTCCAAAGTGCTCATTAGCAGCTAGACAGAAGAAGTCAGAGGTGAGGGTCACAGTATCTCTTTAGTTCAATTTTTTTTCCTGATGCAGAAAGCCTGTGGGATAACATGAGCTTGAACACAAGTTAAAGCCGCTCCTAGCACTGTTTCAGGTTCCAATTTGGACTGTCAATAAAAATTGTTGAGATTCTGTTGAATTGTGTACCTTCAGGGCCTTTGGTAAAATCATGCTATCTTGAACATCTTTCCCCAACCTTGGATTATTACAGTGTGGCTTAGCCTGCCATGCAATGCCTATGTGGACGTGTCTTTTAACAAAGGCAATACACAGAGGTGAAATAAATGTAAAGTGTTTTTTTCCTGGGAAAAATCAGTCTTATTAAAAAGAAACCCAAAAGCAAACCTTTTGTTGGCCAATATTTTCTTGTCATGGGACATGGGTCTCTCTGTCATAACTGTGTAAGACACAGAATTTTCATATTTGCCTGGTAAATGTAACAATTTAATTCTGATGGTAAATGCTGTTTTTCTCTCCCATAAGCATTCCTCGCTCTCATCAGCTGTTATATTTCCCTGTTCACATTAATGATAACCAAATTCCTTCTGGGCAGACACTGAAACCTATTTACTTTGACTAGAGACTCCAGTCTATAATTCACTCTTGCTACTTTCAACCTCGAGTTCAGATCAGACTTCTTGAGAACATCTAATAGCAGTCATCAATTAAATCATTAGGCTTAGTTACCTTAAATAGATCCAAATTTTATCAGGAAAAGTATAAACAGCTGTAGAGAGGGGAAATTCTCTTATACTACAAATGATAAAATACTGCTCATAGGGCAAAGTGTCATTTTTCTAGGGTGAAAATATGACTGCTGCAGAGATACAAATCCTGAAGAACTTGGGTGTGTTTCGTGCAACTCCTTCTGAACTGCCATCTCTTGAGCTTTTCTAATCTCCTCAAAGCAAAACATCTGCATAAGGAGTCAACATTAGTCAGCCTTGTGTTTCTCTTAGCACCTTAGCAAGTGTGATTAATGGTCTGAAGGGAGAAAACCCTTCTCAGCATGGGCCCAAAGAATGGCCTGACGGTTGTTGTAATATAGTGTCTCATAGGCAGTTTGTAACAACATCTACTTGCCTCCATTTGTATTTAGGTATAGCTTCCACAGTAGCTTAAGACTGGTCTTTCTTTTTTCATGGTAACACAGTTCAACACATCCCAGAGCATTTAGGGATTGTCTTTTCTTCTTGGCTACATGCAAGAAACACTGCCTTAGAGAACATTGTATACTGGGGGAGAAAATCCTGCATACTGTGTTGGTGAGTGGCACTCTATAATTCCCCCAGAAAAGGCATGTGCTTGTCTAGCTGTGGAGGCTTAGCCACGTGTAAGAGTCAGTCCAAAGAACAGTATTTGTCTCAACATCGCCAGCAGGGACTTGGAAAAGTACCAAGAAGCAAACACCCTGAGAGAAAGAAATGCGTGGTACAGGGAGTACTGTGCTGTTCTCTGATACCTGGCACTGCAAACAACGATTGAAATAAGGCTGCAGAGCTGCTGTCCAGAAGATGGATTTCTTCATTCTTGGTCAAAAGCTACCCACCTCTTCCCCGCCTCTGAAGAAAACTCCTCCCAAAACCACACCTTCTGGGCCTGCGCAGTTAAGTTTTGGAGAGCGAAGCAAGAGCTTTTTTGAGGTGGAGATTGGGAACAATCCCTGGGACAGAGGAGGAGCATGGCATAAAAGGTGGCTGCTTAGCCACCAAGCTTGGAAGAATATCTTCCCCACCATGGATCACGACGCAGAAGGATGGGCAGGACACTGCCTGGGCCCGTAGGGACACCTTGGATCCCTGGTGGTAGCTATAATCCTCTTTCTTCCCTTCCCATCACTCTTCCTGTCTATCGCGTGCCGCTTTACGGGCCAAAGAATAAAGTTGCACTGTTTGATTGAAGCATAACCCCTTGGAGGCATCATCTTGATTTTTGTGCTTCGAGATCACTGAAAACGAACCATCAGGCATCCACCAAGTGGACACCATCACAGCCTGGTTGGGACCACAGGTGGGAGTGTGAAGTGCTGTTACATACATTCTTCAGCTTGCACCTAATGGCTGTGGATTCTCAGCCCAGCTTTTTGCTTTCTTGTGTTTGAATTTATTGATTTGGTTTCCAACTTCTTAGCAACCCAACTTCTCATTTATCTGCCTTTCATCTTCCCAAATATGGGTTTACTAAAAATGTAGAATGAAGTTTGGAGCACACTTAGTAATTCGAGATTCACCCCTAAGTATCACTCTCCCCAGGCTCATTCACGAGTGGCATCCTTAGCTGCTATATAAGTCCCTGAAGGCATTTTCTTTGATGTATTAGCAAATGGTTTCAACACAAATAGGACTTGGTCTCATTGCTATTGTCCTCTTTAGCAAATCCTACTATTTAGGAGCCACCATTCTTTATCTGTTGCACCATGACATTAAAAAGAACTTTGCATAGAAGTACTAAGAATGCAGTAACACTCTGCACTTTCATTTCTCCTTCCTTTCCCTCACCACAGACAGAGTGCTTTATCCTAGAAAACAGAGCAGAGATGAACAAGGCTGGAAGAAGTCACATACCTTTGCCTCAGAAGTGTATGAAGGCTGAACCTTTCATGGACCAGAAGGATGTCTAAAGTTAATATGCAACTAGACTACTGAAACTAGTTCCAAAATTGAAATTTGTGTCCAGTTTGTAGCATTCCAGGCCATAACTGGACAGGTATTTTTTGCTGCCCCAAAGAATTACCACTAGCTCCTTTATTCTGAATCAAGGTTTAAAAGCCAAAAACATAATTTTCTTTGCTTGAAGATAACAATCAGGTCTACGTTTTGACTTCAAACATTTTTCCTGTAAATTAAAATTTTGAGGCTTATCAAAGTGGTCAAGGGAGTTCCTTTGGAGCATAGTTACACGTCGAAGAGAGGAGTTGCAAGCTCTGGGCTTGCATTTGGAAATTGCAGTCCTTTATGCCTGGCAAAGTAATCCAAGGTAAGTGAGGAGCTGGTCTTATAGGATGCAATATAATTAATTTAAAATTACTTATTTAGTGAAACTGTGTTGTCAGTGTTATGTTATCTCTCCAGATAACAGGGTTATTAACTTCAAGCTGCCTGAGGGTATGAAGTAAAAATGAACTGTAGTCAAATGTTAGGCATGTAGATGCCACATGTAACATATTAATATCCCCTTCTCTATTTTATCTCCATTGTACTACCTGGCCATGCCTCCTTGGTCTTTTACTTGCTTGACCTCTAGCACGAATTATAAAAAACTACTGACAATCAAAGGTTAGTACAGCCACTTACTGCTGCACAGTTATTCAGAATATCATTTCTGCTGCTGCAACACAGTGTGAAATACAAGTACTTTATTCAATTTCTCTCCTAACCCCCCAGACATCATTACAATTACCCAAATAAGATTTACCTTGTGGTGTTCAGGTCACATGCACAAAATGTTTATCAAATAAACCAAAAAAGAAAGCCCCAAAGCAACCCCAAATAAAAACAGAGTAAGAAATGAATGTAATAAGGACAAGAAATATCAGCCTTGGGGCACTGCAAAGGCATAGAGGGGGATTAAAATCAGCAATAAAGAGCATGCTTTTTATTCTTCAAAATGTAGACATTTCTCATAGTGACATTCAGCAGCTTATGAAAAACAATACTACACATCTAAGAGTTAGCCTAATCGTAATCCTCACTCTGAATTTCTGGATTTCTAGGGGCTTATCTGTTTCCACATCCCATGGTACCTTGCCCCATAGGATGCAGGTCCTTCCAAGAAGGACTCTGGCTGACCCGTCTCTCAGACTCTGCCTCCTTGCCTTGGGATGGAGAGATGGAAAACCAGCATCGCCCACGCCACAGGTGAGAGGACATGCAGGCTCAGTCCTTGCTTCCTCTCCCTGTAGCTATGTGTCAGGAATCACCCAAAGCCCGTGCCTGGGTACAGGTTTGCATCAAAGCAGTTGATGGGAGTTGGGATTGGGCTGAAGCTTGGGATAAGTCCTATACTGGCAATTTAATTCTGCATTGAAACATCTGTGTAAGACAGTTCTAGTGGGCAGGCACAGAGACAAGTCACTTGTAGCACAACTGGATTGAATGCAAAGTTAGGAACACCCCTTTCTTAGCTGGAAATAAAGGATATAGCCACCTGGAAAGGCAGGGATAACGTTTTAGTCTAAGAAACTTCTTAGTTATAATAGATTTTACATACTTCTTTTCTAAAGTGAAAATGACATATGTCATTTTACATACTTCTTTTCTAAAGTGAAAAAAATGCATCTGTACTATAAATTCAAATTAGGTTATCACAAGTTTTATGTTATTTTTTTGAGATGTTGCCTACCAATTTTAGTACAGTGTGATGGAGTTCTTTTTTAAAACAAATTCACAACCGTCTTTACATGTGCTCAGAAATTAGCTCTAATTTAAAGCTCAATGTCAACAAAATCAATACCTAGAGCTTTCACAATCCATCTGTGTCTGTTTACAGAGAGGAAATATAGCATTCAGGATAGGAGTGGACATAATAAATTCCACATGTACACAAGAAATAGAGGTAATTAGAATTTCAATAACCAAAATGAGACCACTTCAGAAAGGATGGATCGGACTGAGTCACTCAGAAGTCTCTCTGGGAGAGGAGATACTTTCAACACCTATCCATCATTCACACAGTTCTGGCTCACTCTGTTCATGTTTCATAAATAAATATCTCAGCAGAGGACCTTTAAAAATGGGGACATACCTGTAGAAGTCTTTCACTGCTCTTCTCTGATACAGCAACTCCCAGGCAGTCTGTATCTCTCCAGTGCCACTGTGCAGATGGGGCTTCATGCACACTCCTAGCTGAGAGCACCCAGGAGCACGTTAGGACAAAGCTCAAGGAGAGCTGAAATTTTCTTTTATCTGTGAGCAGCTGCACTGACAAGAAATATTCCAGAAAAAGCTCTGCTTAAAGATATCCAGGCTCCACCCAAAGGAGGTGACACGTTATCTTTTTAACAGTCCTGCCATGCACGAGTCTTTGTGGTTAAACAGGCCCAACCTTGAAATTACATTTGAAAACTAATGATACTTACCCTTTCATCTGAGTATGAACTGGTGATATTCCCTTGACCCTTCCCCATGTAGTGAGTTATGATCCTCATAGTTCAGCTCATGTCCAAAACTGAAATGAATCATGCTTTTTATTTTTAGAGCTAGCCACAGGCACTCGCATATGTGAGTATATTCAACAAGGATCTTTTGAGGATTAAAGCACCCTCCTAATCTGAACTGGAAAGAATGAACTATCTTATTAATTGATCTGACCTTTGCTTTTATTAGAGACAAATTTGTGACTTCAGTGATAACTCATTTTATTGCCATTTATTTCTATAAAACCTGAAAATTGTGGTCCAGATTTTATTTCCCTTCTATATCACCAGGGAACTCATGTACTGAGTTCCCAAACATTTATACTTTGCAAACTCATTTACAGCAAAGATGCCAGCCAAAGTCTAGGCTGAAAAAAATACCAGGACTTTCTTGTTTGGTAGAATCTGCATTCATCATGATGGTCTGGAATATCTGCCCAAAAGAACACTTGCACAATTGGCACAGTGTTTCATTTCCAATATAGAAGACTGTCACACAGAGAGAGTCACAACATGATGACTAAATCATGGTGCTAGTGCAGAAATGCAGACAGAGCAACAGTTTATGCCTGGTTCACATAGGTAGAACCAAGCTATTGAAGAAAGGACAGCAAATATCAGAGATGGAGAGATGAAATTACTTTCTCAAAATCACACAAATCATTTGCAACACAACTGAAAGTCTAATCCAGATCTCCCCAGTGCCAGTCTAATAGTAACTGCATAACCATTCTTTGCATTCCCAGCCTACCATCCTCCTTTTATACTCTTACAAAGCACAATGGCTGGAAACCCACTGGCACTGCAGTTTGAAGTACACTGCAGAAGGCAAGCAGTAAGATAGATCCTGAGGCTCAGCAGCCCTCTTTCCTGTTTTTTTACTGTTTCTAATCAAGCTGTGCTGAAATGTAATTTCTGGATTTCATTGTTGGTGCAGTGTTCATGGATGCAACACCCGATATACGTCTTGTCCAATTTGAAAGCAGATCTGACTCACAGATCTTGGTCACTGGAATGAGTGACAGGGAAAAACTCAATCTGAAGCCATGTGTAGCTGTGATTGTGTTAAAAGGGCCAGATGAAAGGGGAGCATTGTAGCTTGCATATCACCACCACTAAGTAGCAGGTTTGCAGACAGAAATATTTTTCCCTTTGGATATTGAGATGCTTCTGCTTCGGGATTGATCTCTATCAGGACAGCTATTAAAAATTATAGCAGTTTTTTACTCAATTCCAGAAGTAATTTTATAGTCCTGTTAGAAAACAGGAATTATGAAAAGATGTCTTCAGGTGATCCAAGGACTATAGTCACCATTATCATCGGATCTGGAAATCAGAGTCATGGGCTGTCCCAATGCTGTGCTTTCTGAGGGAGCCCTGGGACCCAGAGAGGTTTTTCCACAATTTACGGAAACCAGAATTTCATGAAATATTTTTAATATATGTCTTAGTGCCTTCAAGTCCACACATTGGCAGTTAGTTTTGTAGAAAAAAGACAGTTACACTTTTATAGACTGCCCTCTGCTTTAGAGCAATTGTTACTGGTCAAATATGTTTCAGTCAATTCAATAACTGTCCGGAACTGTGCTTTGCAAATAACTTTCACAGACTTCATTGCCTTATAAGGCTATAAAAAAGAACAAACATATAAATTACAATTCAGCTGCATTTATTTAGGATGCAGTGAAAGCAGCAAAGGAAGGAGGGGAAAAGTGAAATCCTGTTTAATATCTTTGTTGATGATCTGGATGAGGGGATTGAGTCCATCATCAGCAAGTTTGCAGATGATACCAAGCTGGGAGGAAGGGTTGATCTGTTACAGGGTGGGATGGCCCTACAGAGGGACCTGGACAGACTGGAGAGATGGGCTGATTCCAATGGGATGATGTTTAATAAGTCCAAATGTCAGGTACTTCATTTTGGACACAACAATCCCATGCAGAGCTACAGACTGGGGACAGAGTGGCTGGAGAGTAGTCAGGCAGAAAAGGACCTGGGAGTGCTGGTTGACAGGAAGCTCAACATGAGCCAGCAGTGTGCCCAGGTGGCCAAGAAGGCCAATGGCATTCTGACCTGCATCAGGAATAGTGTGGCCAGCAGGACCAGAGAAGTTATCGTCCCCCTGTACTCGGCACTGGTCAGACCTCATCTGGAATATTGTGTACAGTTCTGGGCCCCCCCAGTTTGGGAAAGATGTCAGGATACTGGAATGTGTTCAGAAGAGGGCAATGAAGATGGTGAAGGGGCTGGAGCACAAGCCCTATGAGGAGCGACTGAGGGAGTTGGGGCTGTTTAGTCTGAAGAAGAGGAGGCTCAGGGGAGACCTCATTGCTCTCTACAACTACCTAAAAGGAGGCTGTAGTCAGGCAGGGGTTGGTCTCTTCTCTCAGGTGACCAGTGACAGAACTAGAGGGCATGGACTCAAGCTTCGTCAGGGAAAGTTTAGGCTTGATGTGAGGAAGAAGTTCTTCACTGAAAGGGTGATTGGCCATTGGAATGCGCTGCCCAGGGAGGTGGTGGAGTCACCGACCCTGGAGGTGTTTAAGGGGAGATTGGATGAGGCAGTGCATGCCATGGTTTAGATGATGGGTTGGTGTTGGTGTTGGTATTGGTGTTAGTGTTGGTTTATAGGTTGGACTTGATGATCTCAGAGGTCCTCTCCAACCTGGTGATACTGTGATACTGTGATCTTTCTGAGAGGGCACAAGTTCCTTCTGCCCTATGGCATGTCAACTCCTCTCTGCTCAGTAAAGCAGGAGCTGACCTTAGACTCCCAGCAGCACAGAGGGCTGCACCAGTGGTGACTGTGCAGCATATTAGTACAAGTCTAATTGGAATAGTGTGAAGAAAACACTGATCTCCTGTAAGTGATATGTGGTCCAGTCAGAGGACCATTCTGTCTCAAAGTATCCAAGATCGAGTCTTTCAGAGTGGGCAAACAGGTATAGGGATATTTTAAACTTCACAGCAGATTTCTCTCCATCTCTAACATTAGAGGTCAGTGCAAAGCCTGAAATCATGAGGTTTTGTAATTTCCCAAAAATCCTTCAGTAATAATTATTAGAACACTAATTATCATTTTTATCCATACAGGTGTCTGATCCTTTTTCTCATCTTGCCGAATACGGTAGGCCAACAACATCCAGTGATAATAAGCTCCAGATTTTAGTTAACACATAGTCTAGCTCCTGAGTATTGCAGGACCAATAAAACCATGGATATGCACTGCAAATAGCTTCCTCTGGCTGTTGGTTATAGGAGCCCTTAACAAAACCCTTACATCAAGCAGTAAGTGTCGCCACAGTGGTCCCATTGATTTCAATAGCACTACTCAAGTAGTAACTCAGTGTGAATAAGGGCATCCATCTGGTCCTTGGAGATGTAGCTGCATCAGCTGAAGGATCTGTTAAACATTCCCCAAGCAGTCTGTGCTCATAGACATATGGACTAGCACAAAATTAGGCCAGGGAGTATGCTGATAGAGCAACAGCCAAAATAATCTGAGCAATAGCTAAAGACCCTGTTACAATCCAAGAGTGGTTCCCCAGTGTAATTAGGAAATGCACTGTTATGCAACTGAGAAAGTTAATTAGAAGTACATGTTTAGGAAGGGCAGGTTGAAGATGCTGTTTCACAATATTGTCTAGCTCTGTAGTACTAAGACCCCCTGGTGGTATAATTGGTTTAACAGCATCTCTGAATGAGCTGTATTCTTAGACTTCAGTGGCATGGATCATAATTTACTTCATACATAGGAATACTTCAGCCTACCAAAACCAATATCATGACATGTTCACTTTCTGCTCCATGTAGTAAACCTCTTTGGTTCAGCTAGGTTCTTTCATCTTCTAGCTAAATTCTGATTTAGCTATGTCTATCCATCCATGCAGTGATCTTGAATTTAGTGATGGAAACATTCCCTCACCAAGGATCCTCAAGCTAATTATCACTATGTTGGCAGCTAATACTAAAGGGAATAAAGGAGTCCTGGCTAACAGTATTTTACTTCATTTGTTTCCAGGCATTCCAAACCAGAAGTGTTCATTTAAAGTAAACCAAAGTTGAAATGACAAAAAAAAAAACCCCATACTCTTGGTATTTGAGGAAATTTAATTTGTTCTAAAAGTAGGAATTCATAGAAGCAATATTTGACAACTACTGTGATTTTTCAAGATATTCTCATGTATATGCTGTGCCAAAAACACACCTTGGCTTAAAAAACTTATATCGTTACTGGCAATAGAACGTCACCATTACATAGCTGAGTTGCACCAAAGAGTGGTGATAGGACATCAGATATTGACGAGAGATATCCTTTAAACTAGAACAATATCGGCAGTCCTATAGACAGAGCTGGCTCAAGGATTCTTATGAGGACAGGAAAAATCAAGTCTGCCAGTGCCAGAGTCACTGGGATGTCTTGGGATGCGTAGACTTTTCTCAATGGGTCATCTGTGTTGGGCTCTCACCCATGAACAACACTCATTTTGGGGGTGAGACCTCAGGCTACGCTGTTCCATGGAGGAGATCTGCCCCTGTGAGTGTTCCATCTTACCCAGGATTTCTGTATTCCTGGCATGTAAATATTTGAATTTATTTTGTATAGTGGCATAATTTCCAGAGGAAGAACGGAGAAGTACCTCCCCTCCAACACCATCCTTGGGCTAGGTGGTAGAACCTCCCCAGGAGACAGGAGATGCTGAACCATCTAAATTGAAGGGGGGGCTTCAAGCAGAGCTTCTCACATCCATCTAGTCAAGGGCTTAAGCCACTACACCACTGTCTATGGGAGGAGGGCAAAAGTGCCAGGGAAACAGCTTCATATTTCAGATGAAAGCAGTGCTATCACTGTGTTTCAAAGAGAACTGGATATGTTTTATTTGCAGAGAGTCTTTTAGAGGACTCTTTGCTAGGGAAACATCTAATACTGTGAACTTGGTTAGCCTTGAGTCTGTTAGATGCCAGACTCATCTAACTCTGGTATCTAAGTTTGAAAACTTAAATATTTCTGCACATTTTGAGAAATACTGTTTTCAGGGACTTCAGCAGCTCCAGTACAAAATCTGCAGCAACTCTGATCGGAGAGATCCCCACTGGCAGGTGGCAACTGAACCCAGGCAAGTCTGAGCAGTGCAGCTTTGGAGACAGGATCTAAATGCAGGGAGGGGGCAGTTTAAGTGAATGCCTGAAGAATACTGTGGAAATCACGAGCCAGAAGAGAATCTCAAGTTCCTAATTCTTTCAGCTAACTTCACAGAACACAGGGGAAATCCCTGGTATGACCCACACCATTTTTGAAGTCATGATTTTTTCTTGTTACTTATGTATTGGTGCCACCATACAACGCACGGCATGAACAGTTGAAATAATTTTATTTTCTCTCTCCATAAATCTCGTTCATTGTTTGTTCTCCAGTCAACTTGGATGCTAAAATTTGGTTAGATAATTTCTCATTCAAGCTTTCAGGCACCAGATCAGCATGGCTGAAATTCAAACATTATCGGTATGTATAAAAGCACACACTACGAAGAAATCCAAACCCAAAACTGAGACAAGTTCAAATTAAATTAACATGTAGAAGGTTGGCACTCTCTGTTGGAATCAGCTTTGTTATTGCTAAGTTCACAACTGCTGCTTCAGATAGCTCCTTCTCTCAGCATTTTGACTAAAGGTACTTTACAAATTAGAGGTCATATTGGTACTTTCTAATTTTCTCATTTTTCATTTAATCTCCTTTCTTCTGTTTAATTATTTCCATGCTGTTTTTTTTCTGAAGCTGGCAATAATTTGCTAGTTTTCTGTATTCACAGTTACGGTTTTCCACAGTAAAAGATGCCATCCAAGGCAGAGGGAAGATCTGTGTGACACATCCTGGACTCTAGAACAGCCCCATGGATGCTGCTGCCCTTCAGCACAGAGAACTCTCAGGATGCCCCACTGTCTGCCACAATACCAGCAACCACCAGTAATTAACCCTGTGTTTGACGAGCACTGCATTTCCTGAGCTCCAGCTCCCTGCACATTAATAAGCAAATACGCTGAGTTTTTAAAACGTGCCAAAACACAATTTGCCATAAACTGGTTTGGTCACAAAGCCAATTTAATACCCCAAGAGATCATACCAGCTTCAGAATGTGTGCTGGGTAAATTTGCACAGCAGATTAAGAATGTGATTACAGGTTGGGAAAACATATATGGTTTTACAAACGTGTACAGTTTTAAGCTAGCTACCTTAATGACTGCGCCAGATATCCTGCTCCTATCAATTACCAAATACTTTTCTTTAAATAAAAGGAAACATTTTCTTTTAGGGCCAAGCCTACATGGATGATATTAAAGACAGATGACATTAAAACCTTGGAATACAGAGAGCTGGGTCCAAGAACTAGCCTGGGAGTGCTGGCCGATTCGGCAGTTAAGGTGTCCAGAGAAAATAAGACTCAGAAATGAAAAATCTCTGGAAATCCCATATCTTGTGCTGTTTGTAGCTAAGCTGTGATAGAAGGATTCCATTCATTATTAAAGAGAGCACTGATGATTTTATAATGAAAACAATGTCACATTGCCCTTGTTTGCTCTCTCTTTCCTTTAAAAGCTTCAGCAAACATAGAAGTAGCCTGACTTCTTTCAGAGGTCTGAAAGACAACGAGAGCTATGGATACTTGTTAATGAATCAATTTATTTGATTTTTTTTTCTAAATACAGATCCTAAATGGTATGCAGGTTGGTTGCTTGTTTTGTCTTTGTAGTCTGTGCTGCCACTGCCAGGGTAGAGACATTCGTGGTGTAAAATTCAGTAGCATCCCCCCAGAGCTACAGAATCGAATAAAGACACAGAGGGAGCAACCATACGCAGTGAAATGTGTTTAATGTATTCACGGGTTTATGACACAATGAAGACACATCTTTGGAAAGATTTGTGGTGTTTCCACATGGACAGCTTAGCAGTTTTCCTGGGGACTTCTTGCCCCACATACCTGTGTTAAGTGAGCTGCTTCGAAGTGGTGTGTGACCTCAGCAGAGTACCTGGTGCTGTTCCCCTCACCAGTGATTGTAGCGATTCTTGCAACAAACCTCAACAGCTGATGGTGATGTACCAGGTCTGGAGCACCAGTGTACAGCCTATTATCTGGGTATGGCTTGCATCTTGTCTGTCAGGGAGTGAACAACTGAGGAAGATAACGGAAACTCCGCTTCAAAACCAGCTTTAGTGTTTTATTACATGTAATAGAGGAACTCTGAAACATTCTACCAGATTAGCTGACAAGAAGCATACTGCAGATATTAAAAATGTGTCCATCTGTGCAGAGAAAATATCAAAACGAAACACTGGAAGCTAGGGAAGCCTGTAATGCTTTCAGACATTGGAAGAAGTCAAAGAAGAAATTGCTTTCTCCAGTTCCTGATATTGTTCCTCTGCTGCATGGAGGAAAAGCTGATTCATTCAGCTTCTTCCTGGCTTCAGTCTCAACGTTTTTTTCAGGTGCTTCCTTAGTCCATCCCTCAGAATTGTTCCTACAGAATATTTTCTGCTTCATGCTCTTTCCCTTCCAACATGAGCCTCCCCAAGAACCACACTAGCCAAGCCCTCCTGCCCACACCGGTCGGTGATGCTGTGCTAATGGAGGTCTGTACTTCAGGTAAGAGCTACACCAAAGATTTCAAAGATGGAGGAAGGAGTTAACGAGTGGCCAACAATAACAAGTGAAGTAATTTGCTCTTTTGAAGAAAGAGAGGATTTTGTGTTATGCAGAGACAGACACCATGGCAACAAGCTTGTCAGGCAACAGCAGGGCACTACTTTAAGATTAACTATCACCGGGGACAACATTAGTGGTGGAGAAACTTCAAAAGATTGGAAATTTGAGTTCCTTTCACACCCAGAATCTCACTTGCTTTCATGGTCTTTATTTGAATCTGTAGTCTATAAGCTTAGTTTGAGATAACAATAACAGCAGGCTGGGATTTTGGATGCATCCTGATTAAGATGGAAAGGAAAAACATGCTCACAGTATCTGGTGCTTTCAGGCCTGCCAGGTTGTCTGAAGTGTACAGAAATTAAGAACTAAAACATATCATTGAGTCAGGTTCAGCCAGATTGTCCAAAGTAAAGAAGTTTGAAAAGGTTTGAAAATAAGTTTGAAAAGGACTGCTCCTTCTGTGCTTACTCATAAGCCATGGATCAGATCATTAACCTGCAGTGATGAGAAAGAAAAGATCCCTCTGTAAATCTGCTGTTCTGGGAGGATTAGCAGGTGATAGACAATTGCATGTACAAGGTTGATTCTTTTTATCCTCCTAGCTTTTAGGCAGAATCCCAGATCCCTGTGATTGTCTTGCACCTCATGCAGATGTTTACTCTGGTGCAAAGCTGGTGTCAACTGGTGATCAGTAGGATTCGTACCCTCTGTGGGCAACCACAAGACAATTAATGCACAACAAGGTTGGAGCTCTGAACATGGTCTAATGTGAATCACATTTTACAGGAACAATGGACAGAGTTCAACTTTTCAGTCCACAAGTCTGCAGTGCAAATGAAAATACATCTCTGGGAAAGCAGAGAGAGAAAGGAAAGATCTGAGGAGTCGTTGCAAAGTTTCTATAGAAGTCTCTTGCTCCACCTGATTTATAAAGTGCTGAGAATGCCATGCAGCATGATTTTCATAGTGACAGGGAGCATATCACAACTTCATGGACCTCTGTGACTTCATAAACCTGCATAACAATTCCCTGTGGCTGAGCTACTCAAATTTAACAGAAGGCGCAGCGTTTCACAGCTTTGGAAATGAAGGACAGCCAGCAAACAAATACGAGTGCTGAGTGCAGGTGCCTAAGTGGTGGCTCAGGCCAGCATGTCCCACTGCTTCCACAGAAACTGCTGCAGGTGTTTCAGTCAGAAGACATCTCCCAGACTAACTGGGAGAACTGATGAGTGCAGACACTTGTTCAGTTTGCAGCACAAGGAAGGAAAATAAGGTGGATTTTAATAATCTTTTTGCAGATGTGTCAAGTAAAAAGGAGAAGTGCATTCAATCCCATGAAATGGCTTATTTTTGAGCAGTTATTCTCTGAGACCTGATAACCAAGTGCTGTGCTCAAAAAACAAATGAAAGAGGTGGCTCCTATGGAGCTGCCTGCTTCCCTAAGATAAAGGAAGATGGACTGCAGCACTCTGCCCGTCCTGTACAGGAAGGTGAAAGTCATTGAGATATCTATGAGAATTATTATGGTGGGGACATATTGCTTGATGTAAAGGGAGAAGAAATGGAAACATGCAATGGATTTCTGCATATGAGTTTTCCCATTTGAGGCCTCCATGTGATCATAATTGGAATGAACTCATGAATTGTGCATGTGAGCAGAAAGCAAATCCAAAGCTGCATGCAGTTGGCTCACCCTGCTGCATGGTTAGCAAGGAAACACATTGTGCACTCAAGATGTAGGGCCCAGAAGGACACGATCCCCTTACTTAACAGGCACAGCAGTCACTAGGAAATTCTCAAGATTTTTGGAGACCTCAACTTGCTCCATGTAGCTCCATCTTTGAGGCAGGTGGAGGTATGTAGATGTCTGTTGTTGGTCAGCAGGTAAATGGCTACCATGAGAAACTGGTAGCAAACTAAGACAGCTGCACGAATGTCATGACCAGTGATACGTGCCTAGGGACAGCAGGGGAAAGCCTACGGTTCCTCTGCTGGTTGTTTTTATCCTGCAACCTGAACTAAGAAGTAGTTATTTCTCTATTACTGGGAAAGGATCTCTAAATGAGAGCAGCAAATACCACCTATTAGAAAGGCAGAGCCAGCACCAATAAACAGTGGTGGGAGATGTCAAACAGAGGCCGGCGGGTTGTCACTATGCGTTCTGTATTCAGAGGCAGCAACCAAACAACAGCTCTCTTCCTGCTTAAAGAAAGAGCTTAGGAGTAAGCAAGTGTGGAGAAAGACATCTTTCAAACACAGCACTGAAGAGAGAGGGGGACGGAGCCTTGGTCACTCAGATCTACCCTGGGAACACAGCCCTCTGCCCACTTTCCTGCCCCCGGGGAGAAGTGTCAAAGACATGTCACCTGATCAGATTAATGTGAGTTACAAAAATATTTTCTAATTGCTAAGAAACACTGCTAGATTACCTCATCTGAATTGCTGTGCTATCCCTCATTATACTGTGAATTTAAATGCAAGGAGGTTTTTTTAAATGAACAGAACTTTTATAAGACTTTAGGAAAGCACAGCGTTGTTAGCCAGTGAATATTAACTTCAGCTTCTTCTTTAAATCATGATCCACGTTAGAACATCCCACTCACACTCAAGCTCCTGGACCACTGACACGTGTGTTTTCTGTTTCTCCCTTCACACTTGCATTCATGAGCTTCTGGGCTCTAATTGCTCACCTCCTAAAATTGCAAACCCCACCTCTGAGTACTAAAGTACACATATGGACAAGCATTGAAAGGAGAAAGGCTCAGCTGAAATAACTGAAGCAACTTGCCTGTGGCTTTCCATCCCTGCTTCTCTTCCTGAAAAAGTGAGCCAAGACTTCTGAAGGAGTGCCATTGTGGTTGCCTAATTCCCTGTTCATCCTTGGGGTTGTGTCCATGCCCAATTCCCCTGTTCTCTCAGCAGCTCACCATTTGCCTTTGAGCTCCTCACCCCAGCTTCTGCAGCTGCATGACACAGACAAAGTGGACAATTGGCTGGGAAGGGAGGTAGCCAGAGCAGCAACGTAAATTTTGCCTGGGCTCTTAGCATGGGTTTCTCTCCGTGTAACACATGCTGGACATTGCAGACAATGGAGATCCCTGCCAGGATTTGGAACACTGATGAACTTTCATGCACAGTCAGGAGTCAAACCAGAGCCACCATGGCCCATCTATGGTACGTCAACACTTGTGAAATCTCAACATGAATCACAGAAATACTATTTTGGCAGGAAAAGTAAAGGAGATTAGGTTTGGGTTTGTTTGTTTTATTTGTTTGTTTATCTCTTTTGGTTCAAGAGTACATTTATTTTCTAACTGACAAGAGATCAGATCACTTTTAGCGACCTTAAAATAACTTGCCAGTAATAAAAACAAGTTTCTTTCTCTGCTTTCCATAACAAGGAGAAGCCAAATGAGTCCGTGTTCAGATGAGCCTCAGAGGTCTCTGCTGAATTCATCAACTGTGATTCAAACCAGTGTGCAGCACAGCCACTGAAGGAGAAACAAAACAAGGAGTCAGACCATCTGGAAAGTCCACAGGATGCCACTGGGGCACTCTACCACAGCTCTGGGAGAGCAAGCTGGGAAAGGCTGGAGATGCATTTTAATCTGTTGTATGTGTAGGATCCATCTGCTCTGGAACTTCAGGGAAATTTATTGCCAGGACTGGCCTCAGAGGCTGCAAGTGGCATCTCTTCTGAAAGAAGAACAGTTCTCCAGGGCAAACTGCATGACTTTTGAAAAATTCTAGGTCGGAGTAAGCAGTGTACAGTTTCATCTAGATTTAACTAACCGTGACTGAGGGTCACGGGGCTTCCTATCCATCCTCTTCCCTTTGAGCCAGTTTTCAGCTGAGAGGACTATTTGGATGGACCTCTTGGGGCTCCTTCTAGCTGTTTCCTGAGATATACTTGTATTCTGCAAATGAAAGGCTCAAGCTGATTGCTTTTACTACAGCTTCAACAGGAGAAATTTGCATTTAAAACAATGTGGGGAAAAAGAAGACCTGTCATCTTAAAAGTTCTCTTCTAATTCTGGCAGGTTGATCAGTACATTCTCTGCCAGACAAGAACAGTTCCCTGCTGTGTGTTTTCTAATGAATTGACCACTGCCTTCTGAAAGGAGACACTGAAACACACTGTGGGAGCATCTTCTCAAGCCAAGCAGCGTTAGAGGTTTTGAACACATCTTCCCTTTTTTTGTTCTTATAAGGTTCATTCTATTAATGAACAACTTTCCCTTGAAATCACAATTAAGTTTGCCACTTATAATAATGATTTTATTTTTGTGCAGTCCATTTCTGTATCTTAACCAGATATTTCAACCTGACCAGCCTCACCTCAGCCAGAGAGAGCTGGATGACTCCACTCTTGTCTTTGTCCAGAAGATGGAACACTTCTGAAAAGTAGAAGAGTGGGAAAAAACATTGGATATAAATGACAGAGTTTTACATGTAAAGAATCAGTCTGACAAAATGTAGAATTCTGCTTTTTTGCTGTGATCTACTGGAATTCTAGACTGGTTCTGTGAGAGAATATTACAACTGTTCTTCTTTCCTCTTTCTAACCCTCTTCATGGAGTGGAATAGTCAAACCTACACCAGCAAACTGAGCTTTGGCAGCAGGACAAATATAAAATCTGATGCAGCAGCATCTGGTATGATCCAGGGATAAACCAGATAAAATCAGGTCTGAGTAGGGAATGTAAATGATAAATGGTACCATTTATAGGAGATGGGATGACCTGGGGGACAGAACACTGACCATAAAGTGCAGATGACTGTAAAGGAGAAGAGCATGGTAGGTTATGAAAACACGTACCCCGTGCTCCATAGTCATTTGGACAGAAAGGCTTTTTCTATATCTCTGCCACTTTCTCCAACAGACAGTTTTACAGACAGTCTCACATTTCCAGCCAATTACTACTTTTGGAATTAAAATATTTGATGAAACCCCAAAGTTTTCAGGAACTCCCCTTGGCTGGTGAACAGAGGCACTTACTGAACAGGGTCTCCAAGTGAATCATACAGGCCACAAAGCCATCAAAATCAATGGTCAGCTTGCTGCAGGCATAGCGAATGACAATGCTGTGCTGCACCTGATCACTGAGTGTGAAACCTGAAAGCATGGGGAGAACACAAATCACTGACACAGAAGGTTAATATGCCCTCTTTGATGTGACTTATCCACGGACTTCTGCAGCTGCAGGCAGCCCTGGATGAAGGACTGAGGAGTTGTATTCCTTCAAGAAACTTTGTTGGACTCCATCACCCACCTCTACTGTGGGTTCTTTCCAAAGCCCATTGTGCTGGCTGAAGAGAGGCATGAAGTTCTTACACTGTGTTTTGTCAGACTGCATATTTCACATTGTTTCACAGCATTATCAGTCCTGTGTTCCCCAGATAAATCCCTAATTAGCAAGTCATGGCACTGCAGCTGAATGCCAGTGCTTGTAGTAGAGACAATTGCTCACATAACATATTGGGCTCTTTTCAGGCCCATATTAGAGTTATTTCTGTCTCTGCATCATTCACATAAACTCCAGTGAGCACAAGACAGATCAAAAAAATGGTCCTCCCCTAGATGCCCCTGAGCTAGCAAGCACTGCTCCAAAAGTGAATAGCACAGATCAGAGAGGATGGCGTTGGGGCACACCTTGATCATTATTGCGCCTTCTCTAGTGTTGAGAAAGGTGGTGGGTGCAAATGAAGGGAAAAGAAGATTTCGACATAGCTCTGAAAGAGGACAATTAGATTAGGAAATAATGAGGCCAAAAAGAGAGCAAGTAATAATCAGATAGATCAGCAGTAGTCACAGCATGGGCAAAAATACTGGTGGTTCATGATGCAGAACAAAGGATGGGTTTTGATGCATATAATAGCAAAAAGGACATAATGGTATGTGATTGTCAGGAAGTGAGAATGGCACTGGCAATGCTGTGATCTAAGAGATAGGAAGGCAGGAAAGCCATTAGAGGCTTCACAGTTCTTCTGATATTTGGGGGGAGGATTGCAGTGATCCCAGTGTCCTGAACAGCATACTCACCTGCTTCTCTGAGGGCATTTCGCATCTCATGGGAGTCAATGGTACCAGAGTAGTCACTGTCCACCTTCTTATAGATCTCCTGCAGCAGAGGAATGAGGGAATGCAGAAATGACTTTTCAATGTCTGCCAGCACAGCAACATGATGAAGCAAGCCCAGGCAGGCAGGCTTTGGCTTTCATGGCTGAGTAGCAATGTCAGTGAAGACATGGTAACACAAGGCTTGCCCGGAGACAGCAGCCAGAATGAACTGGGAATCCTCCAGGGTTTAACCTTGGTTTGCTGGTCCACCCTGCAGCCCATGACCTGCCATTCTCTCTGCTCCTGTAGCTAAATCAAAGTCAAGGCATTTGTGCCTACCTCTGCTGCACCCACACCACCACTCTGCTGTGCTGACACAGCCTCGCCTTTCTGATGGCTGAGATAGCCGCTGCCCCCATCAGCCCAAGCTCCTACTCTTTGAAATGCTAATGAACAAGGGAAATGTTTTAAGTAGCTACTGACAAGCAAGGCAGACTGGGAAACCTGTTCCCATGGGCTGCCAGCCTGCCTGTCTTCATGTTACATGGTGGCAGACAGGTCATTGAGGAAAAAATCCTATCATTTGGCAAATGCTGCAACAGACAAAATCCATTTTGCTTAATACTTCAGACAAGATGACAGATGCTTCCTACTGCCAGAAGGTTTATTACCCAGAATTAGAAGCCACCCAGACCTACAGCAAAGAGTGGAACTGGCTGTCAGGGCTTGCTCTGCTAACACCAGCCTCAGGACAGAACCAGTGCCTCCAGCCGAAGAAGAGCTGAATGTCTCCCCATGAACCTCCAGGCCAGATGCTCTATGTTGACCAGCATCAAGCAGGGTAGCAGCAGACTTGCCCAAAATGTGTATTGTAAAGCAAAGCAGGTGCAAATTTGACCTTCCTTTTGACTGCTTGCTGCGTGCTCTTCTTGGGATATTAAATCCTCCACCATAAAAATAATTCAGCACTTTTTGAAAAGATTTAAGAAGTATAAAGTCAGGTTTTTGTAGGTCCTATGTTTCTTTTGTTTGCTGGTGCTTAGCTGCCAATGTAACACGTCACAGCAGCAGAGAGTAGAGAGCTGTCTTTGCCAGCAATGAGAGTTAATCTGTCTTCCCATAAAGTGTTGCAAATTATGTAAAGTGGTGAGGCCAAAGGGAAAGAGGATCTGCTTGTGTCCTTTTAAATCAGAGATGTTTCTGAGCCCTAGAACAAACTCCAGCCATCAGCAGGAATGTTTCCAAGTATATCTGCCTGTGGTGGCTTAACACTACCTCAGTTGTGGAACCCTATTTCGGAGCTGAGAGGGAAGAAGATACAGTCAGAAATACTATGTTACCAAATACTTTTGAATCTTCATCCAAAGTATCTTGAATTCTACAAGTCCCAAGGTGCCGGTCCCATTGGTCTGGGTAGTTAAGGCATGGTTCAAACATCAGGATTCCTCCACCCTTAGCAAAACTGGACAGCAACCAGTTATGATAAAAAGCAAATCATCCATCATAGCGTCATCCTAATGCTATATTCATTCTCATTTGTAGCACATCTCTATCTCATACAGACATGCCACAGCTTTAGATTTGCTTAGCTAAAGGCACACCAAGAATTTCTAGGCTATCTCCACTCTCAAGGAATGATACATGTGATTGCTAAATATATAAGCACAATTAGATCCACTCCCATTTTCTACAGTTAACAGTAGATTAAAGCCCTTAGGGAACCAAAGGACTGGCCTCACAGCAGGCAAGTGTTAGAAAGCAGAGACAGGAACAGCAAGTGAACAGATAGAACAATAGAAGGCCTCACGGTTTTCCTCCATGTCCTTCAGGGCCTTGAACATCCCTTCATATGGAAAATTATACAGAAACAAGGAGTCAGCCCTGCAATGCAGTATTTATTGAGTTGCCTTGTTGAGTTTGGCTGGGGGTGGAGTGTAGGGCGAAGGCATCACTTATAACAGCTGGTGATCTACAAGATCCACAGCTAATCCCTCCTGACCTCAACCTGACCACATCATGAGATCCACATTAGTGGAATCCTGGCAGCATGGCTCTTGATTGACCATGTGCACTGGCAACCTTCCCAGCACATGAAAGGAGTACCGGGCAGGTGCGCTGACCTCTCCGTTTTCCTTGGCTACACAAAGCTTATCAGTTCCCTTGTGCCCTGAAAGTTATGCAGGAGGGAGGGAGGCACAGCACATACTCACAGCCTTCCCCCCCCTCTGAACAGGCTCTCCAGCTCATCTCTGCTGCTTCGAGCTCTGTGCTCTATAAGCAGTGCCTGACTTAGAGACAGTAGTTGAGGTTGTGCTTAAAACCAGGCTCCTGCCAAGCATGCTGTGTATGCATGGAACTGCATATGTGCATCCAGGCAGAAGGTCCCTGCATCTCCTCCCTGCTATTTTTAGGGAAAAGATTAAGCAATGAGAGATGCAGAGCAGGTGAGAGAAGCAATTGATTATTAAATGGTTCAGGTTTCTGCCACACTGAGGTGATAAAGCTGCTTGGGGAAATTGTTTGCTTCCAGCCATGCACCTGGACAATGGAAGTGTAAACTTAGGCTTATCTAGCCAGAAAGTTTTACAAGGAAGATCCAGAAACTTTAGAGGTGATGAAGAGACGTTCAAAGGATACATCTAAAAGGCTGATCATCTCTCTGCAAGTGTTGATGTTAAATCCATCACTCCTAATATCCCTTCCTGTACAAAAAAAAAGGAGGCAAAAATCCAAATCAGAAATGCTTTTAGACAACTTTTTTTCTGCAGACAACCTTGGAGATGTCAGCCACCTTAAAATCTTGTCAGCAAAGTAAATGCTCTGCCATTTCTTCCCCTATTTCCCTTCAGCAGATTAACGTGGCTTGTTTGGCACAGACGTTATGGAGCAGCGTAGTAATATCTTCCCATGATGGTCCTCCCAAGAAAGTATAGGGAATATAGTGCCTCTGCAGGATATTGGCTGGCACCTCTTGGAAGGGGAGCACGAGGCAGTATTTCAGTAGCCCCATATTAACAGTTCAATAAGACAGGAATAACACAACCAGGAGCAGACAAAAATCTCATTTTTTCATCACCCTTAGCTAACAGAGTTGGGTTTTGTTAACACAGATCCCCTCTGTGTCCTGATGGACCCATGTGCAGGTGTTCATTCTGACCAGAGAGCAACTTCATGTCTCAGCATATCAGCATGTGCCTCTCAGCTGCATTCAATGGCAACTACACAACACCACTTACTCTTCGCTAAAACCCGGTTTAGGATAGTTCGAAGTTCAGTCGCAGTCACTTCACAGTCCTGGACAGAAAATGTATTATAGAGGTTAACTCAAAAATTATTTGGAAAAAAATATATTCATTTACTGTCAGACAGTTGGGGACTATTTTCCTTCCAACCCTTATCTAAGGCATGTAAACCTTTTATTTTTTTCTAACGCTTTACATTTACCATTAGACAACACAGGGAGGATATCCTCAGAAACAAAGAGTATTTCCTAGCCTTTTAAATGGGACATAAGTGGTATTTTAGGTATTTTAAATGTTAACTTCTTATCAGGTTTAACTAATTGTGTGACTGCCTTCTTTCTCAGTTAAAGAGGTTCAGGAGAGCATTTAAGATTTTCCAGGCTTATGGAAACTACAAACAAACAATACTAAAATTGTCCTCTTGAAACTCAAAAAAGGTCTTTCTACCTAACAAGACATTTCTCCTCTACAGTGCCAGTGGCCACCTGTTCATTAAGAGAAAATCTGATGTGACAGCCACAGGCCAACACAGCAGGGCTTTTGTGGATTTTGAGGTTGGTCAAATACAATTAGAGAGAAAGCTCAGCCAACAGTTTTCCAATTCCCAGGGCTTCTAAACAAAAAGAAAGGAATTGGCCAATTAGGTAATTGTCAGAATTACATGCTAACTCCATAGGTAATTTATTTCACCATGGGACAATATTTTCACAGTCCTTGCTCCCATCACTTCTGTTTTCAAAGTTATTCCATGCTCTGCATGACCAAGGGAACAAATCATGTTTCGCATTGTTAAGAGGAAAAATGTAGTAAAACTGCTCTATTGTAAAATAAATTGAAATGAAGCTGTGAGTTAATAAAAGAGAACTGCTTGGTTTTATGAAGACTAGACAAAAAAGGAATCAGCAAGTCAAATATTAACATAATCATAACAAAGATGTCCCAGTCTCTTTCTTTCACTTTAATCCACTTACCTCTCCAGAGAGTTTTTTAAACAGAGCCTTGAACTCATCATCTATATCCTTGTTATCGACATGAGGCTAGAGGGAAGAGATGACCGAGAGTGTGGTTTACAAGGTGGTTCTGGAAAGTGAGCTGTGGATATCATAAAACAGCTTTACAGGGGACTATTTACAGCAAAGTAAAATGAACACGTGCTCTGCAGCAATGGCAAACCAGAGTCACTACTTTAAATCATGACCAGTCAGAGACTGGCTTCAATCAGGAGTAAAAACTTTCTACAGTGGCTGAAAAAGTTTTCTTCTGCTACTAAGATAGTTTTATAAAATAACTGCAGTGAAAATGTTGCTGTATCTGGCCATAGCAATTCAGCAGTTCCTTGGAAGTCTGCTTTGCTATTCTCTTAGGCTTCAGGAAGACTATTTGTTGCTACATCATTCAATGCCCTCCCCATCTTCTCCCACCTACACTATATGGAAGGACAATTTAATGTGCTCCAGCTCAGTCTACAAGGGTGCAGTTTCTGTGTCACATGGGCCCAGGTACATGATCGTGCACATGAAACCAAGCCATGGACGTATGTAAAGTATCCACATAACCAAAAAATATGTCTCATTGTAAGCACAAACACATACTGAGATCCCAGCCCAGGGGACAAACAGAAAACTCTCCCCTGCTTTGCCCCCACATGATGAAAGAAAAGTATGCTAGGAAAAAAAAAAAACCTATCTGCCACATTAAGACATTTACCTCATATGGTTTTGCAGCCACCACATCACCAACCATTCTAAGGAAAAAAGAAAAAAAACCAACCAGAAATTACAAATCTAATGTTTACCTTTAAAATAATAAAAAAAACCCAAACTATTTGGAAATAAGATGTTAGCAAATGCACAAAACAAGGCTCCAGGTTTCCTGCTACCCATGTTCCCTATGCCACCTCTGCCTGGCCCATCTCTTTGAAGATATTTTCCTTGGGAAACCCAGCCAGTCTTGTAGACACATTCCTGTCTTCTCATTCAATGGCTACTATTGATTCAGCCCTTTTTAAAACCATCTCCTCATCATCAGATGCCCAAATCCTCCATTCTTTAACTGTGGGATCTTTTCCTTCGCATGCCTGAGAAATCTAGTTATCACTTCAGTACTTGCTGGAGGCCATCTGAAGAGCCATGACTCTACCATGCATATGCATGCATCACATATTCAAGACTATGTAAGAAAATAGGTCCTAGAAATGGTATTATTTTGCTGGTTAAGGGTAAAGATAGAGTATGGGATGTGGGTGCAACACCTGGCCTTTTCTTTTATGTGCCTCACTAGCAGAAGAGGAAGATTTACAGAGGAGATACACACTGCATTTTAGCCTTTTTCTCAGAAAACACTCGTAGGCAGAACTCTCCATTTTTGTAAGGCTCAAAGGTGGATGGCACAATGAGGTACTCTCCCCGGGGCAACTTCATGCGGCTGGAGACTTCGCGTAGGTTGACATAAGGATCAGACCGTGCTGCCGGGTGATGCCTTGCAAAGAAAGCACGGTTCGCATGAATATCTGTGACATTTTCCAGCTGCAAGAAATATGGATTTGTTAGAAACCATTTGACAATTCAATGATAAGTCAGCAACCCGATTGCAGTGCTCTAAAGTTATATCAAGTTTTTCTTAGCATAAAATAACAAAACCACAAGTGATAGCACAAAAGATAACCACTGGGCTTGTGTCATGGGAAACAGTTAAGTGGATAATTAGAAGAGGAAAGGATCTTCCTCTGTAAAGATTATCTTTTCACATGTCTCTTTACAATTTGTGGTACAAAATAAATAAAGAGACCATGATGTGGGCTCATCTGGTCAAACTAATACCTGCTGTACTGAAGTTGTCCGGGTATTGAGCACCATTTGCTTTCATCGTTGCTTGTGAAAAAATTAAATTTCAGAATGTTTTTGAGCAACTTATGGTATGGGTTGAATCTCCAAATCGCATAGGAATTGTAGTTTATGATTTCTTTAAGCAGACAGAAAAGAATACTAAATATGACAAAGTAGTAGTCACAAAGGTAAGACTTTTGGGGCCACATTAGGTGATTTGTACAGTTTCTATTAGCAATACTGAGGGTATTCCTTTGGATTATGTGGAAAATTGTACTCAACTTTTCCTCAGTACTATTGTGCTCTAAAGCAAGTGAAACATTGCTTAGCTTATAAGACAAAACACTCATGTAAGAAGAAACAATCATGTAGAAACAATACTGTAAGAATAACATCTCTGCTATCAACCTCCTACTCATGACTTTGGCTCTGCAGGGAAATCTTTCAAAAAGCACAATTCAATGATTCACAAAAAGTGCTTTGGGGTTGACACAGAAGGGGAAGATTGCGTACAGATAAGATTTCTGGCTGTCTAAGATCAGAGCTTACAAAGATGTTATTAAACATTCTATAATCATTCAGGTTTTCTGTTGTAAACTATAGAAAAATATGGGGCTTTTTTCTCTTTTGTTCTGAACATAAGATTGGATTTGGTATTTATTCAACAGTCCCATCCTTTCTCCTTACTCAATCTTAAGTTAAGTGAGACTGGAAAGGTTAGGAAGCCAGATCCATATCTTTTTCAATATATAAAGTTCATTTTCCCTTTGCCATGTGCAAGGCTGTTAAAAGAGCACGGTTAATTGCTCCACACATTCATTTACTGAGAGAGAAGAAATGGGCTGAAAAGCTGAGGAAAAATTGGTAATGCAGGCTGGTAGACCTCAGTAATGAGCATATGCTGTTTGTACTGCCAGACACCCCTGGGGTCTCTTTCTTCAGGAATGAAAAGTCTCTTTACCTCAGTATTGACATCTAGGAGGATTAGGAAAGGTTGGGTGGGGTTCATTCATTACCAGGAGTTCCAGCTCAGCACTATAAAAGAGGCATTTATTCTAAACAGCATTAGTTACATCTTCTCAAATTTAGAGTGCTGAGATCCTGTTCTGCCTTCATCTGTACTAAATAGACAAATTCTGATCTCTGTTATACAATCTTAGTGAAAGCCAATTTTCAACAAGTATAAATAAAGTCAAGACTGGGACTCTGATGTCTGTAATAAAGCCTTGTGCCCCAGTCCCTTGGAAATGGTTATTCAGAACTTGACACGTTGGTCCAGTAATCCACAAGAAAAGCTCTCCAGAAGAGCTGTCATTAGTAAGAAAGAAGTCTTCCTGGCAGCTAAATTCTTCCTGGTAGCTAAATTCTCCCTTGCAACAGAAAGTGCCCGGCTGGAGTCTAGAAGTTTTCAACAGAGATTGCATACCTCCGGAGGAATCTGAAAGGAAGAGAAAGAGATAATATTAAAGGGCTGCTACATACCCACTTCTGCCATTGGAGGGAGGGGGGAAGTAGATAAAGCCTCCTTCAGACACTTTTTTTTCATATTTGTTTACAACCATGTATTGTAGTGTCAGTTATACGTGAAGTTCTAGCTCATGCTAGAGTTGTTCCAAAGGAAAAACAGGATCTTCATTACGAGGAATGTATTCATCATTTAATTACCTTACTCCTGATATGGTGTTGTGAATGATACTATTGGTTGGAAATATTTGGGTAAGGCCTTAAATGTTCAGTCTTGTTCCTTATAACCAACACACTAGAAGGCCAGGAGCCTGATGATGGGCACACTTACAGTTATTGCCAGTAGGCAGTTCGAGCTACACGACTTACAAAATCTCTGCAAGGCAGGTAGACTTGAGCATACATCTTTTCATCTTCTCTTTCACATAGATCTGCTTTAGATCATCATCCATGATGTCCTGACTGGACCTCCTCAGCCAAAGCATCAGCTGCTACGATGTAAAGCTACAACAGTGCACGACCCAAGTAACTTGGATCATTGCTGGATGTCTATGTGAGATGGCTTAGGAGCCACGGCTTTCAAAAGAGTCTTCATCTTGTTAAGAGCCACCAAGTCTACCCTACTATGGAAAAGAGCACAGAGGAGGCAGTTGGGATTAAATGGATGTAACAAAATCTCTGCTAACTTTTCCAGGGTCATGCTCAGTGATATGAGCAGGCAAATATCCTTACTGTGCAAATTCAACATGTCAGTAGGCCGGGATGCTTGGCTCCATACAGATGGCAATGCAGGCATTGCTGAGAACCATTTGTGCAAGCATACACTTAGGCACTAGGGAAAACCTTTCCTGGTTTGAACAATCCTGCACAAGATATATCAGCAAAAGTCAACTGTTTCCATCTGTTCTCAACTGTTTTGATTAATGATCTTCATCCACTGGAATCTATATAACATTTAATTGACTTTCTCCAGATACGATATTGGGAATGATAATACTGATTGGAAATTTTTGTATTTGTTTTCCTCCCCTCATATCACAGAAATGAGAGGTGACAGAAGCAACACTGTGAGAATCAGGAAAAAAACCCCAAATTACTGAACAGTTGCATGATAGACCATGAATCGAAAGAATTTTCCAATGCAAGGGAAAAAATAATAAAAAAAAGACTGTGACTACTGAGCACTAATGAAAGGCTGTAATCAGAAACACTTATCTGGAATTGCCAGGTACCCTGAGCCTGCCCCCATTCAGATTTTGAAAAAGAAAGCTCTCAGTGAGACTGTGGCTAAATTATTGCCTCTAGTTTTACACTGCTCTCCTGTTAAAGTGGGAAAAAAATCTGAGCCTAAATTTATCTGAATCTTCCCATATTATGTGGGTCAGGAAGAAATAAGAGAGGATTTGAATCATCTTGCAAAATCTAGTTCTTATTGAAGAACAGTGCTGAATGTGAAGGCACAGTACATTGCTGATTTTTTCCAGCTTAACAGAATAGGGAATAAAGCTTTTAATAAGGAACAAACTTCACCTGGTAGAGGGAATAACCAATACTAAGCAAAGCTTCTCCCATTTTCTTCTGTCTCCTGCGGTTCTTCTGCATCAAGCCCACCAGTATAGTACAACATGGTTCATTCAAACTCCCTTCATGGTCGTCATCTGGTTCATCCAACTGGATTTTAAACTGGGGGTTGGTCCAGTATGTCGCTATGAATCCCCAAGATGAGAAAAAAAGAGGAGATTTTGCTGTCATTTTAGTCAAGATGTTTGCCACTAGAACTACAGAGAATATTTCTTCAGAGTACTTTTGCCTGCAGATTTTCCAGTCCTTTCCATTACATTACAGGTTTTATGTTTGCACATATATGCTCAATATCAGTTGGAGCCATTGTAAGTCTAAGCATTCAAGATATTCCCTGGGGAGTAATGACCAACAGGGAGGAGCTGACATCGTTAGTTTCAGCCAGTCATTTATCTCCAGGAAACATCCTTGGCTGAGGCTGTAATTGTTGCAAGAGGACCAAATGCCAGACAGCCTCTCCAGCAGTCTAACCTGAAAATGAATAGCAAAAAACACTGCCACTGAACTGTGGCACTTTCCTGCCCTACCCAGCCCTTTGGGGGATTACTCCAGTCAGTAGCAAAAGCTGTGTAAGCAGGAAAAGCAGAGGGAAAAAATCTCATACAGCCTCATTAACTGCTTAGTAGGTTGGTGATCCCCGACAAGGAAGTAAGTGTGAGTTAGATATTTGTTTAGGCTGCCAAGCTCCTCCTTACTAGCCTGTGGAAAGAACTGCACCTCCAAACCCTTCCCACTGAAGCCCCCTTTGATTCAAAAGCATTTATTTTGATTGTTGTGTTGGTATTTCACCAAGTGCCACTTGACTGGGCCCCCACCTTGGTAGTTCTGGCAGCCACCGGCAGTCGAGCCCCGTCTCCACTGTCCATTAAACAGGGTCAGGTCCCATTTATTGACCTCGTTGCTTGTCAGTGTATCAGGAGTCAAGTTGCAGATCTCAAGGCGAGTGAACTGCCTTTGAAAATCTGAAAATGCCATCCTTGTGCACAAAAAGACCAGGGTTAATCTATCAGCCTGCAACAGTCAAGGCGAGTAAAATGGATGTCTCTCTCAATAGGGCAGAAAATGTCACTACCTCAGAGCTGCCCCATTTGATTGATCGCAGAAGCTTGACACTGCCTTTTGGGAAACAGATTTTCCTACTCCCTGAATGAGCTGTACCTCCTGGAGACAGTTGTTCTCAACAGCTGTTACACACTATGGACTCAGTCATACCCTTTTCTGCCATCCCCAGCCACAGGCAATCTCTCATGGATCATACCTCATAAGTAAATCCACTAAAATTAGGGGAACAAAATGTGCAAGAGGTGCCATTTAATGCAAGTAGAAGATGGCCCTTACGAAAGAATCGCTCGGTAGAAAAGCAGTCTCAGTTTGTGTTTCCCATTAACACTATTGTTAATGTTTGTTTTTATCATCCCTAGTAGGTTTGCATGAGTGACAGACCTTGATCACTTCATGCTGCAAGCAGAGGTCTGTTCTCATTTCTCAGTGCCTTATGGCCCATGTGACTGATTGCACCGAAAGACAATGAGTGTTTATCTTTCCAGTGTCAGAGTAATATTGACTCAGTACTGATCCATATAATCAGCTAACTAGGATGGGCTTTCCATTAGGTCTGGGTAAACAGACTCCTCCCCAGCTGGTAATCTAAACTTTTTCATTAGTGTGTAGCATTTAGGCAAAAAAACAAACCTCAAAATATAAAGCAGCTGAGATTCGTTCTTGCCACTTCATTAATTTTACTACCATCTGGTCTCTATATTTTGGATAAGCACTGAGTTATGCAAACTAAAGGTAATACTTGAATGGGAAGGGAGATAAACTAGAGGCTAACAGTACATGTCATTATTAACCCCCTTGGTGCTGGCAGTTTCTCTCCATCCAACTGAAAGGACTCCTTAAAAATCATACGGCACATAAACTGTCCAAAAGATTAAGCTAACAGTATGATTCTCACCAAAACTCTCCATCATCTACTTGCTTATCCAGTGCTTGTTTTTGTTTGGGGTCAACATAATTCCATTCAGGAGCGCTGCAGACAAAGCACAAATGCAAGCTCTTCAGCTACTGTATTTTATTCTACAAGATCAGGAAGTTAGGCTCTGTCTTCAGTTACAGCTGACAAAGGAGAATGTATTTCCTCAACAGCTAGACCTTCTGCCCCTCCCAATGGCAGTACACACTGCAATCTGACTATATAGATCTGGAATCAGACTTCAACAATATTTGCAACAAATAGGCCTCAAATTGGATCATCACTGCCAGGTGCCAGAATATACAAATATTTATTGCAGACTGGCTGGATTAAGCAACATGCAGCCTGAAAGCTAAGCAGAGCTTCTACACGCTTAATAGTGTCCCTAGGGAAACAATATAAGCTCCACTGCTGGGGTCACCAACAAACAAGAAAGCAAAAAGGTGTTAGAAAATGTACTGCAGAAAAGGGATTAGAAAATGTACTGCAGAAAAAATGCATTACTCCTTTCCCTCTCTGACGTTATTGTGCAGCGAGCTGGATTCTGCTCTGATCTGCTCCCACGTGACAGCACAGTTCTGCACCTGCCTCAGCAGGGCTGTCTCATGGTAAAACAAGTGGAAGGAAATTAGGATACAGCATGTGTGTATGCCTGAAGCATCTTATCTTCAGGCTGAGCAAAGGGGCTCTAATAAAGGTAAGAATAATTCTGATTTTTATATCTGTTTTCTATCCTTAAGTGCTATACAACATGAGCACTGGTATTGCAGTCAGTCAAGACTGAAACTCAAACTGAAATCAAAACTGATTGACTGATTTCAGTCAAACTGAAATCTCAAAACATTACTTGAAAAAGCATAATGTCCCAAGTGAAAGTAAAATTTGTATCATGCTAAATACAATAATAAAAGAGGTGTTGTCACTGCCATTCTCATGAGATTCCAAGGTAGCTGAAGACGAGACAGTTTCTGATATATTTTCAAACTTCTGAGCCCTTAGCTTAGTCAACATTCCCATTTTTTCAAGGTTCTGCAGCAGAAACCAAATACATTTAGAGCCCAGCAACCTCAGAGTTGAGTCAGAGGCACAATGTGAACCATTGCCCTGCTGTATTTCCCAGGAATGGGATTAGTTTGCATATCCTGGTGACATCAGTCAGATCCACCCGAGAAAAGTCACCTTGCAAAATGATATGGCTTGTGTTGGCCTGCTCAAAATTAAAACATGGCTGGTTTTTTTCTTCTTAGAAAGCTCTGCCTGAGGCAGAGAAGAATGTCCACCAGGCAGAGGAGATCAATATCTAACCTTGCTAATAAATTAATAGTGTTTTATTCTAACTGATTTAGTATTTCTCCTAAATGCACTTTGTGATTGGATTAACTACATAGTCCAAATCTAATTTTTAAAAGATAGAAAAATACACTAAAGAGAGGCAGGAGCATATGAAAACCTACTTATCACTCCAAGCTCCAGTCCATTCCATGTCACCCCAGGGATTTCTAAGCCTCACTAGTTTCTCTGGCCGTCCTCGGTAATATACCTAAAAGATCCACAACAAACAGAGTCTGAGCGCTTCCATTACTCCGGTCATCGTGGGGCAATTGCTTTTCAGACATAGTAAACCATGTTTTGTACTTGAGTGATATAGTCTATTACAATCTGCAAAAGCTAAAAGACACCTAGAAGACTTCCACCCTCATTTTACATTATTCTGTGCCACCAAGTGAGCCATTAGCTGCAGCACTCACCATTTCATATAATGACAGCAACTTGAAAGAAAAAATATCAGCTACAAACCAGCAGCGTATCTACATCCTCAAAAGCAGGAGGCATCACGCAACACAGCAAGGCTGGAGAGAGGTTACTGGGCATGGACACCTCTGTGATGATTCCAGTTTCAGAGGAGCAGGAGCGTCTAGGGCTCACTGTGAAGGTGAGACTAATGGAGGAGTTAATGAAAAAGGCTTTTACTCCTTTCCCATTAGTACTGAGTGGCAAAGTACCCACCTCATGCAGAACAAACACATGGGGAAACAGCTGCCTCCTCTCCTATTTCTGCTTTCCATACTCTCCATTTCAGTACTTTTTGTATTCCAGTCTGTTCATACAATGCAAGTTGCAGACTGCACAGTATACTCTGTATAACCACCAGTACAGAGCTTCTGACCTGGCTAAGTACTACAGGTACTATCTTTTTCTGTAAGAGGGTGCCATAAGTTAGAAACATTTTATTTGTTCAGTCACAGAAAGATCTCAGAAAGTTGAAAGCACTACAATATTGCAACCCCAAGCTGGTTTCTATTATGATCTTGGAGACTGGCTTACCTCTTCTGCTCCGGTGATAGAGTAAGCGTGGCCCTTTACCAGCTTCAGACTTGTGATTGCTTCTATGTCAGCTGCAGTGGTTATCTGGGGCAATAAAATTATATTGATTTAGGACTATACATTGTCTACAGACAGAGATTTTATGAGCAAATTAATATGAGGAAAGATATCCAAAGTGGTTTGCACGATGAGTATCAGTATTCCTGATGCACAGTGGATCAAGATCCACTCTCAACAGAGGTGAGATCCACAACAGAAGTTCACATCTATAGTTTCATATCCCTAAATACACAGTCCTAGCACAGCAGAGATTCAAGAATGCACAATGAAATCTAAATCTAATTCCCAGCTCAGGTAAGAGGCCCAGTCACGTACAAAGACACATTCACTCAGCTCTAACCCACCTTGGTTGAGATCTGGCATATCAAAGTTTGAATTCTGGTAATCCATGAACCAGGATTTTAAACAAGACAATGAATTGGGATGTACAAGGTGTGGAGTTTCCAGAACATGCACAAACATCTTGTAACTTGAGTTTGTATTACAGGTGTCAATAAACTTCAGGATTGAAAACCAAAGCCAGAATCAGACTATAGGCTACAACAAAGTGTCTCAAAGAGGTTGTCTCTGAGAGCTGACTGTCTGGAGCTGAAATTACATAGAATTTGAATGAGAAATTATATTCAGGAAATTAACATAGAGTTCAGGAAGACCAGTCCCCAGTTCATGGCTCAAAGTATCACCACAGGGTGCCTTGTAAAATGGAAGGCATGATGAGAGCTGATTATTTAGAACCTTGTCTGAAGTTTTTATAAATTAAATCAGTAGATTAATTCTAAGAGGTCTCCCGTTAATTCAGACCTTTCTACCTATGCCTAACACTGGCCCAAGCTTTTGTTATGTTATGGACTAGAGCCCTGAGAAAAGGAGTGAGGAGAGTAAAGCAGCCTCAAGTCTCTTACATCAATGGAACAGCCAAGCAGTGACCCAGCTCTCAGAGCCTTCTGGATGATCTGGTACAGGTTTGAAGGAGCCTTCCGCAACTCGTAAGACTCGGAGATACCTCCAGTAAAATCCTCAAAGCCCTCTATAGTGGACCCTCCTGTGAGAGCTTCATAAGAGCCATTCAACCTGGGGGGGAGATGACAAGAGCTATACAAGGCACCTGCAAGCACTGGCATCGGGTTTATAATTTAGCATCCCTCCATCCATGTGATCATCCTGGGAAGTAAAGCCCCTTGAAACAAACTGTTGCCAAAGCTCTTTATAGAGCTAGAGGAAACTAAGAAATAGCTGGAAGGGAGGATGCACTTGGGTGAAGTGTGTTGTGTCTAACACCCCAAACACCCAGGCAGTCAACTTCTGCACGCCCAGGTGCACTGTCTCTTGATTAGCCACCGTACTTGGCATAGGCCTTCTCCAGCAGCGCACTCCAGAACTCGTTGCTTTCCTCTGAGTGCACAAAGAGCAGCTTCCCGTTCTTGGTGGGCAGCCTGTCATCCACCACGACGTCCACCCACTCTCCATACTGCCAGAACTGAGGAAAAGAAAGGAAAAGATGATGAGGGCTGGTGTGCACATAATAGGTAAGCACTACCATCTTCCTATTGCTTCACGTCTCATCAGTTCCCCCTGGAGAAGTCACTGTAAGGTTTCATTCCCATGTTGGATTCCTCTCCCTTGTCACACAGACAAACCCCATCCCTGTGAAGCACTGAGCATGCTGTAATAAAAATTTGCTGATATTAACAAAAACTTCTTGCACACAACATCTGGAGCACTATCTATGCTGCATGCAGAGCTTACATGGTGAAGAGCCCAAAAAGATAGTGCATAGACAGGATACTCTGAAGTCTTTTCTTGTCTTCTCTTTCCCCCATTGAGGGGAAAAAAGAAAAAAAAACCCTGTAAAAATACTGCAAGGAGAGGTCATCCAAAGGGGAAGCACTGAAAGTGCTAATCCCTTCTGAAAATACTGGGAAACATTGCTAACAACATTTTTTTGCCTCAGCACTTGAAATATTTAATCTAGAATTTGATGCAGTGCTGAACAGAAAGAAGATAATTTACATAATAACCCCTCTGCTGAGATGAGCCAGTGGAAGGGATAGGTATGTGCCTTATGACAACTCTTCTCACCAGAACACCTCAGCCAAAGCAGGCTGGCTCAGTCCTAACACACCAAACCTTGTAGGCAAGGAAGTCCAGACAAGGGAAGGGAAGGAGGAGGAAACACACCAGCCTGAATTCATTCTTCACAGCTGGAGGTGACGAAGCTTGCCTGAGTCATGTGGTTGGCTCAGTTGCCAAACCTGTATAACTCACCACAGCCCCATCAGCCATAAAACAGCAGAACCTCGCCACTAAGCAGGTGCCAATTAATGTTATTTCATTCTGTTGTTCTTTTCTTGCGCTCTTTTCTCCCACCAATTTCACTTACAAACTGTAATTCTTGTGTATTTAGCCTGTGCCAAACACACACACACACACACAAGCTGGTTTTAGCTAAATACTAGCATTTCCTCTTTTATTCTCAATACCCTGATGATATAGATACCTGGAAATGAAAGATCCCAGCATAGTCCTTCTGGAAACTCTGATCCTTGGGAACAACACGGTACAAAACATCTGGATTCAAAGTAAGAGATGCAATAGCAGCTAGGAGCCAGCAATCACCTAAAAACACATACATTACAAGGCAGAAATCTTAATTAATAAACAGTATTTTGCCGAGCTGATCCTTAGACCGTTATGTCACATTCCCACCTAGAATAAAATACCAGCATTCAGTTTTGCAAGGTCCTGCAAGACTTGGTATTGGTTCATCAATTCATTCTTGATTCTTTTTGCATTGTTTATCTGTTTTTCTCATTTTTCACTTAGCAAGACCACATAAGTATCTTGGGGCCTTTGAGACTGATCACGACGGTAATTTCAATGGTCTTGTTTGAGTTTTGCTGGTTTAATTTTTTAATGAAGCTGTGAAAGCAGGCTGCTTTATCTAAGCTTGTCAGTGTTCTCAGAAGACTAGGATCACAGCCCACAAGAGAAGGCATTTGGGGTATGTGGGTTGCAAAGCCTGGCTAGGTAGTACAGAGCTAATGACCTGTGATACTTCAGCTAGACCCAAGCTGCCACTCGTGGGAGAGACAAGGGTTCAGAAGCTGTCCAGAAGAGGGCAAAAGCTCTAGTTTGATAAAGGGGTGTTGGGACTCCATTTCCCGTCTTTTGGAGAAGATCCAGTGGATAACAAGGATGCTTAAGTGGCCGTTCCTTCCTATTCCTTTCTTTGAAGATTTGAACTTGAACCAGCACTTAGAGGTATTGCCACAGATTTGCTCATGAGTCTAAGAGAACTTGAAGTGTCCTGGAAACTCTGCAAGGTGAGTCCTTTCTCTGGCCCATTCCTTATCCTGAAACGGACAGGCATGCTCAACCCTTTCTGGAGGCTATGTATCTCCCAGATGGAGCTGTTTGCTGGGTTGGAAACTTGCTTGTTGTGGACTGGAGATTGGGTAAGTGGAAGCCAAAGGTGGTACCCCTGAGAAGCTCACTGACTCATGGTTTTCTTACAACATTTGCATAATGCAAACAGCAAGAACTTTTGTGATTCTGTGTTCTTTCTGAGGTGTGCAGAAAGTCTAGGAAAACAAAGCTGTTCTGAAAGTACTATCCATTTCCTGGTTCCCTGTGGATTATCTGTGCCAAGACATAGTTTCTTTGTGCAGGTGCACACTCTGCAGAAGGAATTGGCATAACAGGTCTTGCTTCAGTGGAAATGGGCTACAGCAGAAACCGAGGAAGGAGTTTAATCTGTAGCACGATTGAATATCTTAGAGCAGCTGTAATTCTTTACATGTACTCGAGCTTTATGTTTTAGTGCCATAATGAATATAATTGCAAAGGTAAGATACAGGGATTTGCCTGATACTGTGTGCTTTCTGCTGTCTGTACCTCACTGGGAGGTACCCAGCTGCTTCCCACGAACAAAAGACTTATCCACCCAGTGTGCCAGCTGAAGCATTTCCAATGAGGAGGGTAGGTTTGCCTTGTAGAAGAGAAGATCATTTAAAAAGAAAGGGTTGTGAGATGTTTAAACTGCAAATAGGAAAAAATTGCTGTGGTGCATATAGAAGAGAAACTCCAAAAGCCTCAGCCTCTAAAATAGCTATGAGCAAAAAACCTTCTTAGGCTCATCTTCAACCTAATTATTTTATAAATTATTTTCCATGCTGTGGGAGAAGGCTTGACTCACTGGCCTGGAAACTCCTCCCAGCCTTAAGTACCTATGTATAAAATAAGTAAAACTGGAAGAGCAGAAGTTGGGGAGAAAAAGGCTTTAAGAACCTCCTTTCCCAAGAAAATATAGACATGGGAAAAAATGAGACTGAGAACACCCCAACCTGCTTCGTACACATCTCTTTCACATCTTTCACCAAGGCTTTCCTTGGTGCAGGTGTATACTTTATGCCATTATGATTTGGTTTTCCTTGGAGAGGTAGAAATGACGATGGTAATTCTGAGGAACAGCTCTTGAAAAGAAGATGAAAAGTCTTATAAGGCTAGAACTGAAGCCCTCATTTTTTCAGCCATCCCACACTTTCTTTGTTGCCCTGCTTCTGAGAAGGTGGCAGGGTGGGCATCTCTGGTGTCCCTGTTGTGCCCCTCTACCCCCAGCGAGACCAGAGAAGGTTTGCAACATTAACGAGTCAGGGCTCTCCCAACGCGCAACACCTTGGAAGGGTTTCCCCTTCCCAGTCCAGACCAGATTTTTACAGCCTGTGAAGGGGAAACTGCTCTGAGCTTTGTTGAGTATGGTGTATGTTTGATGCACAATTAAACAGAAGAATCAGTGAAATGAGAAGGATTTCCTTAAATAATTTACTTCCCTGACTCGGAAATAAACAATTTCAGAATCTCATCCCCATAAGCTGCCAAATGTAGTGTGAAATCCTTTACATCTATCTTATGATATGAATTAAGTTCTTAGTGTCTGGGAGAGTGAGTGGCATTCCATTGGCACTTCTGCCTCCCACAAATGCACCATACAATCCACCTTCCTGGGGAAGCATTAGGGGCCAACTCTGCTTAAGGCACTCAGAAACAATTGTATTGAAACAATTGCAGTGGTGAATGTGGCCTTAAAAAGAGCTGTGCCTGTCTTAAGCAGTGCAGAATCTTATCTCTAAACCTTAGTTGAAGGCCCTGTATCTTCAGCTAAGCCTGAACAAATATTAACTTTGCCCTCTGAAAGGAGCCAGCAAGGAATTGGCTGCTGTACAGTAGGTTGATTAAAAAAAAAAGTTTGCATGAGATGCCTAGATGTAGACAGTTTGGGCCCATCTTTGCATCACATTCAGGTTCCTGTGACGTTGACTTTAACACAAATTAATGACAACGCAGGAATCTCTCTGTACCAAGAAGCTTCCAGCATGAAGTCTAAATTGCGTCGGTTGCCTCTTATCTTGTACAGTGCAACAGGATCCTGGCCTATTAAAGTTTCTCAGCCCTACTGAAGAATATATATTACTAGTTCTAAGAAAGTACAAGTTGACAGTACGTGTTCCTTTTTTCAAAGTTCAACATCATTTTGCCAGCAGCAGCAACTTTCAGAGTTTTGTTTGTGGGTGTGCCTACAGCAAGGTGTGGCAGCACAAGCTCCCTAGAAAGGTAGCTTATGTAGAACCACTAAAACTTGTCCTGATTCAGCTGCAGGCTATAAGTCATCTTTCAAACTATTTGATTCCCTTCCTAAAAATTGGATTTTTGGAGGGAGAGGAAATGAGGCCGACTGACCAATGCATTAAGTATTTAATTACAACGTATTTCCAATACAGTTATGGTCCGAAAAATGGCAATATCAAAAAGCATTTCTCCTCACTACATGCACTGGAAGTTGTAAGCTTTTAGCTTCTAAGAACAAATTTTTTTTTAAATTCTTCTCAGCATTATCCCTGCAAGGCTAAATCACCCATGGGCACTTATTCTGCCTTCCGCTCAGCCTCATAGTTCATGAATAAACGTTTCAGACAAGTGCCAATTACAGTGTTTACTGCTGCTGAATGTGCTAAAAAGAAGCCAGCTTGATTCCTGGATCTGAAGTAAATCATAATGTTGGTAAAGTCCCTGCCTTTTTTTCTTTTTTTTTTTTCCAATTCAAAATAAACAATTCAGACCTTGAGTTTGTGGTGGAAAGAGCAGACTTGAAACTGGCTCTGTGTGTGTGTATATATATATTTATACATACAGACACACAACATCTTAGAAAATTCCTTTGGCTAATAGTATGCTTGAAATAAAATCACTTGCTGTTGAGAGATGTACTGAGCTGGTTCATGTTCTCAGTGCTACGCAGGCACCTTCTGGTTTACAGGGATAATCAAATTGCTGCAGAGAATACAGAGTCCTTGGTGACCTGGGAGATGAGCGACTCCTCTATATTGATGATGTTTACCCAAGAACACTGCACTCACAGAGGCCATAAAATAAATGAGAAATTTGATTAGTTTCAGTTGCTACAGAGCAGTGCTCGGTTTCTGTTCAGCTGCTATCAAAGTGCTCAGGCACAGAGCATCAAAACTCTTCAGAGATCTAGTGATGGTGACTTTATGCCAGAAGTCCAAGTGTCTGGTTCTAAGATCTAACCGGTCCTGACTGTCCTCTCGCTTGCTGCTATTTCAGCAATTCCTAGTTTTCAGAAGGGATCCAAATATAATGCTGTGGCTCTTGCTTCCCAGTTTGTCAAGCAGATTCGACTCTCAGATTTACTGTCTGCTGGAAGCCCTTCTTCAGAGTCTGTAGTACCTGGGGCATCCTACCAGACATCAAGGAAGAACTGATCCACAAGCTTTAGAATTTCTAGCACTGCAGGGTGTTCCTGCTTTGAGATTTCTAAAGAAGGCTTCCTAAAGTTTTCTATGGCAATTAATTAAACTCTGCAGCTGTGTAAGGAAAGGCAAAGGAGCACCCAGCAAAGAAATGGGCTTTCTTTTCTTCAGGGTCTCAGAGTTGTCATTGAATGTATTTTTTGAGATCTAGGTGATTTTTCTGTTAGAACAAAGATCTCAAACACCCCTGGGCCTATCAGAAGGGCCATATATTAAAGTCTATAGAAAAATATCTGAACAAACCCAATATTATTAAGCCCTCTTCTGCCTACAGGAGCTCCAAAGTCTCCCTCAGCTGGTATCAGATCTCTCTCAGAGTTGTCAGGCTTTATTTTTTACCCCAATCTATGCATAACCTTCTCAAATCTGCCTATGAGACACAAAGCACCTCAGTATGAACTGATGCTTCTACATTGGCTTCAGGGGACTTCTCCAGCTGACAGCCCAGGCCAAGGAAGCTGCACTGCTTGGAGTACCCTCTGAGCCTTCAGAACAGAAAGCGGTCCATGAATATAAATAATGCAGATCTGGAAAGCTAATATTAAACTGAGAGGGTTTGAGTATGTTTTATATTCTTTAAATTAAATTTATGCTACTTGCTTCTTAAGGCCTACTGCAAACAATTCTGGGGTTAACTTATTCAGATAGCTGCAAGAAAACTTTGTAAGTCACCTTTAATAACTAAGACTATGTGACTGCATTTCAAGTTGTTACTGGGCTTTGAAAAAGATATGGTTCAAAGAACGTTTAAAGTATTTCAGGTCTTTCAAGTTCTCATCAAACTTCCCAAGCTGATATTCATCTAGCTTATGCTGGAGAAAATAGAAGTAAGTTTAATGGAGTGAGACTAACTCTGGGTTTTCTTGTTCCTTTTGTTCATATAAACCCAGACCTTCAGTGTTATTTTTAAAAGAAAAGAAACGTGTCAAAGAAGATTATTAAAAATAGGCTCTATTTCCCTAAAGGACTTGTTAATCGGACACAGCTTATGTAAATATGTAATCAGGGTCTGTTTCAATAGAAGTGCTTTATATGAGGACTTTAGTAACAAGGACTTTGATATTCAAGGTATTGGATCAAATACCAAAAAAGCAGAGTATGCCTCAGAGGTGTAAAGCAAACACCTGAAAACCAAAGGTAACTCCCATGCCTATATTGTGAAACTTATTCTTGTGAAGGGTCAGTATGTGTAGAAGCGACTGTAAGCAGCCTTGAAGAAACAAATTGGATTATCTTTGATTATTTTACCTTTTTTTTTGAGAGAGAGAGAGAGAGAGAGAAAAAAAGGAAGCTCCTGACAAAAGCAGAATCAGGGGTTTTTCTTTTAGGTTTAGCGATAGCTTTCACTTGGGGTACTGCCAACAGGAGCCTGGTTTAGGAAAGCCTGGAGGCAGGCACCACCCCCAGCTTCACAGCAGGCTTTTGGGCCCTGTTCTGTTATCACTCTTTGATGGATTTTGGCACTGCTCTCTAATGAAAGCCCATTTAGCACAAGGGACTGGGACTCCACAGAAACATTTAGGAGTTGACAGAGTTAAAAGGGGGCTCAAGGTATTTGCATTCACTTTCTAGGCTTAACACAAATAATGCATTGACTTCTTCTAGTTTAAAATGCAGGTAATATTCTTCAGTCCTTTAGCTTGTAAACTGTCAAGGAAAAGAAGGTTTTACTTCAGGTATATGATCTTTATTTTTTTTATGCTATTATAGAGACTACCCAAATTGGAGGTGACAAGAAGTGTCACTTTTATTACTTATCTGAGCCATTCTCCTAAAATACAGTGATTTCCCCATATTCTGTTCCAGCATCCACCAAGTAAATATTCAGCAGCAAGTGTATGATTTGGCATCTTATTTTTAGCATTTGGAGCACAAGCCCACACACTAGGGAATTTTTTTAGCAGTTGTTTTAATGGTACTGTGTTTACAGGACAAGCATTGGTATTATTTATTGTCAATAACTTGCAGAAATTGTTTGAATCTCATTTGCACAACGGATGAGCTAGAAGACCAGTAAGGTTGGAAGTACTGCAGTGAGCAGCACAGGAGGGAGAAAAGTTGAATTCTCTGTGTCTAATCTATCAAATTCTCATTACAAGAGTTTCAGCTTTCTCGCCTCTGTGTGTAGTCAGGAGAGGCTGCTGCTGCTGTCATCTGCATCCTGCATCAGCAAGGCAGGGAGGGATAAAGCCCGCTTACAGGTCCCATCTGGATGCTTGCACAGGAGCTCTGCTTAGACAATGGCAAGCACTGGAGAAAAGCAGGTAAGAATGGTGTGATGGATCTCCAGGAAAAGCTGGGTGCTGTCTGAGCGATATCTCATCGCTGTCAGCCCCTAGTTAGCGGTGCTGAGCAGCACTGCCTTTTCTGGCTGTGCTTACACAGCACGGTCAATGCCTGGCTTGCAGCTCTACACCAAATGCCATACAAGCAGAAGAAGCACTGAGCATGAAGGGCTTGGAACAATTTGCTTGCTGTGGATCGTATTACAAAGTTCACATGCTCTCTTCATTTTTCATTATATGGTCCTTGTTTCTAACTAATGTCTGAAAGAGATGAGCCACCCCGCTCGCTGTAAAATGGCATCTCACAGTCCCAGCCCCTGTACTAAACCAGTTCCTGCTCTGCTGCTTGGTTAAGTGGGCATCCAGCTCTGCCTCAAGAGGTGAAAAGCAAGCCAGTCTTCTCTCCAGAAAGGGATGATTAACTTCCTACCTCCAAGAGACAGTTTGGTGTCTTCCAGATTTGACATAGCTCTTATAAGCCCATTATATATCCTGTCTCAGGCAGCAGTGCTGCTGCATGAGTTCCCTTCTTGGCTATCTGCCTCCCTCCATACTATGTCTGGGAGACAGCAAATAAAATTATCTGTCTATGAGGAATTTTTAAATGAAGCTTGAATTTTTTTTTCTTCTTACAAAACAAAATTCAGAAGTGCTGTACATACCCAGCTCTCCTTGGCAGACATCTGTTCTAGTGGCTCCTCCAACTATAAACTGAGGGTTGGCACACAACTCCTGAAAAGACAGATTTTCGAAGTATGTATTACCCTTTCTGGTCTGAAAAGTCCCTGTGTCTTGTTTCATGTTTCAAAAGTGTTTAAGATTTCCAACATTTCTTAAAGAAATACATCCTTTGTCCTCTGTCTGATTAATGTGGTGTCAGAACAGTACAGCCTTATTAAATTGAAAACTGCACATATATTTGGAGGCAAATCCTGAATCCCTTTGTTATTTGGGATTGTCAGTGACATTGGTGAGAATTTCTGCCTCTAATGGGAACAATGGTGAAGATTCAACCTTGGCATTACATCTTATTTTATCTTGCTATGGTTTTGGCTCAAGCAGTGCAAAGGAGTTTGTGACCATCACCGCTGACTCTGGAGCTCTGCTCAGTTTCCACTGCCACAGGCATGAAGGAGGTTCCCCCACCTTAAACTTGCTTCCTGGGAGGCATCGATCTTCTGCTTCCCAGCCACGGATTTCAGCCCTTGGTCATTCCTGACCACACTACACTTGTGATCGTGCCTCTGCCTGTGGTGGGGACAATGTTGATCTTACATGAGGAACCAAAGTATAATTTAATAAATTTTCTAAGGCTGCTGTTCTCCCAGGGTAAGCAAAGCCAAGAAATATGTCCACAGTACTTACTGCTGAACCATTCAGCAGCCAGAGTGAGATGGTGATGGACAAATGATGTTACCAGGGTAGAAACTTGGAGTTATTAAATCAGCAAGTTTCCATTTCTCACTTGTCAGGTGAAAAAAAAAAAAAAAAAAATCAAAGCCTTGAAATTTTCCCTTCTTTTCTCATTCTTCTTTCCCCCACCAGAGGAAGGGGAGTTTTTTAGGTTTTTTCCATCCTTCTTTTTCAATTGTTCTTGATGTTGCAAGGAGGGGCAAAATTACAACAGAGGATCAAAGTAAGGACAAGAAAAACTACTGAAAACTGGAAGTGCAGAAAAATCCCTAAGGCTCTGATTTTGTGATTTTACATAAGTTCAGTAAATAATGTCTCCTGATGAAAATGACCAGTTTTAAGTGAAAGGCCATTTACAGGAGATATGCATTTTGTTAATGACAGTTCCAGTCAGTTCCTCTTTAACTTAATAGGTGGCTTGAAGCAAGGCAGAGGATTTTGTTTAACAATTAGCCTGAATTCCTGAAGTGCACAGTGGCAGGACCATAGTGTGGGTACCGTTGCAGCTGATGGTCCTGGAGTGTCCTGCACTCTGTCTGGATACACATGGGGCATTTGCATCCATCTCTGGATTGTACCCTGGCCTTGTAGCTCTGTAAAGCTGGGATGGACAGAAAGTAAGAATGTTTCCACGAAGCAGTTATAGCATTCCTTGCTTTATAAAGGGCTTGGATGATGTTGATTTTTTTTCTGCCCATTTTCAACTTTGCCTCTGCTAACCATGGAGACAAACCAAGATAGAAGGCAAAAAGATCAAAACATACAGGCATAGTGGGTATTCAGGTTCACCACTGATTTACCATGGTGGGCTTTGATTAGATCTGAACCCAGTAAAATAGGCAGTTATAAAGCACTCTTACCGTGGGGCGCTTCCAGATTATCCCCTGGGTTTTGAAGGAGTGCGGTCCCAGATCCCGGTAGCCCAGCGCAGAAGGACAGGCTGGGAACTCCTCATCTTTGAATAGGGTGCCAGACTGCAGGCACTGCTGCTTCAGGGCTTCGTAGTCCTGCTTCAAATACTTGATGGCATTCCTGTTGGATCCGAGCCCGTCTGCAGCCGCTCTCTCTTGGCATAGCCTCGCTGCAACCCTGGCCATGCCTGCCCACCAGCCTGCCCCCTGGTGTGCAGCACTGCCTTCTGGGCAAGAGTTCGTGAATATGGGCAGGCAGCAGGCTCGGGTGGAGCCATGGGTTGTCCTACACGGTCCAATAACCCCGGAGAGAGGAGGCAGAAGTGCAAATATGTACCCAAGATGTACCTGAGAGACGCAGGCAGGGAGCTGGCAGGGGCCACAGCCAGTGCTCCTGGCACTGTGGGTACTGCCTTGTGCTACTCCCCCATTATTTGCTTAAAAGCTTGTGAATTCCCTGCCCCTTTTAAAAACATATTTTTAACAAGGAGCAAAGGAACCCGGTGTTTTTGCAGACACACCTGTTTACACTTGGAAGGTGATTGTGTGCACTCAGTGTGCTGAAAGTCAGGCTTGAGGACTATTTCTTTAAAAATCCAGATGAAGATGGTTTGAAACTCCTTCCCTTCCTTCTGAGATCGGGCTCTATACTTTTGGAGGGTAAAACAGTTACAAAACCTAGTGCCAGATATCGACAGCTACAGCTTACATGGCTACGGTGAAGCCTGTGAGTTTTAAAGCTAGGAAAATATTGAAAAGTTGAAATCACTCTGGCACAAGTGATTTTTTTTTTAAAAAAAAAGCTTTGGTAGTCTCAAAGCTTTCTGATTTTTATTAATTAATTAATTAATAAGTAATAAAGGTGTGAACTTGACAGAGGTAGAGATGGCCACTTGGCCGTATGGCCAGCAAAGGGCAAGGGGGCAAGGAAACAATCCAGAAGCATGACCCAGGCCATCACCAAATACAAGGCAAGCTTGGTAACTGCTGCTCCTCATCTCCAGTGTGACCTTCAGCAAAAGTCACTATACCTTCCTTATCTATAAAAATGGGGTTTTATCTTAGATAGTGAGATAGCCATCATATTTATAGTCTCTTGCTGGTGCTTCCTGCTGTTTACAAGCAAAAAAAGAAAAAAAAAGCCTTGGGTGTAGAAGGCATTTTAGACCTTAAAAAAAAGTGGTTTCTGTTCTCACAGTCAAAAATCTCCAAATTTCCCATTTCATACTGACACAAGTGTGCACGCCTCCCTGGCAAGGTGGCTGCAGAGGTCTGTGGGTTCAAGAACTGAAGCAGAAGCAATTTTCCACGGAGCACAGCTGCTCTCTGCTGGCTTCCTGTTTAATGCCCAGGTTTTCCCAGCAAAGCCCACTGCATGTCCAGCTGAGAGCTGGGTAAACAGCTAAGCCTGTTTGCCAGAGGGCATATTGGATGACTACTCCTTGTAAAGTTTAGTCAGGAGGTGTGGGGAAGGGAAGAGTTGGAAACCTGTTGACTTAAGATGTTCAAACAGAGGCTAACTGGGTTGCTTGTCTGCAAATATTTGAAGAACATGAATGCAGAAGAGGAAACAAAATTACTTGCTTGGTTCCAGGTGGACACAGGTAAAGACTGGGATGAGAGAATTATTATACTGGTTATCTCAAAATTAAATTAATATTGTTGAAATTGAGTAAAGGAGAAGAGTGGCCAAAATTTTGTCTCCATTACATTTCAGTACTTCCAAGCGTGTCTCTGTACTGAATCAGAGTCAAGAGTGGAATAATAAAGGGTTGAGGGGAGGGTGTTTTGCTTTTCAGGATTATTTTTTTTCCTGAAAAATAAACTTATCTAGCTGTACCCACTTTCTCTGCTCAGGAGGCAGAATATTTATGTCTTTCCCTCCCTGCACCAGCACCTTACACTGAAATTTCCTCTGCTCCTGTGGCCCAGAGATACACTCCCATCTTGTTGTGATTGCTGTAAGCTGCAAGTTTTAACAGTGTTGTTCAGTGAAAAGCACTGTGCTCTAGCATTTGGAAAATGTCATTTGGATGAGGAATCTTTTGTATCCCAGGTACTGTTTTACACATACAGTTGATACACTGTGTGCTCTGTAACTCCAGTAGCCACCAGACATGAGTGGGCACAAAAGGTGTGAACACTTGGGCACCACCAGCATGTTAAGGAGTTATACAGAGGAAACACAATTAGATTTCCATCTTCATAAATTTCAGTAAAATATGCCATAGGACTTTTTTCGTCCTGTATCTCACATTTGGGAAAAGGCTGAGGACAACCCTTTTTCTCTGACAGAAGTTTGGACTGGGTAACCACGCAGTGTGTCCACCATAACTCATAGTGATCAGTACAGTACTTCAAGTCCATTGCTAAGCTCAGTTAGCCACAGCATGATTTATTTTGTGTATAAAGTGATACACAAATGCCATCTAGAGGCTAGAAAGAAGAGATGATGATTGTACAGTTGACTTACAGTAATAGCTGCCAGTTATGTTATCAGGGGAAAAGTTTTCAGGTTCCCCATGACTCAAAACCTGCTGCTAAAGCGGCATTGGCTCCTAGGGAAATAGCAACTAGAAAAAAAATATATATAAACTATTCTGTTTTCTGTTATTTGCATATTTTTTCTGGCTCTTCTTCCTTTCCCTCCCTCTCTCCTGTTCTTGGTGGGGGCTGGAGGGTAGGAGAAATGGGGAAGAATCAAATAAATCACAAAACTGCATCATCTTGGTTTCAAAGAAGAATCTGCAAATTCCATAAAGTCAAAGCTGTCAATTACCTAGCAGTTTTAATTACGTTTTTGTGCTGTAGTGTAGTACAAGAAAAAGAAACATCTCTCCTGCACTGCAGCTCTTTGCTAATGAGAATGAAAGCTGCTTAGCTGTATTGGAGACCTTACAGTGTGAAAAGGGATTTGCTTGATTTAGAGAGCTTGCCTTCTCCTCTTCTAGATGTATGGGCTCCTTCTCACCCTATTACTGCGAAAATGGAGTGATTATTAATAGACAGACTAATGCAACTGATGAAAGGTCCTAAATGTTTGTCTACAAGACTATTATTTTAGCAGTTGCAATATTTCACCTAAATGTTGGTGGAGGGAGGAGTTGCTAACACGCTGGAGCCTACTGAGTTCCCTATAGGGAAACACACGTGACACTAGCAGAGATCCTCTTCATTTGTTTCATAAAAGCCAGGAAATTGTGAGTGCCTTAGAAGGAGAAGGAAGAAGATGATGTGATGTGGTGTGGTGTGAAGCTCTGTGACACATCTGGGCTTATTGAGGTGTGGTGTTCCAATACTCTAAGGAGCTAGGAAGGGCAGGGACATTTCACAAGGCAATCCAAGGCCTCCCTGCCACCTCTCACCACATTAGTCTTGCACTGATGAAGAAATCTCACTCCCTGTCCAGAGGGGAAAGCAACTCCCTTTATTGTGAAACACCACCACTGCTGCTGCAAGTCTCCTTCTCTGGAAAGCCACACTCATCCTAGTGAGGACAGGGCAGCTCCTGAGGAGGAGAACAGGACCCCAGCAGGTGTGACCCCACTTGCCACTTCCTGGGCAGTTGGCCAGTTGCTCCTCATTGTTTCCCCAGTGTCTGTATGTAGTGGAAGGAAGATGAGCCAGAGAAAGGAGAAATGCTGAGAGGCAGATCAGCACTGAGCTGCCAACCACTGCCAAGTGCGGGCATAGGGAAGAGGACCATGGACTAGGACTCCAGATTGTGAGTGGCCGATGGATGCTCTTTATCAGCAACCAGCTTGAGCTGCTACAGCAACAGCTGAAACCACTTTACTTTGGAAGTGTGGGAGTTAGTAACTCTTTTTAAGAGCTGCAGGTGTGCAGAGAGCTTACAAAAAAAACCTAAAATTTCTTTTTCTTTCTGAAGTTTCCTAGTTTTAGGGGGACACCAGTGGGTAACTATTCTTGGGGTTGCTATTTTACCTAGCAGCATTACACTGGTCTCATAGTCAAGTGGAAATCACCTCTTTCTTTAAATGAAATGGGCACATTGAGGGAGTATGTACAAGATCAAGGGACTGGTTCATGTAGTGCTCCAAAGAACTTCTTTCCCTCTAAATGTGGACTCATATCTACGTTTGCTGGAAATGGCTGACCTGCCAACTTACCTGGCTGCAGAGGATTTTCTGGGTAGATTGTTCTGCTGGAATGGCCAACTTCCTACATATTATGAGTGAAATCCTATATTACACCAACATATCCTTGTCTATCACTAAACTACCTGGGATAGTACAAGCCATGTATGTTTGGGACCAGTCTAACAAGCCATGGTAGCAAATACACCTCTTCTCTGCATTGCACCAGGTACCTCTCCCACTACCTACTTGAATCCCTGCTGGCTCGTTTTCCTTCTGGATTTGCTCCCTCTGTCCTCTCCTCTTTTTTTTGGCTCTCTCTCAACATGTGTCCTGTGGCAGAGACTCCAATAAAATACTGGTAACTCTGACTGCACATATAACTCGATCTTCTTGATCATTGCCTAAACAGAGGCTGTCAGCATGGTGCTAGCAGACCCTGGAGTGGTCTGTGAATATCATCTATGGGACACAGGGCAGATGACTAAGATTACATGAGAATGTAATCCGTCTTAAACTTCTCCATCTACTGGAAAGTGGCCAGAAAAGTTCACAAACCAAAACTGGTTTTGTGGGCCAGTGAAAACCACTGCTTTAAACTTATGCTGGTTTCCTTTTACCATGTCCCAAAAAATAAGAGATCTGATTTGTGGCAGCTGTACAGATTTGAACCACTGTGTGGAGCCAAACAAATGCTTTTTGAGGAGCTCTACAGCTCCCAGATATGTCATGTTAAGGCTTTTGTGAGTTAAACTCCCTTGTGGGGAGGTGCTGTTGTCTCTGCTGCAGCACCTCTGCTACAGCACTACAGGTGCCTCCTCTGCTACACTGTGAATTGAATGGGCAATGCTTATCTTGTTTTCCTATTTAAGAGCAACAGCTTCCCACATAATTGTGTGAGCACGATCTGTGCTCAGTACAGGCAGAGGAATCATGACAGAAGTCCAAAACCACCAACCAAATAGACAGTGTTTCCCAGTGCATCAAGGTACCATGGATCAGCAATGAAAAAAAACTTCAGATTTGTAACTGTCAAGGAAAACTTTCCACCTCATCTCAGCAAATGGTAAGCCAGGTATTCTGTGGTTCATTAGACATTTTTCAAAAAATAATGTTCATTTTAGTCAGATAAGCTGGCTCCAAACAAGTGTTCAGTGCATTCAGCGCTTGAAATATGATGCACAAAAGGAGGTGCCTCTCCTTCCGAGGCAACTGGGCTGCCAGTGCAGCGCTAAAGGCCTATCAGCTGCTGCTTGGGGAATGCTGCCTGGCACCCAGCATGTGCTGAGTCAGATCTAAAATATGAAACAAATGGTTTGAATTCTCCCTTGGAGGGAAGCTGTACTATGTGGGTGCCAGCATCATCATCTCAGCAATCCTTGGCAGCAGCACACCACTGAAACAGGGACACTCCTTCTCCTGCACTGCACAGCAGAGGCACACAGTTTGGTCTGCACAGGAGGCTGTGGATGGATTTGTGCAGGCAGTGACAGCAACACATGATTTGGTTACCACCAGCAAATCAAGATGTAAAGGCTTTCTATCGCTTGCAGCATTCAGAATTGTAACAGGATTTTGGTACAGGGTACATACACAACTATAGAATGCTTTGGGTTTGAAGGGACATTTACAGATCATCAAATTCCACGCCCCCACCCCTGCAGGATCAGGGACATCTTTAACCAGACCAGATTGCTCAGAGCCCCATCCAACCTGACCTTGAATGTTTCCAGAGGTGGGGCCTCCACGACCTCCCTGGGCAAGCTCTTTGTGTTTCACCACTCTCATCGCAAAATAATTCTTCCTTATATCCAGTCTAAATCTATTCTCCCTTAGTTTAAAACCACTCCCCCTCCTCCTGACCCTGCACTCCCTGAGAAAGAACCCCTTCCCATCTTTTCTATAAGTCCCCTTTAAGTACTGGAAAGCTGCTATAGGGTGTCCCCTGCAGCCTTCCCTTCTCTAGGCTGAATGTACCATACTAGTTTTTTCTTAACTTATAGATTTGGACGTGGATAATTCTCGGGTTCACACAGGAAATATCGATTTTCTTAATTGACTGCATGGTGTAAATTTTGAGGTTGTCCTATGCAGGGACAGGAGTCGGACTCGATGATCCTTATGGGTGTATTCCAGCTCCGGTCTTTCCGTGATTCTGCGGTACACGTAGCAACAGGGGAGCCAGGGCTGGCACAGGGGTGAAGCTGATGAGGTGCCCGGCTACTTGGGAGAAGCTCTGCCCTCCGGGGCTACGGGAAACACAGATGGAGACCGGGGGGCGTGGGATGTTCTTCTGTGACTCGGAGGGCGCGCCAGTGACTCCTCCCGTGCGGAGGGGCTCGGGCAAACCGGGGGATGCTGGCGGCACTCGTGACAGCGGCAGGGGAGGGATGCCAGACCAGGCGGGGCGGGGCGGGGCGGGCGGCCATGGCGGGACTGGCGGCGGCGCTGGTGAAGGAGCGGGCGGCGGCGGCGGGCGAGGGGCGGCACGAGCGGGCCGTCCCCTACCTGGGCCAGGACTTCGGGGCGCTGCGGCGGGACTGCCTGCAGGAGGGGCGGCTCTTCCAGGACCCCTCCTTCCCCGCCGGCCCCTCCGCACTCGGCTACCGAGAGCTGGGACCCAGCTCCTACAAGACGCAGGGCGTCGTCTGGCGCAGACCCACGGTAGGGGGAAGGCGGGGAGGATGCCGGGGAAGGAGGTATCCCAGGGAGGGAGGGGGCTATCGCGGGGAGGGGTTATGCCAAGGAGGGGGGGAAACCGTGGGAGGGGGTATCCCGGGAAGGTGGGGAAATCCGAGGAAGAGGGGTATCCCGGGGAGAGGGGGTATCCCAGGGGGAAGGGATGCCGGTCCCGGGGGATCGCGGTCCCAGCAGCATCCTTCCGCGGCACCACTGCGCCTTTTTCCCGACTACCCTCCTCCCACAAAAAAAAAAAAAAGAAGAAAAAAAAAGAAAAGAAAAGATTAGATTTGATGCAATTCTGCGGGAGCTGTGCGTGTGCTGTTTGAGCTCCTCTTTCTCCCTGTCAGCCCACCCGGGAGCCCCATTTCTCCAGCTGTCGCCCTGCACTGGGTTGGGGTGCAGACGCCAGGACCCACGGCCTCCCCATGCAGGTCCCATGCAAAATCCCGGTGTACCCGTTTTGTGAGGCTGCGGCCTCTCAGAGCACTGGGGATGTCCCTTCGCCCCGGGGTCGAAGGTGACAGGGTGACACCCTCCATCTGGAAAGAAAACAACCAAAAAGCCGCTCCCATCTCCAGCCTGAACTCTCAGTGTGGATAAACCACTTGCTTTGTGTAGCCCTGGGGGCCATCGTGTTGGATAACTCTTTCCCTTAGCAGGGAGATGCGACGACCAGGATGTGGAGGTTTCCTTTATGAGCCCTTGCTCAGCTTGCGCCTCTGGCTACCACAGCAGCCCTGTCTGGCCATGGGAGCCATCGGGTCAGAGGGACTCCGGGGTGCTTAGGCATTGCTGAAAGACCCTGGTGGGTCTTTCAGTGGCAGGGAGGTAATAGCAGAGCAATGTGTGCACGTGTGTAAAAACGCAGTGGACTGTCTGGCACATCCTGTGAAGTGAGATGGCTGTACACAAGCTTTGGTCACCAACCTGCTTTCTCACTGTGCTTAGCGTGTTTGGTGCCCCACACTCATTCCTGACATGCTCTATTGTTGTGGTGTTGTCCAGCTGTGGTCAATTGCTTATTTAAATTTGCTGCAAGTAGGGCCTTGTTCCTTCCCTGTGGATATATGTAATGCAAGTTTTTTTTCTTTCCCAGGAGCTGTGTTCTAGCCCCCAGTTCATAGCCAGTGGAGCCACTCGTACAGACATCTGCCAAGGGGCCTTAGGTAAGGTGGAGGCAGAAAGCTGAGTTTTCCATGCAGGTGCTTCCTCAGGACACCACAGTTTATACTAGGGTGTAACTCACTCTTCAGCTACATCCTTTTGCATCTTACCACCTCTTTTCATCTCAAATCACATCTTTCTTGCCTTTCCTGTGACAGTTGTCACACCAGGACAGGATGTCATCCAGAGGGACCTGGACAAGCTAGAAAAGTGGGTCTGTGTGAACCTCATGAGGTTCAGCAAGGCAAATTGCGAGGTCAGTTTCAATACAGGCTGGGGGATGACATAATTGAGAGCAGCCCTGTAGAGAAGGACTTTGGGGTGCTGATTCATGAGAAGCTCGACATGAGCCGGTAATGTGTGCTCGCAGCCCAAAAAGCCAAACGTATCCTGGGCTGCAGCAAAAGAAGTGTGGTCAGGAGGTCAAGGGAGTTGATTCTCTCTTCTACTCCGCTCTCGTGAGACATCACCTGGAGTATTGTGTCCAGTTCTGGAATATCCAGCATAAGAAGGATATAGGGGTGCTACAAAAATGATCAGAGGGCTGGAGCACCTCTGCTGTGAGGACAGGCTGAGAGAGTTGGGGTTATTCGGCCTGGAGAAGAAAAGGCTCCAGGGAGAACTTATAGTGGCCTTCCAGTACCTGAAGGGAGCCTGCAGGAAAGCTGAGGAGGGGCTTTTTACAAAGGCAAGTAATGATACGACAAGGGGGGATGGCTTTAAATTGGAAGGGCGAAGATTTAGAGTAGACATTAGGAAGAAATTCTTCATGCTGAGGGTGATGAGATACTGGCACAGATTGGCCGGGGAAGTTGTGGATGTTCCCTCCCTGGAGGTGTGCAAGACCAGGTTGTTGGGGCCTTGAGCAGCCTGGTCTGGTTGGAGGTGCCCCTGCCCATGGCAGGGGGGTTGGAGCTGGGTGGGCTTTAAGGTCCTTTCCAACCCAGACCATTCCATGATTCTATGATTCCTTGGAAGTTGCAGGTAGGGACCATGTGTGTTTGGCTCCTGAGCACAACTTTGCTATGTTCATCAAGCAGGGATGACACAGACTGGTTTCCTGATGGCTTGTCTGATCACTGCCAGGTCTTGTTGTGTCCATATTCTTGTGCCTGAGAGCAGCCTGACTAATTTCTGCCTCTAACAGTCTGCTTAGGAGTGCAGTTCTGTGTCTACTGGGGCATTTATTTCCCCAGAGAGAGAGAGTGCTGCTGAGCAGGAGGTACCCTCTGAGACTTGGAAACAAATTATGTGGGGGGATTCCCTGCTGCTCCCCAGTTCTTGAGGAAAACAAAACTGAGGTATTTCAGGAGGGATGGGCTGGCCTATGAACCCTCAGTTTGTGCCCCTGGGTCAGCTACTGTGGAGGAGACCTTCGAGCTGCAGGGAAGCCCCAGGGGACAGCGGGAACTAGGAGGCTTAACCTGGCTGTGCAGGCACACCTGTCCCAGTCTTGAAGCCTCTCTTCAGCCTTACCTGCCAGAAGGAGTTTTAGGTGAGTGCCTCTGTGTCTCTCCTCCGAGAAGGCAGCATGGAGGCTGGCATGACAGCTGTGGGGATGCGAGAGGAAATAAGCTTAAGTGGAAGCAGTGAGGCTCTTACTCATTCCATAGCTGTAGGGAGAAGGGTTTAGGTTAGACTAATAGTGCAGTTGAGGGAAAGCTCTCAGTGTAGGGAAAGATGACTAATACGCACCGAGAGTTGAGCTTTTGCAGCAGGATTGGCAAAGGACCGAAGTTCTGTTTGTTTGCTTTTCATCATAACAATATTGCCAAGTTGTGGCTTTGGAGTTTCTAGTCCCACTGCTCTATTTCTGTTTTCATTTCCAAAAATATAACTGATAGGGAAGCTTATTTCACATATTTTGTGCTTATGTTTTCTTTCAGAAGTTATTTAACTTAGTGTTTGAACAACTAGATACAATTTGTGTGTAAAACCCTGACAATAAGGGAATCTGTGACTCTGTGATTCGTTTCTCCTTGATTTATAAAAAATACTTAGTTTGTGAATTTAGTTCTCCTCATGCCCTGGTATCACCTGTGGCAGGGATTGGTGAAGCCCTTGGAATGTCATCAGCTTCCTTTGTGTGTTCTCTCTCTGCCTGATGAGGTGTCTCCCACTGTGACTATTTTGGCATGAAGCCTGTCCCAGTGCTTAACATGTGTGCCAGGCATCCGTTCTCTTTTATTGTGAAACTTCACTGCTAAGGAGTTGTTCAACTTGAAATTAGAGTTTATTGTCATGGCATTTCAACATCTGGTATTTTGTAGAGATGTTTGTTTCTGAAGACAGTTGCTTTCTGGCTTCTGCAGGCTTCCAACTTTTCTATCAAGACGTTGCAGTAAGAGCACTGGAATGAAAGACTTGTAACTTCGTTTTCAAGTTGGGGAGTTGCTGTTGCTACTGCAAAGCCATGTTTTAAATTGATTAAAGCAGTTATTTCCTTAATGGTCTTTGGACCAGATGTTCTCATGAGGCTGTATGGTACCACCAAAGATACCAACTAACTTACAGCTGTATTATTTTACCTCCTGAAACAATGTTTGAACAGGATGTTGTCTTGGCTGTACGGACAGTTTTCATCATGACTAAGTACTATGATGAAGTGCCCTGCTATCTTCTTATGAATCTGGGCGGGATTTTGGTATTTTGTGACAGTTCAGTGATTTACTGAGAATTAGATTCTGTTGGTCTTTTCCATGTATACCCATTGAGTTACTGGGAGCCTGTATTGAATCTCCACTTTCTCACACAATGAGGCTACCAGATGTGCTGTATGAATGTTTGGGGTTGTTTTTTGCTGCTGCTGGTGCTGCCTCATCAGACACTAGCATTTACATTGATACATTTGCTTAAGCTTCTATTTACTTGAACTTTGAGTGCAGACACTTATGTACCACCACGTGTTAGGATGTTTCAGGGAAGATTGCATTGGAAGATGTCAGATGCTCTCGGAAACCTGTATGTTTTGTTATGTTCCTTTTTCCAAGGAAGCTTTTTATAGTCCTGTTTACCCCAGAAAGGCTTGATCACAAAGCAACAGACCTGCACCTTTGTGGAGTTTCATTGCTGTTGCTAAGCCATTCAGAACATCTTGGAGTACTGCAAGGGGCAGTTAATGCATCCAAAGTACATGCACGAGCTTCAACGAGCTTCTTGGCAGGGGGTGTGTAACCAAACAGTTCAGCTGATGAGCAGTGGTATAGATGTTCCTTTTAGCATAAGAGTCTTTGTTCTGTGGAGCAGGTGCAGCCTATAAATTTGTTTCATTGTTTTTAACCTGGACTATATGATACTGTGATTCATAGAAGACGTATCTAGCTAGTTGATCATCAACACAGAAAGGGTTATCCCTTCATCAAGGTGGCAGTTCGTTACTTTCTCCAGTTATGGAAGTGCTGTCCCTTGGGCTTTGGGTTATCCTTTGTTCTGGCTTTGTTGCTTTTTAGAAGAAACTTTTAAAGGCGAGGATTTGGAGTTAGTTTTGCAGCATCAGAGCTGAAATCAGTGATGGTATTTGGCTGAGAATGGCAGTACATGGGATGTTGTGACTCATTAGAGTGGAGGGGAGGAACCAAAGCTGCTGTGGAGAGGAAGCTTATTCACCCTTAACTGCCTTCTTTGGAGGGGATGTCACCATGGTATCACAACACTGGGGTATACACAGTACAGTATCTCTCATCTGCTATTTAGACACAGGTGTCTCCGCCTCACATAAAAATGTGTGGAAAAAATAATTAATTGAATAGGATGAATTTTGAAAATTAGATGCCTGGATTTCCCCTGCTGGCAACCACTCTGCTGTAAATGGATTGCCACAGCCTTGTGTTTCTGATCAGAAAACTTCCTGGAGTCCCATAGGATTAATATAAATATGTTCAGTCATTGTTAGTCTCTAGCTATGAGTGTTCTAAAATAATGACCTGTCTCTGATTGGCTGAATGAATATTTTTCCTTTGACTGCATACTCTTACATGGATGGTGCAGTGACCAGAGGAGCTGACCTTCACTTACAGCCCTCCAGGCACTTCATGGGGATGCTTTGCTTGTCTTTGCTGTGCAGAATGGTCCATTTTAAGCCCTTATGACTATTTATGCTTGTCTTGCAAGTACATTTTTTGTGATGTTCTTTTTTATAGCTGGAGATTAGGTAAATGCAGAGGTGGATATATAGAAATAAGAAGTAAAACACTGATAGCAGCAAAAAGGAAGCATGACAGGAAAAATTAGTACTTCTTGTTAATATAAATAAACTCACAGCCTTATAGTATTCCTATTTCTGATAACATTGTTCTGCCTATTGTATTGTGTATTTCCAAAAATTCTCCATGATTAAGCTAGCCTTGCTAACACTTCTTTTAGATTCTTCATGTAGCCTGTTTGTTAGCCTCCTCTTGGACTTCCCTTTTCTGTCAAAGGAAAGTTAGTGTCAAGAGCCTTACAAAAGCACCAGTACTTATAGTTAGAACAAGTTGACCCTGCTTAGGTCTACTTAGTGCAGACTAAAACTCTAGGTGTTATCACAAGATCTGTTCTCATCCAGGCTTTGACTTACCAGGTCTGCTTTTAGTGATGACTGTACAGAAAAGAAAAGATGATATCTGGACTGTTGATCACTTTTAAAAGTGAAAGCCATTGTGCATCTCCCATATATGCTGCATCTAACCATTAACCTCAAGAAGACCTTACCCAGAATTGTCTGAGTTGAGATCTATTTGTCTGACTCCAAATTTTTCTTAGAAACCAGTATAAAGTTCAGTAGAGAGGTTTTACAACAAAGTCTGCTGTTTCCTTTGCTCCTTGTCTGCCTTGATGTAGTTGGAAATTAAAGGAAATTCTTTATAAACTCAGCTTATAGGCTTAGATGTCCCCCAGGGGCAGTTTCTCCTCCTTGAAGTTCAGTGCTTCTTATTTACAGGGGAAATCTTATTCAAAGATGTATTGCAGCATTAAAGGATATATGCTCTTAATCTGGATGCCTAAGCAGCTTCTTGACCAAGGCTACCTGAGCTACTGTGGTCATGTTGAGTTGTTCATTTGCTCTTTCTGCTTTGCTGTCTGCCTGCCCAGGCCCTGCCTTTTTTATGAAATAGAAATGCTAATATTTCTTAAGAACAATGATGAGACAAGCAGCCTTCTGAGCCAGACTTGCTACTAATTTAAATCAGCACATTTTTTTCTGAGATTTGTAACACCAATGTCAGATACTCTGATGTTCTCTTGGTGCAGTCGAGTTTGCCTGGTTGAGTAAGGCTGTGCAACTTGTTTGTGCAGTTGAGAGGAATAATGCCTCCAGAGCTGACTGTGAACAAGAGGCGTAGGACATTCCTTGAGCTGTTTCCACCCACCCAGTACAGCATGCACGAAGTGCCTTCATCTCTGCTTGCAGCTTTTTTGCAGAGGCCAAGAGCTGGTTTTACCCAGCTGTGCCTTAGGACTAGCAGAGCTGTGCTGAGCAGGCTGAGTTGCTCTCTTTCTGGGTTTGACTAATTTAGGCTGAATAAGAGCATGGATCAGCCTAAACCACAAGAAAGCATCCTAGTAGTTTAGTGAGCATACTGCACTGGCTGTAGTCTAGCTGTTGTAGGTCTGAGATGCCAGAGACACTCTTCGCCCGAGTTGTGCATATCTGTAAAAGCCTTGCAGGGCATGGGATGCATGCTGGGGTTGTTATGCTGCTTGGACAGGCACCTGTCTGCAGGTTATCAGTATTTGGCCTCTGAGCTGAGCTGAGACTGGTTAACCTATCAGTTTGTATATTTGTGACTTGTCTCATTCCTGTTACCAGTGCTCAGGACGTTTTGAAATTGCCGTTTATTAGAAGTTAAAAGTCTCATTAAGGCTTGCTAGCTTTTCCTAGGTGTGAATGAACACAGCTGCACAGCAGGAACAACGAAGATCCCTGCTTTTTTCCTTTTTCTTTTAGGATTTTTTAAGTCTTAAACATCCAGTGGCCTCTGTGTGCTACAAGAGTTGCACCTGTGTGCTGTGCTGGGGTGTTGATGGAGAGTGCTTGACTATCCCGAGATGTTCCAGGGCTGTTCTCTAGCAGGGATTTGTCCCTTGGCCTTGAAGAACCCCAGCTCTTTTTCAGAGACTACCTGTTTTGGAGACAATAAAAATAGGAACCCTTGGTATAGAAGGGGTCTCTGGATAGCCTGTCCCAAGTCATTACCGTGCTGTCAGGTTTGTCTGAAGACTCCTTTGGTAAAAAAAAAAAGAAAAGGGAAGAAGAAAACCCATAAAAATAACTTTGTGTGGGCAGGCTGTGCATGGGTGAATACAGATCTAAGCTGAACTGAAGCTGAAGTCCTGGGTTGACTTTTGATGAAAGGATTTGTTTGCAGAACAAAACATCCTCCTCTGTAAGCAGAATTGCCATGAAGGGTAACTGCTAAAGCCTTCACATAGCTCAGGGACAGAGGATCATACTGTTAATTGTAGATTAGCTCATCTAAAAGTGTCTCTCAATATCTTCTGACCCTAATCTGTTTCCCAACAAGCACATTTGCTGTGCTTGGCGGTGTCTCTGAGTGCAATATGGCACCAGAGGGTGCACAGATCCCAGGGAGGAGGATCTCAGTGCTGCAAAGGAAGCTGTAAGAGTTGTCATTTTGCACGGTGAGATGGATGTGCTGTTGCAGAGGAGGGAGGGGAACATCCTTCTTGCTTCACAATCTGTCACAGGAGAATGGCAAGGTGACTTTCCTGTCTTTTCAACTTCTCTGACACAATGGTTTCTCCTTTGCAGTACAAGCAGCCAGAGGCAGGACTGAAGAGAAGGTTTTATGTTTGGTTCTTCTCCTCTAGGTTATGAAATAGTAAAACATTTCAGTTTTTGAAATTATTCTGCCATTTCACATCTTCCAGCTTTTGTGAGATGCAAAAAGGGCCATGGGACAAATGACATTTGTAGACATGCTGCTGGGGATCAGCTGTGAAAAGCGATGAGCGGCCTGAAGGGAGTTGCAGGTTGCCTGTGTTCCTCCTAGTGCTGTCCTAATGGTGTTGGGTTTGAGCCTAAGGGTTACCAAGAGCTGCTTCTCCCTGAAACTGTCTCCCAGCTGGCCATTTGAAGCCCAGCTTCTCATTTGTGAGTTTTTGACCCTTTTCCTGTAGGAAAGCTGGCTGTATAGAGACTGCTGCTTTTTGGGCTTGCGAGAAGCCGTGGCTCATTCATGTTTCCACAATCCTACACATGCTGCAGGATGACTCTGTGGGATCTAGTGAGTAATACCAACGTTCCTGTGCTCACAACAGTAGATCTGGTGATAGTATCAAAGAGTTTTGTGTTGGGTTGTGGGAGTCATGGAATCAGCTGGTTCTTTAAATCTCTAATTGTCTTACTAGTGATCCACAGGAAGCCCATGGCTGAGCAGCAAGGTAGCCACTCTATTAGTTATGCTGGTTTCTGAAAATAATTTTAAAAATAGAGGTAATGTTTATATAGTTGTGGTCTCCTCCTCCCTCTGCTTGGTAGGAGATGGTGTGGAAAAGTACTGTCCAGACAGCCCAGACCCTGGCATGCAGGCTCAGTGTGTGTTGGCTCCATCCCAGGAAGGGTAACGAGGTGTGTGGGACTGGGGAACAGTGCCTGCCTTCAGACCTTCCGTGACTCTCTGGTGACTGGATGTGGGATTCAACAGAGAGGCCATTAGCAATAGCCTCCAGAGCTGTAAAAGGTAAAAGAAACTCCTAACTTCAAGGGAGCTCATACCTAGGGCAGGTCTCTGGATGGCAAGTCAACAGGCATTTATTAAACATGGAGGAGGGAAATAAAAACAGGCTATGCTTGAGAAAACACTGGCCTTTTGAGGAGAAACTTCAGTCCAGGTACCTGCATATGCCTACAGGCCCAGCTCTTTGCCTTTTCCCCATGCTGCTTCCTAGACTGTACACACTCAGTTCTTTCGGATAGTCCTGGCATGGGTGATAACTCTGTTGGTAGATCATAAAAAGCCTACTTTTACTTTTTTTTATTACTTTGGTCTTGAGGAAATGCAACACTTACCTGGAAATGGCAGGTATTTATGTACGTGCATTTGATCTGCCTTAGAGGTAAAGTGGTGGGAAGGATCCTCTCCTCATAGCCGAGGTGATTATCAGTTATAATGCACAATCCCTGTGAAGTACAAAAAACAAAGAATAAACTTTGAATAACGAACAGTGCCTTTTTTTTGTCTTTTTTTTTTCCACAGGAGATTGTTGGCTCTTGGCTGCTATTGCCTCCCTCACCCTAAATGAAGAAATTCTGGCCCGTATTGTTCCCAAAGACCAGAGCTTCCAGGATAAATATGCAGGGATTTTCCACTTCCAGGTAGGTGGATAAGTAGCTTGCCAAGAGCTGGTGTGGCTGGCCATGTCTATGTGTGGTGTTTCCTGTAGCACTTTGAGGGACATAAAAGAGTCAGGCAGAAAAATGGACAAATCCAAGAAGGGTGTTGGTGATGGTGATGGGAGGAAGATGACCACTAACTAAAGAGCTGCAAGCAGGGGCTGTCTTTGTGCTCCTTCCTCCATTGGCACATCCAGCTGAGGACGTGCATCCGTGAACAGGGTTGGTGAAGATGACTGCAACAGGGTTTGCTTTTTCTCTAGGAAACTGATGTTAGCAGATGAATGTCCTGGTGACTTGAGTGCACAACATGGGGCAGTGACGAGGAGTTTGTGCTCTCTTTCCAGTTCTGGCAGTATGGGGAGTGGGTGGACGTCGTGGTGGATGACAGGCTGCCCACCAAGAACGGGGAGCTGCTCTTCGTGCACTCGGCAGAGGGCAGTGAGTTCTGGAGTGCGCTGCTGGAGAAGGCCTATGCCAAGTGAGTCAAAGCCAGGGCAGCCCTGCTGGGGCAAGGGACACTGCTTTCACACCTCTCAAATCCCTCATAGCCTATGCTTTCCTGTAGCATCCTCAGCTGCAATGGTACTGTGCATTTTAAATGCCTGCCTGATTATTACCCTGTAAAAATTCTAGGGTATGGCTGCTTCTTGGCTGCTTCTTAACTGCTTCTGTGGCAGCTTTAATAAAGCTCTGCCAACAGATGCTGAAGACCAGTAGTCAAGAGTACTGGTTTTGCTGCTAGCCAGGAAAAACAGCTCCTACATTTCATGGTAATGTTATTCCTAGAGTGCTGTCTTCTGTCACTGCGGCCTGGGAAACTCCATTTCAGGTGCTCTTTGCATCTGTGAGGGCTTGCAGCTGCAGTGCTTCAGCATGCAAAGTACACCAGTCCACATGTCTGGGTCTCTGTTCAAGATAAAGATGCTCATCTGAATTTCCAGTTTTGGTATGGTCAGGGAGGAATTCTGCCATCTAACATCGTTATTTTCAAATGGCTAAGAAACTGAGCTGTTTTCAGTCAGCTGAAAATTAGACCCATGATTGTTAAAGGAATTAAAAGACTGTGGAACTAGAGAGGTAAATTGTTGGATCTTGATTTTTCTAATACTATTTTTTCTTCAAGTGTTGTCCATGATTTTTGTTATTGATATGACTGAACCTACAATCTGTCTACATGATTGTATAAGACTTTATGCTGGCCTTTGCAAGTATAGAGGTCTAAGAAGAAAAGCTAAATGAGAGGTGCATTTATAGCTACTGTTGATGCTCTTGAAAGCAGAAATACTGTGACAGTTGGCACAACTCAGTGCCTTCCTCCAAGAGAAAAGGAGAATAGGGAACCTGATAGTTGTGTCTGTGAGAAGAGGAAAACAGGGAGCCTGATGGTTGTGTGTGTCCCCTTTCATGCAGGCTGAACGGTTCTTATGAGTCTCTCTCTGGTGGCACCACGACTGAAGGCTTTGAAGACTTCACTGGTGGAATTGCAGAATGGTATGAGCTGCAGAAGGCACCACCCAACCTCTTCAAAATCATTCAGAAGGCACTTCAGAAAGGCTCTCTCCTCGGCTGCTCCATTGACGTGAGTTAGCAGGCTTATTGCTGGACGCTCTGCTCTTGCTGTGCGTGCAGGCAGATCTGGGATGGACCTGTGCTCCATCGACAGGAGATGCACAAAGGTTGCTGGCCCTCTCTGCCTCTGGTTCTCTGCTCTCCCAATGACCCAACAGTGTGGCACAGACCTGTGCTTTTCTGGGGTGTCACATCTCAAAATAGGTTGAAATCAAAATAGGTTGACTTCATGCAAAAAAACTCAATGCCTCCAATGTTTTTTTGTTTGAGACTTAATTTTTTTTGCTGTTTCATAGGTAGCAAACTCATTAGGCATCCTGGTGTATATCTTAATAAGAAAGCCTGTAGCTTAGCAGCAGGTTGATACAAGCTGAGGTGGCAACCTCCACCCTTGCCATAGCCTGTTTGGTACACAAATTGTACTGAAATGTTTATAAAAAATCTAAGCTCTGCACTTGAAGCAGAGAGGCTTAGACTGTTGCCAGTCCTTTAAAAGTCTTTATGGGAAAACACATCCCCAAAAGCTGAACCTGCACCAGAAGGAAAAGAGTAGTTTTGGCCCTGCCTGCAAGAATTTAGCATCACTTGTAGCCTCACTGTTATTATTATAATCACGCTACACTCAAAGCAGATTACATCTTAGTTATGTCTAAAGAGAAGGTAAACTGTTTACCAGGACCCTATTCATAACAAACTCAAGCGTTTCCTCCCAATTTTTAGGTTAAATCAGAGTTACAGAAGAAAGCTTCACAGCAGGGAAAGTACTTGGTTAATGTCTGCATACAAATTTACAGCATTTTTGAGGCCTGTATTAGTAGTTTGCATTTAGATAAGAATCCGACATCAGGACTTTTGCCCCAGAATGGTACACATCTTGTTGAAGGTGGCACGAAGTAGATCACAGTATCACAATATCATAAGGTTGGAAAGGACCTCTGAGATCAACAAGTCCAACCTATAACCCAACACTAACACCAACACTAACACCAACCATCATCTAAACCATGGCACTCAGTGCCACATCCAATCTCCCCTTAAACACCTCCAGGGTCGGCGACTCCACCCCCTCCCTGGGCAGCTCATTCCAATGGCCAATCACCCTTTCAGTGAAGAATTTCTTCCTCACATCAAGCCTAAACTTTCCCTGACGAAGCTTGAGTCCATGCCCTCTAGTTCTGTCACTGGTCACCTGAGAGAAGAGACCAACCCCTGCCTGACTACAGCCTCCTTTTAGGTAGTTGTAGAGAGCAATGAGGTCTCCCCTGAGCCTCCTCTTCTTCAGACTAAACAGCCCCAACTCCCTCAGTCGCTCCTCGTAGGGCTTGTGCTCCAGCCCCTTCACCATCTTCGTTGCCCTCTTCTGAACACATTCCAGTATCCTGACATCTTTCCCAAACTGGGGGGCCCAGAACTGTACACAATATTCCAGATGAGGCCTGACCAGTGCCGAGTACAGGGGGACGATAACTTCTCTGGTCCTGCTCACCACACTATTCCTGATGCAGGCCAGAATGCCATTGGCCTTCTTGGTCACCTGGGCACACTGCTGGCTCATGTTGAGCTTCCTGTCAACCAGCACTCCCAGGTCCTTTTCTGCCTGACTCCTCTCCAGCCACTCTGTCCCCAGTCTGTAGCTCTGCATGGGATTGTTGTGTCCAAAATGAAGTACCCGACATTTGGACTTATTAAACATCATCCCATTGGAATCGGCCCATCTCTCCAGTCTGTCCAGGTCCCTCTGTAGGGCCATCCTACCCTCTAACAGATCAACCCTTCCTCCCAGCTTGGTATCATCTGCAAACTTGCTGATGATGGACTCAATCCCCTCATCCAGATCATCAATAAAGATATTAAACAGGACCGGACCCAACACCGATCCCTGAGGAACAATAGATGTATTCTTTTGTTGATAAGTGCTGACACTTTCTGTCACTTACTATTAGTGAGTTTAGCCTTTGAAAAATCGTGGAAAATCTTTTCTCACCTTCTATCAGAGAAACAGAGACACAGAAGTTAAGCGTCACACGGGGAGTGCGCTGCGGGCAATATTAGGGAATGAATTGACAGCAGGAATACTGCCTGCTTGATGCCACCCTCTCTTTTTATTAAGCTTCAGATATGCTTGTTTAAAGATCACACACTTTCTGAAATGGTGGGAAAGCCACAGTAAGCAGGTTTCATAAAGTTTTAAGTATCTTCAGTGTAAGATATTGAGCAGTCACTTTCTAGCAAAAAGTGGGTTTTCCCTGCAGTGTTTGTACCCCAGACTGCCCAAGTATTCTAAATGCCCTGAAACAGTGAGAGGGTGATACGCCTTCAGGTATGAATGGCATTCAAAGTGCAGCCTTTTCTCTTACTTCTCTGTGTGGCAGGTCCTAGGGTGGGGGTGCTGGTGAAAGGAAGCTGTTCCCACCCCGCTGTAGAACCAAAAAGGGTGCTGTGACCCCAAAGCAAAGGGCTGGAGCTTGCTGGACCTGTGTGTGATCCCCAGTCATTCCCAGGCAGCCTCAAGCCAGTCATCCCTTGTGTTCCTCTTGGTCCCTTTGAGGACACGGAGTTCATCATGTGTGTTCTCTTTGTACAGCGTTTGGAGATGCAGGAGACAATGTGCACTGCACCAAGTGTTTCAGAGCCAGGGGCGAGCTTTTCAGTACAGGGCTTCTGATGTGCACCCCATGCAACAAACATGGGCCCTGGGACTCCAGCACTGCCACATGTGTTGCTGTTCCTACTCCCCACTCTGTCACACAGATCCCTCTCATTGCCTATGTGCAGCAGCTAAACCACCCCATGACTCCCAGAGAGTCTAAATCTCCATTGGAGGGGGAAGCTTTGCTCCATTGGATCCCTTTTTGCACAGGAAAGCCACGCTCACCAACTTTCTTCACTCCTCCAGATCACCAGTGCAGCAGAGACGGAGGCAGTCACTTCCCAGAAGCTGGTGAAGGGACACGCGTACTCAGTCACCGGGGCAGAGGAGGTAGGTGTGCTTCTACGAAGGGGTGAAATGCAGTGAGCTTTGTGTGTATCCCTCCTTGTGCCACAGCAGCCACAAATTTATCTTCAGCCTGGCAAGTTCTTCAGTCACATCAGTTTCATCAAATCAGATTTTTATTCCCTTTTTTCTGAATTACTTGGCATGTTTTGGATTAACAGAAATTTGACTTACTGGGAATTTGACCAACCTTCCTCTTTTTTTTCTATAAGCACTGCTATTTCTTAGTGAGTGGGGCCTCTGTGTGGAGGTCACACTACTCTCTGCTGGTCACACATTTCTGTATAGCAGGCAGCACTGTACCTTAAACACACAGCAAGATGTGTGAGAGGCACGTGCAAAGCAAAAAAATATAAGTATTGTCCCTTAAATGCCTGCTGAACAGCACCTTTTGGCATGAAGTTCAAACACAAGGTACCTGTCCGAGAGCAGGTGACTGGCAAAGGTAAGGCAGCTCATTCCTCAAATTAGTACCATGTGTTTCCCCTAAATACTGGATGTTCCCAGTGAAATGTGTACAGCTTTGCTTGGCCTGGTCTCTGTGTGCACAGAGATCAGCTGATAACAAGCCTGGGCCTTGGTGCAGTGTGAGGAGAGGCTGATGCTGCTGCACTATGGGCACGTGTATGGTCAGAGGGCTTGTGGCCAGGTTGAGTCTCCCATCTTTTGTAACAGGCTCATCTTCTGTATAGGGAGGGTGGGAAAAGGCATTTGAATGTGAAAAGGCAGTTTATACATAGGTAATGCCTTTAGAGAAAGATCCCATTATACCTGATTTTTGGCAGTCCTGTAGCAGCTTTATGTTCTTTTTGCTTGAAATCCTATCAGAGGTGATTTTTTCAGTGTCACAAACCAGACATTTTTGATATCATGAGCTTTGATTTGTGCATCATGCTGAAAGGCTTCCTGGGACAAGCTTGAGTGTGTGGAGCTCATTCAAAATCAGTTTGACTTCATGGCAAACACCAGATGAGTGTATTTGTGTATACACGCTTTCATGTTTGTGTAGCACTGAGGTACTTACTCTATCATGTCCTTTAATTCCCATAGAAAAGGTGGAAGGGAATGCATTGCTGAGTCCCTGGGTAACTCTCCATACACTTCTGATCCCATCAGGTGAATTTCCGAGGAACGATGCAGAAGCTGATCAGAATCCGAAATCCCTGGGGGGAAGTGGAGTGGACTGGAAAATGGAATGACAAGTGAGTGGATGGCTTGCACGTTTCCCACAGGCTTTTACTGGAGGGGTATGATCGTGCTGTCACCTGTCTTCTCCCTACCTCAAATTCTTTTTTAAGTCCCATCTGGATGTGATGTTTGCTCTGAGCTGCTGAAAAGAAGCATCCCACCACTGACTGTCATCTCCCACGTCAATATCAAATACAAACACCTGCCTTCGTGTAAGTGGCAGTGATTTGGGTGGTGGTTCCTACAAGCCTCTCTGCAGTTTTTCCTTCTGCCTAGGTTCAGTGATGAGCTTCTGGAAACTTGCTTTCTAAAAGGGCTTTAAAAGTCCATTTCTGTTGTTAGCAATGAAAGCTGGAGTTTACTCACTTCTGAGTTTGGGCAGTGTTTATTCTGGATCTTGCTTTTTTTCTAAAATAAAACTCTGTCTTGGTCAAGGCATTAGCACTTTCTGCAAATAAAACTGTTTCTGTCCATGGCCTGGACATTTAAGAAATGAGGTATTGAATATTCCAGGTCCCTGTGTTTTAGTTCTGCTGTGGTTTGAGAGCCCTGGATCTGCTGTTGGCAGGATGTAGTGGAGTCCTGCAATTGCTTGGAGCTATAAGGAAGTGAAGTTATCGTGCCAGAACAGCTACATAAGGGTTTGAACTTTACCATACCCTGTAGATGATGTGGGGTTGTCTTTCAGCTGCCCGAACTGGAGCGGCGTTGACCCTGAGGTGCGGGAGAGGCTGATCAGGAGACATGAAGATGGGGAATTTTGGTAAGTAGCATTGGGTTTCCATCCAGGCTGAAGGAAATGTCTTTTCTGCTTTTTTTCACTCGAAGTAACCACTCCCAGTACATTCTCCAAGGTAAGTGAGCAAATTCACCCCAAAACCTAGTGCTAAATCACAGTGGGAGAGAGGGAGGGTAGACAAGGCAGTCATCTATCCTAAGGAGATGTTGCCTATGGCATTGCCTCCCACAGGATGGCGTTCAATGACTTCTTGAGACATTACTCCCGCCTAGAGATCTGCAACCTGACTCCAGATACCCTGGCAAGCGACAGGTACAAGAAGTGGAGCCTGCTGAAGCTGGATGGGAACTGGAGGCGAGGAGCCACTGCAGGGGGCTGCAGAAATTACCCGAGTAAGAGCGTGCGGTCAGCACTCAGATGGAGAAACCCTTTGTACTCATCCACTTGTACTTTCTCTGGGAGCTTCTTCTGTGGGAGCTGGTTTGGGGTGGCCTATGGAGGAGGTTGTACCTGGGATTTCCAGGACTGAGGTCCAGAAAGTACAAGGGTTTGGGAAACGTGGCTCCCTGAGGGTCTGGTTGTGGTTGTTAAATTGTGCTGGGAGGAGTGTTAGTTTTTCCTTCTCACAGCAGATTTTTGGAAGCCAGAGCCTCATCTGTCCTAGCATACATGTATATATCAGCACAGTTGCTTTCAAAGAAGCCTCTGAGCATTTTGCATAAACCTACTTCCTAGACACTTTCTGGACAAATCCACAGTATTTAATTAAGCTGGAGGAAGAAGATGAGGATCCTGATGATCCTGAGAGGGGCTGCACTTTCATCGTTGGCCTGATTCAGAAGCACCGGCGGAAGCAGAGAAAGATGGGAGAAGACATGCACACCATTGGCTTTGCGATTTATGAGGCAAGTAAGGCAGCATAAGTGCATGGGAGTAAAAGGAAAATGCACTCTAAATAGGGTACTGCAGTTCTCATATTGGGCTTCTATCAAAACTCAGCCAGGTTGAGTTGGACACCAGCTGCAGCATGGAAAATTCCACTTAGATGTTTAGAAAACTGTCCTCCAAAACACAGCAGTCAAGCACAGGAACGGGTACCCAGGGAGATGATGGAATCTGTGTTCTTGGAGATATTCAGACCTAAGTTGGACGAAGCCCTGAGCAATGTTGTTAACTTTGGTATTGGCCCTGCTTTGAGTAGGAGGTTGGACCAGATGACCTACAGAGGCCCCTTCCCACCACTAACTGTGCTTCTAAAGAGGCAGAAAAACGATTTAAAAAATAAAAATCAAATGTGCAGAAGTCTCCCCTTCAGCTGTCAGGCTGTGGTGAAAAGCAACAGAATGAGAGCAGCCATAGTAGGGATGTCATGCTAGCTGGGACACTTGAACTGGCTGGGGGAGTGTGAACCCAGCAGCAGGACCAGCAAAAACACGTGTAAAACTCCTCCTGCTGAATGAAGGGTCAGAGATTTGTCTATAGTAACTCCTGAAGTAGGACATTTTGTACAGAGCTGCAGAGTGGCCACGCTTAACTGGCAGTGAAAATAGGAATAATAGTCTTGCCTGCAGGTTGCTCTGTAACTGCAGGCAAAATGTACCACTGCTTGCTTTCTCAATACCCTGGCTTTGGAAAAGCTTGTCAGAGTATCTGAGTAAGGTTTAAAGCAAAGCTAGTGCTCCTGAACATATAAGGAAGCAGAAAACTGCATTATTGTCATGCTCAGCCCTGCCTCCTCTGCAGGTGGAGGGGTCGGGGGGCAGGAGGGTGAAAGAGAAGGTGCAAAGAAATAGTAAAGAAACTGAGTATACAAAAACTGTCACTGAGTGTTCCTAGGCCAGCCCAAAGAGATCGCAGTGGGCCACAGAGGAGACAGTTGACAGGAAAACAAAACCAGCCTGGCTGCTTCTGTGCCCATACTGCCCTGGGTGAGCTCTACTTGTCTCCAGGGTGGAACTGGGAGCTGAGTGGTCAGCAGTCAGGAGGCATGGGCTCAGCACTCATGTTCCCCCTTGGGCTGACTTTTCCAAGAGTGTGGATGTACCCGCTACCCAACAGTGAAAAGAAGCAGCCCTGGAGCTGCTACTCAACAAGCAAATAACTCTCTGCTTTTTTCCTTGCAGGTGCCTCCAGAGGTATGTAGAGAACGTGTTCTGGTCAAGGTGCAGAGTTGGGGCTGAATGGCTTTTGGGAAGAAGCAGTTCAGAAGATCCTCCTTCACTGCAGGACGATATTGACTGTACAGAATCTAAAGTTGGAGGCTATTTATTCTGGAAGGGAGCTTAAGACCATGTTGTGTTTTCAGTGTCTTGGGTTGGGATAAGAGCTGTCTGTATTGCAAAAACTCGTCAAAGCTGCTTTTCCACGGGTCTTCTCCCATCCCAGACCCACACCTGCTACCTCAGAGCATAGCTGCTTTTCTCAGGTTTGCACAGAGTTCATATTTGACATGCAACTAATATTCCAAGGAGGTGTTTACTTTCATTGCCCTAAGCCAGGGATGTCAAACTCATGGCCCGTGGGCCAAATCCGTCCCTCCACCTTGTTTCACCTGGCCTTGCACCTTGTTTCCACCCTGTGGCAGCTCTGAGCTCCTTGCCCCTGCGCTCCTGCCAGCGCCACTCGTGTGCAGCGTGTGATGCGCGTTACGCTGCAGGAGCAGGAGAAAGGCAGGAGCTGTGAGATTGACACCCCTGCTCTAAGCACTGTCTTTATTTGTTCCTCTCTGTTTCTTCCTCCAGGTAGCTAATAGCATGTCCCAGGGATCAGAGAGGGGTGCGCAATGCAGTGATGCCTGTGCAATACGAGGCAGGGATGCAGATGCCTCTGAGTTGTTGCTCCTCAGAGGAATGAGTGCAGTTGAGCAAAATGCCAAGATAACCTTACAGGGCTTGCTGTACCTGCAAGGGTGCATGCAAAGCAGCTGAGGCACCTTGCAGCTCCTGAGGCTGTGCTCAAACCAGCTGCTGTTATGTAGAATATGGTTTCATCAGGAAATGGTGCTACCAGTTAATTAGATTTCCTATATATCTTTTGAATGCCTTATCAGAGCTCTGTCAGCTGCTCAGCTCTTGCCTAGTGGTCCAAAAACCTGATTTCCATAAAAAAAGAGACTGTAGCTACGGTGTTGTGAATTTTATTTTCCCTTCAAAAGTGGAATTTTATCTCCCACCACGGCATCAGGTCTGACAGGTTTTGCATTCTTAAAAATCTGGGATGACAGGAAGGGGGAGTTTTCTGAACATGCACGTTCCTGATATTTGCTTCTAGATCTGAGATAGCCCACCTGTAAGACCCTGTGCAGAAGAGTTTGTTCTGAAAGAGGCTGCATTCCAAGTATGCTTTTATAAGATGTAATGTTTGTTTTGTTCTTGGAGGCCTCTAAGCAGGCGCTCTGCCTTAAGGCAACCTGACCTCGGAGGCAGAGCTGAGCTGCAGTCCCCTTGTGGCACTGGCTCTGGAGGCCAGATGGACACGGCTCGTAAAGCTTTAAAGAAAAATGGAAAAAGAAGATGTCTTCACAAACTGTTCATCATCTGGGAGTGCTGGTTGACAGGAAGCTCAACATGAGCCAGCAGCGTGCCCAGGTGGCCAAGAAGGCCAATGGCATCCTGGCCTGCATCAGGAATAGTGTGGCCAGCAGGACCAGAGAAGTTATTGTCCCCCTGTACTCGGCACTGGTCAGGCCTCATCTGGAATATTGTGTGCAGTTCTGGCCCCCCCAGTTTGGGAAAGATGTCAGGATACTGGAATGTGTTCAGAATAGGGCAACGAAGATGGTGAAGGGGCTGGAGCACAAGCCCTATGAGGAGCGACTGAGGGAGTTGGGGCTGTTTAGTCTGAAGAAGAGGAGGCTCAGGGGAGACCTCATTGCTCTCTACAACTACCTGAAAGGAGGTTGTAGTCGGTCAGGGGTTGGTCTCTTCTCTCAGGTGACCAGTGACAGAACTAGAGGGCATGGACTCAAGCTTCGTCAGGGAAAGTTTAGGCTTGATGTGAGGAAGAAGTTCTTCACTGAAAGGGTGATTGGCCATTGGAATGCGCTGCCCAGGGAGGGGGTGGAGTCACCGACCCTGGAGGTGTTTAAGGGGAGATTGGATGTGGCACTGAGTGCCATGATTTAGATGATGGTTGGTGTTAGTGTTGGGTTATAGGTTGGACTTGATGATCTCAGAGGTCCTTTCCAACCTTGTGATACTGTGATAAAAGCATGACCCAAACAATTTCTTGAAATGATCTGCAAAATACATTTGCACCAAAGGTCAGCAGTGCTGTGGTGGGATGCACCTGCCCCCTTAATCTTCTCTCTTTTTGTTCTGTTGAACAGATATCTTTTTTCCCCCTATACATAACTAATTGTTGTATTTATTATATTTTTAATTTATAAATGCAAACTGTTGGGGTTTTTAACTACTTCCTTTGTTTTTCATAAGTTTTCTGGCCAGACAAATATTCATCTGAGCAAAAACTTTTTCCTGACCAACAAAGCAAGAGAAAGATCAAACACCTTCATCAACCTTCGAGAAGTGCTGAACCGGTTCAAGCTTCCTGCAGGAGAATACATCATCGTGCCTTCTACCTTTGAACCCAACAAGAATGGGGATTTCTGTCTGCGAGTCTTCTCTGAAAAAAATGCCAACTCCACGTATGTAGGGGTTTTGTAGCCTTGTAGGAGTGTGGGCACATAGGTGCTCTTTGGTCCTTCTCGCAGGCATGGAAGGATGGAGCAGCACAGGGCTGGGTACATCAGCTTCTCCCAGGGAGTGGGAACGGGGATGTGTGATATAATAATTAATAATAATAATAATAATGATGATGTTATTACTATTACTACTAATACTACTGCTCGCCCTACCTGGGCAGACATTTTTAGTTATTCTGCTGTAGGCAGCTGGATGCCACAGCCACGTTGGTCTCTGGAGAGGAGAAAGCCCCAAAGAGCAGCAGGCTGGGTTCTCCGCTTGTGAAACAGAAATGTGTGTGCTTTCAGCTATGCAGGAACACACTGATTGCAATAATTGATCATGCATCTTTCTGGAAAAAGATTCAAGATACTTGCTCAACCAAACAGTGCCTTTGGTGAAATTAAAATGGGGTTTAATGGAGATGGCTCCAACCACACTGTTAGCTGTGAAGCCGTGAAAAAATTTGAACATGCCACATATTAAAGAGCAACCGGGCTAAGGCCTTGGGAAGGGGTGTGGGAACTTTCGTATTGATTTCCCTAATTCAAGGCAACCAAAACATTTCTGCTGTTGTGTAATCTTTCATTACATATTTCTGTAGCAGTGAGAATACTGGGATGTTGGTTGTGTGAAGGCACGTTCAGCTTTTCACAGGCTTTTAGCAGTGCTTATGCACTGTCTGGAGGTGTGATGCTCCCACAGCAGCTGAGGGACAGCGTTAAACCCTTCTCCCAGTCTGGCACATCTGAATGACTTCAATGCTCATCTTTTTTTTCTATTTTAAGGAAAAAAAAGAAGGAGGAAAAAATGTGATTAGGTAAAGTTTGATTTGCACCCAAGAGGCTGGTCCTGGGCTAAGGTCTGTAGGGAGTGGCATAAAGTAACCCAAAGCGTTATATATGACCCAAAATGTGGCTCTGCAGGACATTGCACGGTTTGTAATGTGTTTTGAAACTCCTGTTGCCATACCTGGCAAAATATTGCATTCACCAGCGATATGCAGTGTCTGTGGCTGATTAATCCAGTAACTTTTGAACACTCATCATTATTTCCATAATTTAAAGAATCTCTCTTTAACTGAAACTTGAAGGAAGGGCATCAGAAAAGTGACTTGCTTTGCTTTTAATATTGTTTTCTTTATTTTTATAGGGTTATAGATGATGAAATTGAGGCCAATTTTGAAGAGGTATATCTTAACTTAAATGTTTTAAACGGAGATAATTTTGTAGTAAATAAGTGGGGTCTGTTCCCTGTGCAGAGCAGTGTTTTTCTATAGCATTAGCAACTTTTGTCCCACTTTGTAAACAGATCTCTCAGTTTCCATAGCTGAATGTCCAGCAGATGGAAGCATCAAAAGCAATTATGGAAATGTGTTGTCTTTTGTCCAGAATGGTGAGCTTGGGCAGAGTTAACTGGAGCCATGGGAAATTCTCTTTGCTCTCCAGGAATCCAGGATTGCAGCCCTTTAGCCATAGGACTGTGTTTGCCTGCAATGTTGTTTCCATGAGTAGTGGCTTGCTCTGTGTTTAGTCTTGCTGAATGTGTTTCACCTGCTAATGCATCTATCACTCTGTGTGATTTCTTTTTTCCTTTTTCTTTTTTTCCAAGATGAGAACTTACATTTGGCTTTCTTGTCTTTAAATGAAGACAGCTAGTCCAACACTGGTAGCAGCAGCAGCAACAGCAGTGAAGTTCTGAGTTTGATTGTGATTTTTTTTTTTTTAATAAAATAAATAGTTGTGAAAAGTTTTTGGTGGTAAAAGCCATTGCAAAAGTTCTTAACTCCTGCAGTTTTTGCAACACCAGCATTTTGAGGCAACCCTGAAAATAAAAATTATTAAATTCAAAGTAAAAGTACATTCAACTTTGCCATTTATGTCGTGTTTTACTAGGGACAGGGAAATGCATGGAAGTCCTTCTCAGGCAGGAAAGTTCCTCCTTTCTATATTCTCTGGTTTTATCTTCTAGACCGAGATCAGTGAAGATGACATCGAACCCAGCTTTAAAAAGCTTTTTGGACAGCTAGCAGGAAGTGTGAGTATTGTTTTATTAAGGACTTTCCCAGTCACCCATGTTACTGGGAAGAGAGACGCCTGCCCCAGGATGGAGTTTGGTTACTGAGCTGTGTCAGATCTCTGGTGTGTGCACAACTCTGTGTAGATGCCTGTTGGCATACACAGTGGATTTGTGAGCATGCCTGGCCAAAAATCTCTACTCTTTTGGAGCTGTAGGCTTGACTTTTATTTCTGCAGGTCCCTAATTTTGTCCTTTGAGCACAGCACTTGGTGCAGGTGCATGGGTCCTTCTGGGAGATAATGAGGGCTGGGCCGTGCCTTCTCCCCAGGCTGCTGTCTCCTGCCTGAGGGCTCGGGCAGACCCCACGGCCGGGCCTGCTGACACACACAGAAGGGCTGCGCTGCTGGGACTCAGTGGTGCTACTGGGAATGGGTGGTGGGGAAATTTGAACTCCAAGCGATGTCTGAACTTGGCCAACTCGCTCAAAGGAGCAGGAGGCTGCTTGTGAGTTGGTGTCTGCAACTCACCATGAAAACTTTGTTTTCTTCTTTCCTGCAGGATGCAGAGATCTCCGCCTTCGAACTGCGCAACATCTTGAATAAAATTCTGGCTAAACGTAAGTACCTTCCTCCAGCTGCCTCTTCAGTCGGCCACCAGCAGGTTTCCAGCATGAGAGCACAGAGCACACCACTGACCTTGGCAGAGGCAAACTCCTGGGCTCTGCCTCAGACGTGTGGCTTGGCTCTCCATGTGGACATGCAATCTTTGCTCCTTCAGGGAGCTGGGAAAACGCTGAGGCTGTGCCTGCACTGAAGGTGTGTTTCACAGGACGTGTGCTTTATGGGTGTGTATGGGTGCCTTTTATCCCAGGATCTGGGAGCTGACGGCCAGAAAGATGGATGGATTTGATTAATGCCCGATAATAATTAAGAGAAGGTATTGCTGCTACTTTAGTACTGAACCACTCAGGATTCAAACAGTAGCCCAGCCAGTGGTCTGGGGTATCACTGAGGAGGAGGAGAAACTTTGAAATTCTGAGCTTCTTTTTCTGTGAAGAGCATGGCTCTGCATTATTTTCCTTTCCGTTCAACACTGCTCAAGAAATAAGTGCTTGGAGAAATAAGCGTCTCTCTAATTTCCAAAGTGAAATCTCAGTCAGGTAACCAGGACTGTGTTGTGTGTCTGTGTGCTCCACCCAGTTAGCAATGGTGCATTGCTGGCTACCAAGCTTGATTTTATTTTCTTCCACTGCATGAAGCCACTTATCACTGACTTCCCTAGGTCAGGAGTCCCCATTGCCCAACAAAGCCCACCCTTGTCATTGCAGGCAGACAATAAGAGCAGGAAAGCTTTATCTCTGTCTCTTGCTTCTGTATCACACCTACCAAATAGCCTAAATGGGCTGTTTGCTTGTGGGAACATCACAGGTAACTTTCACCCCAAGATTCTTTGTCAGTTGTTTAGCTTGGAGAAGAAGAGGCTTGGAGAACAGGAGGCTGAGGGGAGACTCATCGCTGTCTGCAGCTGCCTGAAAGGAGGCTGTGGCAGAGCGAGTGTTGATCTCTTCTCTCAAGTGACAGGTGATAGGACAAGAGGAAATGGCCAGAAGTTGCGCCAGGGGAGGTTCAGACTGGATATTGGGAAGCATTTCTGTACCAAAAGGGTGGTCAGGCACTGGAACAGCTGCCCAGGGAGGTGGTTGAGTCACCATCCCTGGAGGGGTTTCAAAAATGGGTAGATGAGTTTTTGAGGGACATGGTTTAGCGGATGATGGGTGTGGTTGGACTTGATGATCTCAAAGGTCTTTTCCAACTGGAAGATTCTATGATTCTATGATGATTCAGTTGCAATGGAAGCCACCTATTGGCAACAAACAGGGGGAGCAGGAAGCCATTGTGCAGCAGGATAGCTATGACTTAGTTGCCATCAGAGAAACATGGTGGGATGACTCTCCTGGCTGGAGTGCTGCAGTGATGGCTATAAGCTCTTGAGAAGGGATCAGCAAGAAAGAAGAGGTAATGGGAGGTAGCTCTGTATGTTAGGAAGAGTTTTGATTGTATAGAGCTCAGTGATTGTGATTGTAAGATTCAGTGCTTATGGGTAGGAATGAAGGGGAAGGCCAACAAAGCAGGTATCCTGCTTGGAGTCTCTTATAGACAACCCAACCTTGGACAAGGAGGTAGATGAAGCATTCTATAAAGCAGCTTGCAGAAGTCTCGCAGTCATTAGCCCTTCTTCTCATGAGGGACTTCAACTTACCAGACATCAGCTGGAAATACAATACAGCAGAGAGGAAACAGTCTAGGAGGTTCCTGGAGTGTGTGGGAAAGACCTTCCTGACACAGCCTACCAGGGGAGGTGCCTTGCTTGACCTGCTGTTTACAATCAGAAGGACAGTTGGGAGATGTGGTGGTCAAAGGCCGTCTTGGGCTTAGTGACCATGGATAGAGTTCTTGATTCTCGATGAAGTAAGGAAGGGGGGGTCTGTTCAGGACACTAACTGGGAGATTCCTTTGGAAGGCACTCCTGAAGGGCAAATGGGTCCAGGAAGGCTGGATGTTCTTCAAGAAGGAAGTCTTAAAGGCACAGGAGCAGCTTGTCTCCACGTACCCTAAGACAAACTAGCAGGGAAGACGACTGGCCTGGATGAACAGGAAGCTGTTGCTGAGACTTGGGGGGGAAAAGGGGAGTTCACCACTTTTAGAAGAATGAGCAGCAACTGAAGAAAAGTACAGGGATCTCGTTAGGTCATACAGAGAGAGAATGAGAAAGGAAGAAGCCCAGCTAGAACTCAATCTGGCCACTGTTCTAAGGATAAAAAAAAAAAACATTTTTACAAATACATTAAGAAACAAAAAGAGAGCCAAGGAAAATCTCCATTCTTTATTGGATGCAGAGGGAGCATTGCCACCAAGAATGAGGAAAAGGCTGAGGTACTTAATGCCTTTGTCTCAATCTTAAATAGCCAGGGTATTCAGCCCCCTGAGCAGGAAGACAGGGCCACAGAGCAGAATACCTCCCCCCATAATCCAGGGGGAAGCAGTCAATGACCTGCTACACCATCTGGACACTCACAAATCCATGGAGCTGGTTGAGATCCACCCAAAAGTACTGAGGGAGCTGGTGGAGGAGCTTGCTAAGCCATTCTCCATTGTTTATCAGCAGTTCTGGTTAACTGGGAGGTCCCAGACGACTGGAGGCCTTCCAATGTGATACCCATCTCCAAGAAGGGACAGAAGGAGCATTTGGGGAACTATAGGCCTGTCAGCCTGACCTGGGTACCAGAGAAGATTATGGAGTGGTTCATCTTCAGTGCACTCACCAGGCATGTGCAGGACAACAAAGGGATCAGGCCCAGCCACCATGGGTTCATGAAAGGCAGGTCCTGCTTGACCAACCTGATCTCCTTCTGTGATCAGGTGACCCACCTAGTGGATGATGGAAACACTGTGGTTGTTGTCTACCTGGATTTCAGTAAAGTCTTTGACACTCTTTCCCACAGCATTCTTCTAGAGAAGCTGGCAGCTCATGGCTTGGACAAACTTGGACAAGCATACTCTCCACTTGTTAAAAAAACTGGCTGGATGACCGGGAACAGAGTAGCTGGTCACAAGAGCTGTTCCTCAGGGCTCAGTGTTGGTGCCAGACTTATTAAATATCTTTATCAATGACCTGGGTGAAGGTATTGAGCGCACCCTCAATAAGTTTGCAGGTGATACCAAATTGAGCAGGAGTGTTGATCTGCTCAAGGGTAGGAAGGCTCTACAGAGGGATCTGGACAGGCTAGATCAATGGGCTGAGGTGAATTCATGAGGTTTAACAAGGCCAAGTGCCAGGTCCTTCACTTAGGTCACAACAACCCCGTGCAACACTACAGGCTTGGGTATGAGTGACTGGAAAGTTGCCCGGTGGAAAATGACCTGGAGATGTTGGTTGACAGCCAGCTGAACGTGAGCCAGCAGGGTGAACAAGTGGCCAAGAAGGCCAGCAGCATCCTGGCTTGTATCAGAAATGGTGTGGCCAGCAGGACCAGGGAAGAGACTGTGCCCCTGTACTCAGCACTGGTGAGGCCACACCTTGAATACTGTGTTCAGTTTTGGGTCCCTCAGGTACAAGAAAGACATTGAGGTGTTGGAGTGTGTCCAGAGGAGGGTGGCAAAGCTGGTAAAGGGGCTGGAGAACAAGTCTTATGAGGAGTGGCTGAGGGAACTGGGGCTGTTTAGCCTGGAGAAAAGGAGGCTGAGGGGAGACCTTATCACTCTCTACAGCTGCCTGATAGGAGGTTGTGGTGAGGTTGGTGCTGGTCTCTTCTAGCAAGTAACAAGTGATATGCTAACAGGAAATGGCCTCAACTTGCATCAAGGGAGGTTTAGATTGGATATTAGGAAACATTACTGAAAGAGTGTTGAAGCATTGGAAAAGGTTGCCCAGGGAAGTGGAGTCTCCTTCTCTGGAGGTGTTCAAAAATGTGTAGATATGGTACTTTGGATATGGTTTGGTACATATAGAGCTGTTGGGCTGATGGTTGGACTTGTTGATCTTGGAGGTCTTTTCCAAACTTAATGATTCTATGAATGGCACGGAAGCAAATAAGGCTGATGTATATACACTAGTTACAGAGTTCATGAGCTATTTAGGAAGGTTGTGTGGTACAGCTCACAGTGATAATCCTGCTTTTGCTCTTTCTTTACAGGCCAAGATATTAAATCTGATGGTTTTAGTATTGAGACATGCAAAATAATGGTTGACCTGTTAGATGTATCCTTTAAGGCTGTTTCTAGACAGTACTCTTCTGCCTGTGCTGGTGAGCTGCTGCCTTTGCAGTGGTGAGTCCATACTGATGGGTTAGTGACTCCTGAGGTGAAGCTGGCTTTACCCTGGTTCCCCAATTAAAAATGGGATCCCTTGCTATTGCTGTGGACCATGGCACATGCATTCTCCCAGGCAGTGAGGAAAGTCTATTTGCATACAGGATGATCTGCTTCAAAGTCTTCCCAGCTCTTGCCTGTTCTGGTTTAGCTGGGTATAAAGTGATGTCTGTGCTGAGAAAAGGCACCTGGCTCTCAGCATGGTGTAGAGTGCCTTGGCTGTAGAGTTTGAACATTGCATTTCATTGTTTTGTTATCTGGCTGGAGTTATTAAGGGCACTCGAAAACCATGAGGATTTAGCAAATAGAAAATGAGGGAAATAAATACAGGAGCCAGAAAGTATGCTGGCTTTTTAGGAGCTTCTACTCCTAAAAGTAAGGCCAAAAGTGTAGGATGAAGGAGTGAAGTCTAAGAATAGTTGTGTTCAGCTTCTCTGTGCAGTGGGAATTGAATGGCATGGCCCGAAAAGGGAAAATTACAAACCCAGAATGATGCTCCGCTATAATTTTATTGTAAAATAGGGCAGTCCATAGGAACTCCTTAGTGGGTTTTGGGAGCAGTGCAATGACCGGGTTCTTTTGTTAGCTGTTTGTTCAAGATCTCCAAATAGCAACCCTGGTTGTGCCTTTTTCCTGTTTATAATCCAGAGTTAGGACTCATGCCCCTGTAACTGCAGATGTTGAAACAACGCTGCAGAACAAAATGGCATCATTGCGGCTGTTTTATACGCGTGTTGAAAAGATACGGAGCTGCCAAAGGAGCAGAAGGGGTTTGTGAACTGATAACAATTTAAATGAATCAATCAACATTGATTTAGAAAGACATCTTGGACAGCAATTGTCTGCTCCACTGGATGAGTCCTTTACAGACGACTTGCATCCTTTTCTTAAATACATTTTTAAGTATTAAGTCACAATTGCTCATGTAACTAACCCAACACAGGGAGGGCGAACCCTTTTCCTCCCTTCCCAAGAGCTTACCTTAACTCAAACAAGAATGATGGGAGTGGTAAACTGGGACTGAAGGAATTCCACACCCTCTGGACAAAGATTCAGAAATACCAGGTAAGACACAACTTTTGGGGAGAACATGCAGACTGATTTGCCTCATACAATGTATACAATCACACTTTGCAAAGCAGCAATTCTTGTTTCAGCTCAGGATGCATTCGTGTCTTGAGTCCCCCCAGGTTTTTTTCCTCTCAGAGTCCAGGGGTGCAGTGGCTTCAGCCCCAGGCAAAGGGCTGAAAGAGAGGCTGTCTCTCTTTTTTTGCTAGCTCTCTGAGCAGTTCTTGTTTTAAGATAAATATGTTTAGCCTTCCCACTTAATAGTGCTAGTTAACTGCTGCGTTAAAAAAGATTTACTTCCAAAGCTGCTTTTAGAGAAACCAGGGGATAAGGACCTAGTCCTTTGGACCAACATTGCAAACACTCCTAAGCAAGGTGCAGGCAGTATTTGAAAATGTTTGACTTCTGATGAAAGCCAAAACATGCTCTGAAATATTGACAAGTTTTGACTTTGGCTATTGTTTCCTGCAGAAAATTTACAGGGAAATTGATGTGGATCGATCTGGTACCATGAATTCTTATGAGATGAGGAGAGCGCTGGAAACAGCAGGTATTGGTACTGGTCTGTCTCTTTTTAGGATTATATCAGTTTCAAGCTGGGTTGGTAGTTGCTCAGTAGTCTTTATATCACTTGTAAGCTGAAAAATCCTGTGTTCCCAGAAGCTGCCACCTTGTCACTCTGGGAAGGACAATGAGCTGGAGCAATTGGCTGGGTTCCTTGGGAAATGAGAGTAGAAGTGTGAGAGCACACACAGCAGAAATAACACCCATGAGCTACCCACAACTTAAAAATCACTCCAATTACAGGAGGGGTGGTTGGGAGTTTCCAAATGGAGTAGATACTCTTAAATTTGAGAATTTAACTAAAAGTAACTAACTGAATTTCTAGTAGCATATAAAGTCAGGGGTTTTTTTTGCTGGTTTGAGCTTTTTGCATATTTTCTTTGTCATGGTCTTTTTAGAAATCCTTGACTCTGTATTTCTAGGGTTCAAATTGAACTGCCAGTTGCATCAAGTCATTGTGGCTCGTTTTGCTGATGAAGACCTCATCATTGACTTTGATAACTTTGTCCGGTGTTTGATTCGGCTGGAAACCTTGTTCAGTGAGTAGATGCTTTAATAGCCAGACTCTGTTCCTTTGTGTTCTCAAGTCCAGACAAGGATAAGTTACTTGGAAAACTTAGTACTAGAACCAAAGCAACTTCAAAGCTGAGCTATAAATTTGGCAACCGAGCCCACATGCTCCTCCTAGATCTAGGAATCAGCCTTTTAGTCCAGGCTGCTCAACTGGAGCCACGGTCTTCCATGCAAACAACTAAATATTTATACTGTTTTTTCTTAAAAATCAACCTAAACAGTTGTAGATTGACAAATAGTCTTAAAATTATAGACTGAACCATTAAAAACATTCAGTCTTGTTCTTGCACGCAAGCATGCAATGATTTTGTGTGGCCTTTTCTAATTTGGGGTGTAGACTGTTGTCAAATTTTAGATTGTGAAGCACAAGGAAGGGGAAGGCTTTCCAATTAGTTCCTATATTCAACTTTGCTCTTATCTGTCTACCACAGAGATGTTTAGAAAACTGGACACTGAAAACACTGGAACAATAGAATTGAACCTTGTTAATGTAAGTTCATTTAGCTCTAAAACAATTGTCTTTTTGTATGTGGGGGAGGAAAGGGTTAAACAGTAGATTGTCCTATTCCATTCTGACTGATTATGGCTGTTCATATGTATTTACCTATATACTGGATTTATATAGCTTGTATAATTTATAAGCAGTCTTACAAAAGGTTACCCTTTATTTAAATATGCACCTGCTTCACATTGTATTCTCTAACAAACGGGCCAGGTTACTTTAACCTGATGCCACTTTTGCTTGAATCATATACTCTGCTTCTTTCCTGCCTCTTCTGTCAACAGCAGGGTAAAATGTAGCTGCAGTAGTGACTCATGGCACTGACTGTGTCTGCTTTCTGCACCATGTGTGCCCTTGTAGAAAGGACTAAGTTAGGAGAAAACTATCCTCCTACACACATTTGACTTGCCTGTTACCTGAACGTAACTTACTCTGGACCTAAATGAGGAATGCACAGATCATCCCAAAAACCTTCCGACTTACAGGAGATATAAATTGAAATCATTCAGGAAAGATCCTAAAATTACTTCTATAACAATAGACTTCCATCCTCCTGCTAGAAATGAGAGCATGCATATTTGTCAGGTATTTGTACTAAACTTAACCTTGTGACATTTTCCTCTCTTTCTTTATAGTGGCTGTGCTTTACTGTCATTTGAGGCACTGACATCAACTCAAGCCACCTCAAAAAGAGCAACATCAGGTGAAGATAATCAAGCAAACACAGTAGTAGTATCCCAACATGAATGTGCCTTAACTTACGCACGATAAATTTTGCCTACAGTTATAAGGAGGAAAGAATTGTACTCTGCAACCTCATTTTATGGGTCTGACATTCTTTATCTAATACTATGTATACACCCTCTGTACAAAAGTTTTAATGAAGTAACTTCTGAAAATGCTGCTTTACTAATATCTTTGTATTCAAGGCACTTTACATGACTTCTGGAAGAAAGCTCATTATAGCCTGACAGTGTTTAATAAGTGCTCCACTCCATCCTGCGTATCTGAAACTAGAAAGGGGATGGCATTGCATATTTCTGAATACAGATGTTTGGTAAGATATGGGTCCCTCAGTATTATTCTGGTTAAATATTCTTTGAAGAATTTGAGTAGCAACTGCATGTTTGACCAATCTGAAGGATGTACCTTTCTCTCCTGACCATTGATGTGCCTGTAGCAGGAGGCTTTTGGCAACCACAGTCTTCTGAGAGAAAGTCCCTGCTCTCAGGTGGAATCTTGATTTCCTGTTATCTTATTTATCTTCCTTTGAAATACAAGAAAGTATTTTAATAAAAACAGTAGGAAAAAAGTTTGCAAGACTGTTACTCCTTATGCAAATAAGCACATATTTCTTAGATCTTAGAGAAAGAAGCAAATACTCCGTTTCTGAGAGCAAAAGTTCTGTGTGTTGACTTTTAAAGGGGAAAAATGGCATTCTGGAGCTGACTAGGCCCTGACAGACACTCTGGCTGTGTGTCAGTTAATGAAACACTAGATTGCCTGATACTTTATCTGACACCTTAAAAAATTAATGCTTGAAAAACTAAAGGTTTCCAAGAAAGGTAATTGATACTGTATACCCCATATACAACCTATAAAAACCATGTGTACATGAGCAGATTGCTGCTTCCAGGAGTTCTCACTACTGCTGATTTTTTACTTACCTGAGAAATTGTGTCCTCCCTTCCTAGAACTTCTTTTATTTATGGTCAACTTTTCAAAAAGCAGTAAGGACTTACATAGTAGGAACACGTGAGCCTGAAGTGTGAAGCAGAAGAACTGATCCTCTCTATTTAATAGTGTTCATTATCAAATGAATATTCCCAAATAGGTAGTTATAAAGGATAGTTCCATGGGAAAGCCTTTATTTGGAAAATACTTGGTACAAGTTCTTTTCTTAAGTATGTCCCTTAGCTTTTAAGGTTAATAAAGTTTATTTGCAATTAATAGATTCAGCTTAATATTAAATGCAGGAAGACTGTCTTGAACGAACTGTGGAGGAGGGGTTCAATTTAATACAGAAAGTAGTTGAATGTTAGCATAATGTAGAACAGCAGTGTCTTACTGTTAAGTTTCAGATGGTCTAATAGAAACTTGACACTAGAATACCCAGAGTTAAAGATTAAGAGGAGACAAAAGTTTAATTATCACAGTCAAGTAAAAACAAGTAAGTTGTCAAGGACTACAGGAAGTTTCTACACTTAGTTTTCGAAGTACAAAATACAATAAATACATGAGGCTCTTTGTAAAAAGAGGAATCTAAAACTACATTGTCAGTTACAACACATAATATTTGGAATACATGGAATCCTAAGATGCTACAGCATTTTTTAAAGTTATTGCTTAATGGATTCATCACATGGTTGTCACTGTTCAGATGCACTTCTGTTTAGCTTCATCCAAAGCGTTCTACTTCCTGCAATAAGCATTTAGGTGTTGTGCGTGTACTTTATTTTAATTTCTCCCATCTGGAAAAAGCCTGGACAAAGCCAAATCATCTGGTTACTGATGATTTCTTCAATGGTAACTTGAAACGGTCCTTGTAGGTAACACAGGAAAATGGGAAATGATTTTCTGCCGTGTTTGAAGAAATCAGAGTGGGTACTTGAACATAATGGCTTGTGTAGTCCAAAGGCAGCCTAATTTCATTTGCTTTAAGCATTATTTCATCTTGCAGAATGCCCTCATCCATTTGCTACTGCATCAATCCTTCATTTGTTTTCAAAGCTCATTCTTCATAGCTTCCAAATTACATTGTCATTGAAATAAGTCTCATGGTATTGGAACAAACACAAAATGATTCTTTTTGTAAGTCATCCATGATTAGTACTTCAAGAATCTGGCTTCTGTACTATTTCACGCCAAGCTTCTTTGTCTAGGTTTAATCCTTGGATACAGCTGAGGGTAAAATAGAAATGAGATTTAAAATTTTAGTGCTTTAAAAGGTTGCTTTTTTAAAGGGAAAAAAAAAAAAAAGAAAAACCTCTCTTTGGTGCTACAACTGTAATGTAATAGTACCAAAACCATGGTTATAAAACACCCAGAGCACTAACAAATGTAACTTTAGCCTTCTTAGGCAAGCTTAAAAAGTACTAACCATTTCAGTACAAAAGGAAGGCATTGAAAAGCATATAATTGAGTACCTTCAGCTCTACCCAGCTGGATGGGCTGGGAAAAGCATGTGGTTTTGTAAGGTAAGAGATTTTTGTGTTGTGAACTATGGGATTTTTCCCTGTATTATAAAGGAAATAGAGAGGTATTAAAATCTGGTTTGCTTTTTCTTTCTTACTGCCTATCAGCCTTTACAGATCTGTAGCTTTGAGCAAGCTACAAACATCTGGCTGTATAAGGACCATGGAGCTGTAATTTAGTTGGTTGATAGCAGGTGGCCAGTTTAAATTCACTTAACTCCCCAGCAGTTCTCCTTAAAGATGCCCTTCGCTCTTCAGCCATGCACTGGCTTTTTTCTTTTTCACAGTCAGCTAATGATTAAGACAAGACCAATAACTTCATCCATGAGGTTTGTCTCAGACTTCACAAGTAGCAGAGATGAAGTCAGTTACAATAGCACAACACCTGATAGTATTCAAAAGATTTTGTTTGGTGTTAAGTCTGTATTTTTTACTCTTATCTTATTTGCATTCAGTTCTAGATCTCTCACACAGCTTAGGGAGGTAGTGAGTCACTAAGAAGGGTAGAGTACTGATGCAGATAGTGTCATTCTTGTTTTTATACAGTGCACCTAACTGCAAAAGGATAAAGCAGCTGTGATAAAAATACAACTCAATATAAGAGTATCAAACTACCAAACATTTACCTCTGTGCTGCCTAGATTTCAGCTGCTATATTAGGAGTCCAGTAATTGCTTTTGAGAACAACCACAGAATACTTCAGCAGTAGCAGGAGCACAACCGAACAGACACGAGAGTGTCACAGTTAGTACTGGGCTTGGGTAGTTTTCCCCAAAGGTTGTGGGGACTGTGTTGTGCTTAGAAGTACGAGTCACGATTCCCAGTCTAAGCTGTGTTGTCTTGTGCTTTTTATTACAGAAGCACAAATGGTACTTGTGCTCTTACACACCTGTTGCTCAGTTGGAGTGCACAAGGTTATGAAGAAGTAGCATCTACACAATTCACCCTGGGACAGGGGGGAAAAAGCTGCCATTTCTGACCTTTCTGGCCTCATTGTGCAGGGCCGATGCCTGATCTCAGTTTTAAAATGTTCACAATTTGGAAAGGCAAAAAATAGGCAGAAGTACTATCTTAGGGACAATTTTACAGTACATTGTGGGTAGGCACGACCTGAAAGTGATACAGAAATTAAAAATGATCTTGCATTCGATATAGTTGCTCTGCAAAATCTAACCAGTCTAAAAATAAGGATTATCTGCATGAGGAAGGAGGTTCAGCCTCCTTCAAGCATCGTACATCAATCAGATAAAACTCAGAGCAGTTAATCTTTAGCATTGGCAGAACCTCTCATTTCCTGCAGCAGGGCAACTGGAGATGCAGAAAAAAGCCTAACAGATTTTCTATGTGTGTCCATCTGGTATAGTTTTCTAGCAAACTCAGTCATGAGGAGAAGTTTGGGAACGTAATTGAAAATATCTATTTGTACACGATTGCTTTTAATAAAAGAGGCGGTAGAGAAGGTGATGGGGAGAGGAGAGGCCAAATTTAAGGCCTTCAGCATAAGGTTAAATGTTACTAGAAGAGCATAGGAGAAAAGAAAGATCTGCTTTTGTTTGGCTATGTGATCCATTTTCAACAATAGAAAAAGAGATTACTATAGAATTTTGCAGAGTTTGTCTTAGAACTCTCTGTGAAACAATCTAGCATCACGAGGTGTACTGTGTACAGTGGGACAGGGAAGGACCAGTGACTCATTCTTCACACAAGTTTCAGTTCTTAAGGCCCTTTGTGCCTGAGTATCACTTTCTAAAAGAGAGGAAACCCAGTTCTGTTCACACACTCAACAAAACCTTATACAAATATCATGTTCAGATAAGTGGTTTTTTCTCCAAGACAGCAAGACAAGGTTAGTATTAGAACCTGCTCTGTATAGCAGGGTGGTGATACGTGTTCTTTTATGCATCTATTGATATAATCTGCATGTTACCCTACTCTGCCACGGTATTCAACTTCCCAAATGAATAAATAAGGAAAACGTCAACTCCTTCCTCTTGACTTTTGAAATTGCACCTAACCAAGATGAGAATAATGCTCTGAATACTCCACATAGTGAGGTGAGGTTTTTTTACCTCTGGAAATACCAAAGACTCACCCCTAGCAGGTTGCGGGGAACATAGCCTTCCTTGTCATTCAGCCGTGCCCACCACCATTCAATTTCATCTTCATCTTCCCGGCGCAGGATTGTCATGCAGTCTCCCTCTTTCATCGAGAGCTCATCGTCATTCTGAGCTTCATAATCCCACAGTCCATATATCACTCCTTTGTTCATTATCCCCATTTTCTCCTGGACTCCTGCAACATTAAAAACAGAGAGCAGCTCAATAAAAAGGAGGGCGAGAGCAGTCCAGGGAAAGGGAAAAAACCCAAATCAACACACCTCAATTCCTATCACACGTAGCACCTTGTTACCTACTGAAAGTCAGTCCTGCAACAGGTGGCATTGTGAAGTTAACCCATGCACACAGCAGACAGATTCCTTCCATACACGTCCAAAAAATATGAGGTAAATGGGGAAAGGAGTAGTGATTGATCAACATTTTATTTTTGTGCTAGTGTTCACACTTCCTACAACCAAATGATGAGCAAGAAACGCTCATTTGTACTCCTAGTTCATCACTAATCTCTTTCTGTCAAAGGAAGATAGCAACACCTGCTGATGTTGACCACCACTGTCATTTTGCTGCTTGAGGTATCTTTTGCTACCCGTGCCACTTTACTTCAGAACTTTAAAACAAGTTGAATCTCAGACCTATACCCAAAAGATATCTGCTACCCACCAGCTGCTTTCAGTTAATGCAAACACTTCTCTCAGCAGTTCTTAATTTCTGTCACTACTATAATAAGTATTTTAAACACTGACTTCAGAAATACTATTCTGTTAAATTGCTTCTGGACCAAAGTCTTTTGGAGTACATAGATATGCCTTGCAGATGGTATTTAGAACTTGCTCATTTTAAAGCTGTAGTCAGAGATGAAATACTGCTCTTTCTGTACACATTCCTCAGCTTCTAAGCAGCAAACCAGAAAAGGTATCTATCTTAACTGTTACACAACATTTCTCTTAGGTAATTACTCCATTTTAGAATACTGAATCCTACTGGAGTTTTTGTTTGGTTTTGATCTTGCCAGGAGCAAAGAGTTCATTGAACACTGTATTGCAAATCTTGCAATTTCCCTTTCTGTCTCGAAGATCTGCTCAAATCAAGCTCTTTATTTCTGCATACCAGCTCATCGTGTACAATTAAATTACTTCCACTGCACGTTTGGTTATCAGAGAAACCTTGCTTTGCAAGGTTTGGCAAAAGCTGTGCTCTGCATGCACAAAGAAGGCAAGATGGAGCTCTGAACATCAAAGAATACCAGGAAGATTCACACAATGGATCTGGTATTCTAAAAGTATTAACAATCACATCAGAGCAGCAGTGCAGACTCACTGTTAAGAGACTGTAGAGGCATTAAAAAGTGAAAAACTACCTACTTAAGCAGCATCAGACTTGTCCTTTAATCAGTCTTAAAGGACTAGCAGTTTTATTTAAACCAACCTGTGCTTGTTGATGGTATTCAATATTGTGCATCTTTTACAAGAAAAAATGGGATTAGGTGAATTGAAGTACACCGAGGTTTCTCACGTTACAGACAAGTTTGGAAAGGCCAGGTTTTAATGCAGTGTCTGTTCTGGAAACAGACAGATACACACCCCAAATTTCTTTTTTAGCAAGAACCAGATCTAGCCAGTAAATGAATCTCCCACTGTAATTATAGGCAACCAGAAACAATCTTAGCAATAGCATTAACTCCTAATGGAACAATACGGAAATTTGATAGCTGGACAGCCAATGAATCATGAGATGCGTTAGTGTGTTCAATTTGGAAAAGCTGGCAATGAGCCAAAGACTTCCAGTCCTTTCAGTACCCACTGAAAAGTATCTTATAACACAAACCCCCCCCCCCAACCCCAAACCCAACAAGAAACAAGAATATCAAGTAAGATCACCAGATGGTGGGTCCAAAAAGCACCACAAACAAAACTAATATGTTTATTCATGCTGTATATAATAAAGTCATGGATCTTTCTACAGGATCTCGTGGACTGTCTACCTGAATTTAAAGAATTACACAAATTCCTGAAAGAAATCTCTCTCACTATCTATTAAACAAAACTATACAATCTCTTAACTCAGAATTAAAAGCAGTGAGAAAAATTGGACGATATTATTATTTTTAATCTAATCCTACAATCTTCCTTGGGCATTTGCTGTTGATGACTATCATTAGAGTCTGGATAGAAAACTAAATGGTATTTTAGTTAGCCCACAGATCTCAACACCAGTGAAACAGGCTGCCTCCCTTCACAGGGAAAACGATATACTTGGCACCAAGAGATACAGTTTTCAAGCTTAATGAGGACAGCTGGACAGACTATTTTGAAATATGCTGGCTGAACAACTTACAGAAAGATCTCACATGTTCCACAAAAACAGAAAGCCTTTCTACACAGCTATGACACTAACTTCTTACAGATAGTTGACACTCCAGCTGGTAGGTGTCATGGGGACAAGAACCACACACAGAACATACAGAAAAGTGATTTAAAACCTTATTACATAGAAAACATGCAGTAATTTAAGATTGCATTGACTCATCATACCCTATGGGGAATTCATTGTCTCCGTTAAAAATTAGTTTCCCTGTAGTCTTCCTATTTGAATAAAACCTAAATTTAATGTTATTTCTTTTTAAATGCAAAAGAAGATAAAGGCCAGAAAGATAAAGTCAAATTCAGTGCTTACTAACCTTCCTTCTATGGCAGGTGATACCTTTCTTGGTTCAAAAGCACACTTTAGGAAATAGTCCTCATTTAAAGAAACCAGGCGGTAGATACGAGCTGCCTACTGAGATATCCAAACCACTTCCATTTTTATGTAAAAGCACTTATGTGGTAATATTCACTCAAGTGTCACATCACTGTAACATGTTTGTCAATGCACGTGGTTTATCATTTCAAGGTTTTTAAAGTAGGGAGGTGTTTCAAAAACGGGGAGATGAGTTTTTGAGGGACATAGTTTAGCAGATGATGGGTGCAGTTGGACTTGATGATCTCAAAGGTCTTTTCCAACTGGAAGATTCTATGATTATGAAGTTAGTCTTGACAGACATCATTATGTCACAAGAAGCTGGCTAAAATCTCTCTCTCTTTTCAAGAGAAACTTGAGGCACAGGCACACAACCCAGTGGGCAAATTAACCATTCCTCATCCAAAAACATACCAAAAGTGCCCCGTGAGTCCCGAGCACACTCCAGAAGTCAGTCCTCATCACCTACCATATAAGAACTGAGAGCACTGTGTGTAGCCTTCCTCCATTTCCTCACACTTGTCTGCAGCTGTCTGCATGTCACTGTAGGTCATTGCAAATACAGCTGCACCTGACTCCACCAGGAACTTGCATACCTGCACGTTATTGCAAGATGCTGCACAGTGTAACGGGGTCCTGCAAGCCAAGAAGAAAAAGAGGACACATTACTTATACTGCTCCTATCAGTGCTTACAGAATCCTGGGAGCAAACCACTTCTATGAGTGATGTGCAGCAATCAGTACTGCATTGCTGAAGCACTTAATCCAGGATGTCAAGCTCAATCACTTTTCACAGATAATGAGAGTTACAAAGAGCTGCTTGAGCCCTAAAGCTGAGTTTACGTATGGATCTCCAGTTCTGCTAGCTTTTTATAATGCATTAACAGTTAATAACATTAATTAAGGCAATAAAATTTTAAAGTAAATCAATATTAAAAAACATACTCAGAAATCCCGCGGACACTATGTCTCTTACAATTTAGACTAGTAGCTCAAGACTTGGACTTGATGACAAGTGCAGATACCTGGGGTAACTACTAAGGTTGAGGGATCACAAGCACCTTTATTCAGTCTCAAGCCTTAGACACTTTTGTTATAGGCAAAAGTAATAGTAATGTGTGAGCTATGGGTTGTCTCATAGAGAGGATATTAGGAATTTCAGCAAATGGCTCATTATGCATAAGCCATCTTCACTATTTCAAAGAAACAGAGTGATATCCTGACAACTGTATCCACCCTACTGGATGTGTATGTCCTCAGACATACACTTTTTTCATATAGGGAACGTTAGCATAACTTGCTGATTTTCTCCTCTGCACTCTCATATGATGCCCCATAGAGAACTGCTGTTGCTCTACTGTGAAAAACTCACTGTCAGCTCTAGAAATGAGGGACTTTGAGGGACCTGTAGAAGCCCCTTACAGAAGAGCTTCTGTAAGGTACCACTTCAAGAAAGCCTTACCATCCATCACTATCTGCAGCATTCACGTTCACGCCAAATTGTACTAAGAACTTCACAATTTCCGTGTGCCCAGCACACACAGCGTTGTGCAGTGCAGTAATCCCTTCATCATTGGGCATGCTAGGATCTTCAACCTATTCAGCCAGAAAAGAAGCCATTCACATTCTGGTGAAACTCTCTAGAATGAACATCTCTTCACATATAAAAAAATTACTTGTCTTATTCTGAAATACGATTTTGAGCCATATTTCTATGAAGGACATGATCAACAGGGAGAAAAAGACAGAAGTAATAAATCTCTCAAGAAGACTCACATGTAAGCTTGCAGCCTCCTTTTAATAGTAAGGACCTAAAATTGTTCAGAGAAATAGTATCTTGATAACTTACTAAAAGCATTTGTAACAGATTTCTGATATTTGCCTATTTAACTGTAAGTAAAATTCACATGGATTTTGCTTATCAAATTATCTGATAACATGCCAGATAGGGATGAAACACTACATGAAAAAATGACGAAAAATTTGTCCTGCAAATTTACAGTCTTGTTGCTAAATATCCAGTGTGGATTTAAAACTGACAAAATCAGCCTCCAAGTGACCGTGTCCCATTATGATTTATGTCCTCAAAGGCAGATTGAGAGCTGTGCTATTAGCTTAGCTTCTCCAGTCCAGAAAAGCTACAACTTCCCAGTTTGAACCAGGACTGCTATCCCTTCTCTTACAAGTTAGCATTTGTACCTCATAAATTATTCTCTGCACAAGGTCAAACTCCCCCTCCAAAGATGAATCCAGAAGCAATGCGAGGGGATTGAATTTCACTCTCATTCCATGCCCAATTCTCTCAGAGCCAGTTTTACGCAAGTTTGTCCTCTTCCCCTGTGAAAAGGTAACAAAAGTTTCAGGCACTTTTTTCCCAAGAAGGACAAGTATATAGAATTGCTTATTTGGGAATGACAGCAGAAATGACCAATTAAGGCATGTTTATTATGAAATTTAGACTATTTTCTACCAATTCCCCAATACAATACAAATACAGTAGTTTAGGTATGATATGAAAGATCTCTGCCTTTTATCTCCAGACAAGGACACTATTCAATTCAAATACAGAAGTCACCTTGATCAAACACATCAACAAATTAATAAAACTCCCAAATCCCTGAAGATCAGGAAAAACAAAAATGCCTTTTTTTAATTCAGACCAGTTTAGCATTAGCTGTCAAAACTGCTACACAAACCACACAGTACACTTCATGAAGTACACTACTTTTTAAGCACCAATGTTAAGTTCCTAACATTTTCCCAAGCTTAGCAGAGGATAGCAGAACATAAACAGCTGGGGAAAATGGTTTTGGAAAGAATATAGAACCAAGCACAAAAAAAATGCTTTAGACATTCCCTGTGATACTGGAAGCCAAGTATTTCTGTTTGTACTCTTTCCCTTAGAGAATATGCACGCATTAGCTCAGCGCTCTCCCCAGCTGGTTGTGCAGCAGCAATGAACACTATTCATAAGGGTATGTAAATTTCTGACGGATGTTCAAGCAAAGATGAATAGAAATGACTCATGTTTTGCAAGAGCAAACATGTGAAGATAAGAGATACAAGAAGAGATTCCCAGAAAACACTCTTTTGCCTGTTGATTTATACATAATATCCAAATTACAGGCTTTTTGAAGAAAGAGCTTGTCAACACTACCCAAATATGCAAATAAGAAATCAAAGAAGCTGGGCTGGTTTCTTCTCATCACTGCAGAATTATTACAAAACTAACCAGAAATGAATTGTTACAATTTAGGAAATCCTACCACTCAAGTTTCCTTGTAAAAGGGAGCAAGGACAAAGTCTTTAAAGCACAAAAATACACAATGATTATTCCATGCAGAAATTACAAGGTTAAAAAAAAACACATTTAAAGCTTTTAACCTATCTGCACTAAAGTAGTGGTGGAAAACTCTCTTTCACATACCAAGTTATTAAAATTCTACTCATGATGGGTTTTAAAAGAAACTCTTTGACAAACTGACAGTAGCAAGCATTTCTGTTCTACAACAGTGAGATAACACCATTCCACATACAGATACAAACTTCCAAAACAAACAAGACGGTAAAATGCTTAGCCCAAAGGGACTCCATTTTGATGGAACTTGAGAACTGACTGATGTTACCTCAGGTTCCAAAGAAAAATTCAAAAAACCATTTCAACTGAAGAAGTGCAAGCAGTTGATCTCTACAAATAAGTTTTTAAAGCAGAAACTAAAGAGGTCTGTTTCTTTTCAAGAGTTTCTTTTCAAGTAAGGCACTTTCTGATAAACAAATGCAATACGGGATTAATATCACTAGTTTCCATCTCATATTGGCAATAGTGGGAAATGCTTGTGAAATCTGTATCTGTGCCTCAAAAAAAAAACCCAAATAACTTTAATTTCTCTTAAGGAGGAAATACAGTTTGGGTGTAATATGCATACTTCCATAAGGAATGTTTTTTACAGCCCAGAAGAGTTTTACTATTTGACTATCAAAATCCATTTGAAACTTCTCATCATGTCATTAATTCTAGAGACAGCAGAGGCTCTTCATTACTGTCATTTACTCTGGAGACAAAAGCATCACACAAATAGAACAGATAACCACAGAGAGACTTTAGCCTATTTGTGTGACTGTTCTCCCATATCTGCTTAAGCTGTACAACATAGCACACAGGATTTATGGCAGATCTTCAGATGACTTATTGACAGAGCACCCAAGCTGCAAGCTAACTAATACTTACAGGAGGCAAGGAAAACTGTCCTGTAACTTCAGGAGGCCTCATATTAAATGAGTCCTCTCCCAAACTCTCTGGTTCCCCTGATGGATAGGGAGGTGGTGGGTATGGAGGATATTCTTCCATGTATACTTCCAGTGGCAGTGAAGCTTCTAGGCTTGGTTCTTCCATTTTTGGCTGCATGACTTCATCACCATCTGATACTGCCTCAGGTACAGTGTCCAAAGCTACAGAGGGAAGAACAGCTTCGGTGTGATCTGCTGGTGTGTCTTCTGCTTCCTCAGCAATGGCTGGTTCTGGCATAGAAGCAGCAGTTTCTTTTTCAGATTCTGCACTTAGATAAGGATTTGGGATTTCTGCTGGGCTTTCAGGACTGGCAGCTGATGCCATCTGCTTGGAGGGATATGATGGAGCTGAGATAGTCTCCATCGCAGCCAGAGTGGTCCTCTGATACAACAGCTTCTGAATATTGGGGCCATTAGGTCCTTCTGGCTCAGTAATAGAGCTACGTTTCTTCAGCGGTCTGGGCGCATTGGACAGTTTTTTCCGTAGTGCTTCCAGATCAGCATCACTCTGGTTGCGGTACGGATTGGATAAGAAAGGCAGCAATTTGGTCGGGCTAAGGGGACGGGGTATTCGCTCTGTTTCGTGGTTCTCATGAGCTGAGGCTGCTGTTTCCATTTCAGGCTCTGGACTGCCTGGTTTCCCTTGGATGTTTGAGTAGATGTTCTCTGTCTGTGGTAGCTGATTCTGTATACCAGCTCCTGCCATCACAGGTTTGCCATACACTGCGGAGCAGTTCAGAGGGGTAGGAAAAAAACAAGCGTTAATATTCAAACAACAAACCTTAAAAAAAAAGACCACGCAACCTGATTCACCTATGTAGGGCAAAGAACAGAATATGATTAACTGAACAGAATTAAACTGGTAACCAGGTTTACCACTAGTTATCTTGAAAATACAAGACAGATATTCTTCACTTTTTGTTAACGCTGGTGTACAGCATGTAAGATCCACCTAAGATTCTACAGCTGCATGAACCTTCTTAATTCCCCTGAGAAAAAGCTTTATACCCACAGATCAGGTCGAAAGTACATCTATCTATCTGATGTTCACAAAGACAGAAGAGAAGTAAAGAGCCACATGCTTACTGCTTGGGAAGTGCGGTCCTCTGGTCTGTGCCCTTGTCAGAGCACTCTGCACTGCCTGCTGGAAGTTCTTCCCAGGAGTCTGTTGTTGCGTATACATACTATAAATTGAACTTGCAGCCACAGTTTGAGGCTTTCGAAAAGGTGGGAGTGAGGTCTCTTTGGATGGCTGAGGAGTAAAAGGTCTCACAGCTGCCGCTGGGGGACTTTCCTGTTTGGAGGAGGGAAGAATTTGGTCCTGGCTAGAGGAAGGACCTGCAGGAGGTATAGAAATTCTTTGCTGTATCTGCTGAGAATGATGGGAAGGTTGCTGTGCCACTGGTTTTTGTTTGTTACCCATAGGTACAACAGCCAAAGGCAGTTTCTGCAGGTTCCCGTCCAGCTTAGTATCAGAAGGTTGCGGATGATTGGCTTGACCAAAGTAAGGCAAGTTTATCTGTTTTGGCTTAGTGGGGACAGGAGGTGGCACTTTTGTTATATTTTTATTAGCTGTCTGAAAGACAAAAAAAGTTATTTAAGATTGAAAAGCAAAACATGGTTTAGAATCTCCACTGTGAAGGATCAGAGATCCTCAAAGAATGACACAGTATCTAGCATTCCTACTGTTGCTGCAATACTCTTTACAACATCATTGGAAACACTAAGACTTCTTGAAACATTTTATCATCGTAGTTGTCTATACTTCAAACCCATTCCCTTTAATTCTTTCTGTAGCAGCTGTGCTTAAGATATCAAGGGGGGCACAGTAATTTCTCTAGAGACAACAGAGGCACTTATTAGCATCTGTAGGCAAGAAGCTTGTTTTCCAGTGGAACACTTGTCATCCCCAGTTATAACATGTTACTTCACCCCTACTTGGTCAAATCATGCCCTTGTGCTGAGATTTAGGTGGGAAATATTGCTGCAATCAAATATCTGAAGGACACTGTTGCATGAAAAAGTGAAACAAGTGTGTAAATGCCTTTAAAAACCATGCAAATGTCGCTGTGGATATAATGGAGGGGAGGACTATGCACACTAGTACAAGTAACAGCCAATTTTATGTATTCAGTCAAACGTAGATTTTCATCACGGTGACTGTAGAGAACAATTTTGAGTGACCAACATTAAAAGCCTAGAAGATTTTTCCATAGAAGTAATCTTTTAAAAAAAGACCTAGGTACTCTTCAAGGAACTTCCTGACAGCTACATTTGAAAAACTGTGTAGTAATAACCCCTGTCAGACGGAATGCAGGAGCTTGAGCTCCCTGCATACCTGTGCTTCTCGAAGGAGATCTTCGCTGCTCTGGTTCTTTCGCAGTGTGCCAAGCCCAGCAGACTGGTCCACAGAATCGAACATTGAAAACGGACGCACTTTCTTCTCTTTATCTCGTAAAAAAGTTTCTGCTTCAGCTGTTGTTAGAGAAAGGAAGACTTAAAAGGGACAACACAATTGCAGGAGTCCTGTTCTGTGCAATATTCAAGACAATGTTTGCAGGGGATGCTATTTGTATCCATCCTACCCCTGCACAAAGGACCCAAGGGTCTGCCAAATGCTGTATCATGCAAATCAAACAGGAGCATGCATGAAGGCATTAGTATCTACTTCACTACCTGAAATGAGTTATTAAAATAAAAACAAAACCCCAACACCATACTAAAGCTTATATGGCAATATTCTTTGATTTTTTTTAATGCTCTCAAATGAATTCTACATATTTACTGAAGCACTTAGAAACAGATTTCATTAACTAGATTCTTTGTCTTTTAAGATTAGGCAAGCATATAAGAGCATACCTTGTCCTTCACTGGTCACAATTCCTTTTCCTGAAGTCAAGGCTGGTACCTGACTAATATGATTGTCTGGATTTGAACCACTCCAATCAATGGTAGATGAGCAACCTTTTGCATTGGGAATCATAGAACCTAGGAGAGAATAAGTAGAACAGATTAAGCTAAAATAATCTTTTTATTGACTTACTTTCACAAAAAACACCTGAAATGAGTCATATCTAGGTTAAGTGCTACAAATCCCATCACTTTATAAAACAAACAAATGAACAAAAAAAAAAACCAAAGAGAATGCAAAATCAAGCTCAACTATCAAAGCAAGAATAAAGCAATTTTCCCCAAATGCTGAAGAAGAAGGAGCGATGTTTTAGTTCAAATACCACACCATCACGCATTCCTACAGCAAATGTTCAAATTTTGTATAGATCGGAGCTAAAATTCTACTCCAATAGTTTTAGGATCTGCAAAGCAGATAAAATTTAACAGCTTCCCATTCTCCAGTACAGCAAGAGACACCTGGACAGTTTTTGTGCCATGGCTATTTTATTAATATTTGCCAGAACTGGAGATGGAGGGAGGGAAATAAAAACCAAACAGAAGTTACACATGTTTCTTAGCCTCTGGGGTTTTCCCCCTTTTGGGAAGAGCAGTGTTTCTCTTATCTTCCAGTTGAAAAGTGAGTCTTCTCCTGCCAAGACAGCACAAGAGAGATCTATTTGCAACTCTCCAGTTTCTTTAGACTTCTACTCTCACGAAGCTGAACTGTATCTCATAGGAGAAAGCCACAGAGAGAAGTCAGGCAAATCTTCATTAACACTCCAAGCAGGAGAGGCCAAGCCTCATGTCAGGTGTTGAACTTATGTCTCTCCTACACCATCAAAATGTCAGCAAGTTTATTGCTGTTCCTGTGTTGCAGTCAACTGCCTCCTTTACAATATTTCTTGTAATTTGAGTTAATCCTTTCCATGCATCATTTCCAAAATGCACGATCAGAAAACTTGGTTTTGCTAGTTTTCAAACCCAGGCACCAGTTTCTTACCATATAGTTTCTAGAAACTCACAGACTGTTGTATAGTTTTTAGCAATATTTAAAATAAGTCACTAGTTTACAGAAAAATCCTCCTACTTTCTACACCGTGTAACAACTGAAATTGCTCTCTAAGTGACCTAATTTATAACACATTGGATCGTATAGCCTCAGTGCTTACAGAAAATATTCACTGGGACAGGAAGACTACAAGTAGCAAGACTCACATCTGAAATAACACTTTGCTTTGAAAGGAAAAAAGGCAGAGATAGTAGATAAGAAAACAAACATTTCTGGAGAAGAAATATTAACCATAAGCTATTACCTGCAGGAGTTTTAGTTTGTGAACTGCTCCCAGCTCTCATGTTGGGCAGAGTTTGTGTTTTTAGTGGACCATCAGGTACCTGCAAAACTTGTGTCCCATCTGAAAATGCTGGTTTCACCAAAAGCTCAGGTCTGGAAGCAATACGTGGCATAGTAGAGGACTGGATGTAAGGACCTACTGCTGCCACTCGACTTGGAGCAGAAGCCACTGGCTGGGGTAAATTCCCATCTGAAGAAACCTGGGGGGGGGGGGGCAGAATACAAAGAATGTTATGCTGCAGTATCCATCCATCAGAGTCTGAAAAACAAGTAAACAAGGATTAAACAAATAGAAAGTGATACTCTAGTATTAAAAATGCTTTTTTAAAAAAAAGCTTTAAGAGATATGAGGTAGCAATAGCAAAAAAAAAAATTACCTAAAACAAATACACAAAGAGTTCTTGACCATAAAGAGCAAGCAGGTTAACACTATACCATAAAAGTACTTTGATAGTACAAGAATCCCACCATGCACAGCTAAATACAACATCTAGAATCTGAGTAACACCCCCACAAGCAAGTTCTTACTTCAGACTGTACGGGCCACAAACAAAATTAATTTTTTTGTTGTTAAATATCCCACACTTACTGGTACATTCTCTTTCTGTTGCAAAGCTGCCTTTTTCTTCCACAGGCGCTCTCGCAGCTCATTAACACGCTTATCCATGACTGCCACCTCCGAGTTGCGCTTGTTCAAACACTCCCTCTGTTGCTGCAGCTTGGCATTCTGCTCCTGGTTCAGTTTGTTCCTCAACTGAATAAATTCACAAAGCAGAGAGGAGGGGAGGAGGGGAAAACAGCAAAAATCAAAACAAACTAACTTTCAGGATGGGGGACAGGAAACAGTTACAAAGAGAAAAGCCTTCTAAAAAGTCAAGTCATGCTGGTAAACTCAGAGTTTCACCACAGAAAATTTTAGTTAGTCTCCAAATCTTGCAGAAAGGTAAGGTATAGATACTGAATGCCCCTTCTCGTTTTTACATTGAATCCAGTACCACTAACCCTCCATCCTCAACATGCAGACAGTTGCACAGCTCTGTCAGGATCAGAACCAATGGGATTTGCTTCTGATAAGGCAAGAAATAACCCAACCAACTTTCAGCCCTTAAGAGCTGTGGTTCATTAAGCCAGCTTGTCATTACCTGTAACTCTTTGTACAGGCGGTCGAGCTCAGCTACAGCTGACTGACTGTCGTGGTAACCATCAATTCGGCCATTCTTCAGCATCTCCAATTGCCTGGTGAGTTCCTCTACCTTTGACACGGCCAGCACCAGCTCGCGCTGCTTTTGCTGGAACAGGCTGTTCATCTGTTCAATCTCCTCCACTGTGGACGACAAGAGAGCACAATAGCTGCCCTGAAAAACAGCCCAGTGTAGGCTGCTACCAAGGCGGTGGTTAAGGGGACAGAGAGCACCCTGCCAGCCTCTGGAGCACTGCCGCACAGAGGCTGCAGCCAGTTGCCGCAAACTCACGGTCCCCGTCAAATCAGCTCTTCCTTAAAGCATTTGTAAAAGCAAAAGCACTAGCAAAATTACATAAATTCGGTCTACAGAGAGCACTAATGGAGTATGGAAACCAACAAAACCACATTGCCAGGCTGAATTTAATCTGTAGAAGCCTAAATTCACTTAATGCTGAATTCCACAGGAAGGAGGTCATTCAGCCACAAGGCATATTTATGATATTTAAAAGTCTGTACTTAGGTCATAGGAACTCCATGACAAAACACTTGAGCTGTTATACCAAACCGACTTCAAGGTCTCTTTAGGATCTACTACAAATAGCTGTCATCAGCTGCTCCCACTGTTAAAACTGTTGCATTACAGAACCAAGTTTAAGGAATCAGTAAAAGTTCAAGCAAGTATCAAGACAGATCTGTTGGGGAAGGTGCAGGGAAACAAATACACATGCTCCAAGATCTTGTATTACTCTACCATCCTTCCATTTCCTTAAACTGATGTTTTTGTGCAACAGAACCCAAACAGAAAATGCACTCTCCTCATAGAAAAATACTTCCGCTTTATCTGTAAAGCACCGTGCTCCCCAATAAAACACTATATTTATATTTATCTATTTTCATTTGAGTCCAGCTGGAAATGACAAGTCCTATACACTATGTATAGAGGTAGGATGAATAGATGGGCAGAAGAAAGTGTGTTAATATGAAGCCTGAAATAAATAACATTGCATAACAGGCAACGTGGGTGTCAGGCCTAGCTTTGTTACAGGCCAAGAGGAAAACACTCTAAACGTGTAGGGTATTAACATCAAGGATGAACAATGTTACTGTCTTACACACAGGTATTCAGGTAAGGAGAAAAACTACACCATAATTAAAGAGCAGACATGCTAGGCTCAAAATACAAGGTGCCCTTATGGGATACTTTAAAATACAGTCAGAAAATCTACTTTGTTTTAGGTAATTCGGGAGTTTTCTTGATAAATACAAGATGTGAAATTGTCAAGATCAGCATTTCCTAAAAGACTATAAATACCTCCTCTGAATCACTGAAATCACCAGAAACTTTGAAGTCCCCAAAGCATATATTTTCCCCAAGAAAGCAGCAACTCACCTAATTTCCCATTGCTGAGTCTTTTTTGTTCCACGTGGCCTTTCAGTGCTCTTACTTTCTTAAGTTTGGCTTCCTGATTCTCAGCAATTTCCTTTAATCTCTTCAGTTTTTCCTGTTCAGCCGCTTGGTGTTGCTGTCGCTGATCCTGCTGTTTCAGGAATTTCAGACGTTGTTCCTGCAGTCAAGACAAGAAATTTGTTTGCAATGAACTTATAGCAAGGTACTGACAGAACAGTCTCTCAAAACTTAAGAACAATCACCACAGCAGCTCAGATCAGCTTTAGCCCAGTATCCTGAAATCCCAGAGTGTCAAGGGAAGTCTGAAAGAACACAGAAAGCCTGTACGCATTCTGCCCCAATACAGTCCTCTGGGTACAACCATTCTGTAGTACCAGAACCTGCTGAAAAAGAGGTGGCACTCACGTTTAACAGCCCTTGGTAAATATTTCTTTCATGAAGTTGCTGAAAACCCTTTGAGGTCTAAGAAAAATGGCAGCTTTCATGTTCCATGACATCTGCCAGTTTCATAGAACCATAGACTTGCTCAGTTGAAAAACACCTTTGAGATAATCAAGTCCAACTGTTCCTGTCCAAAATATTCATTTGGTTTTCCCTGACCGGGAATTGAACCCGGGCCACGGCGGTGAAAGCGCCGGATCCTAGCCACTAGACCACCAGGGAGCTGATTAATTTAATCACTACTTGGCTCTTCAGTTGCAAGAGCTAATGATTATTTCCTCTACCTTCTCCACACTGCTTGTACATTATAGATCTCTATCATACATCACATTTTAAACAGCTGTAGATCATGCTGGAGAATATTAGACGTTCTTTATAAGGAAGGTATTCCATAAATTATTGATAATTTTCATCACACTCTGTACTTTGACTAGGTCTGCTAGAACCTCCTTGAGATGGGGATCACTGCACATCAAAGCTCTCAAAATCTACCACTTCCTGGTAATGATCACTGCTATCACAACACAGGATGCTTCAAGACACAGGAAAACCTTCACAGTAACCTCATCTGCATTTATACAACAGACATCATCTCACTGGAGAGGACCCTTTTGGCTCTCCAAGAGTATAAGAGTAAAACAGTGTGCTATCAGTTTCTATATACAGATGTCTATAGTTTAGAGCTAAAGGAAACCAACAAATCACCTAGTCTATAGAGACAATTACATGGCTTCCAGTTCTGAAGATGATAGGTTGTTCCTGTGGCAGGATAACTACTAAGACGTTCCCAAGCACCCACAGCCAAGACTATCACTGTTCACTAACATTAGAACTCAACATTTCCTCAAAAAAAAACCAAGTACCAGCCATATTTAGAAACAGGGACTCTTGAGCACTTTGAATAATAAAAGAAGAGCCAAAAGTGAGCTTGCCTTTCAGAGAAAACCCAGCACCCACGGTTTATGTCCCAGGTTTGAGCCAATCCCACACAGGAAAATGCAAAAAATAGATAACTACAGTTCATGTCTAAGAAGAAAATGCATTTTCCTCCCTCAGAATCTATTTTTAATATTGCATCTGACTTCAGAGAGCACAAAAGAGGCAATGGAAAGCCTCTCATTGAAAGGGCATCTAGTAAAGCAGGTTTGCTCCAGATAGGCATGTTAAATGGAAAATCCTCCCAATGGGACACCCAGAAGGCTACTCTTCTTCAAACCACAGGCAGCAGACACCCACCTGGTGGTAGATATCCAGACTCAACCTTTTTTTTCCTGAAAAAAATCTTATATGACACCCTTTCCAGTAATTACATACAATGTTCCTATTTCTAGTTTCATATATATAGTTACTGCAGTGTTATTTATAAGATCAAAGTCTATTACCATCACTCATGAGCGAAACAGACAAAAGTTATGAAATTTAGGCTTCTTTTTTATATTTAACACATCTCACCTGGAAGTGAGAAGAGGGTAATATTCTGTCTTTGCAAATTAATCATGGTAGACCAGGTATTAACTGTGCTCCTAAGCTTCAAGTGAAAACTCTAATCACTTGGTTGACTGACTGACTGATTTATGTTTATAGTTGCACCAGTTCTTACCATAAAACAGAAAAGGTTTTATTGCCTGTTTTGACAGGCCATAGTACCACTTGCAGGTGCTGCAGAACCATCAGAAGGCCATGCTTTGAAGGACTTCCCTGAGATACAATTACTGAAAGCCAAGGGAACAAGATGCTAAATATATAAGGGGTGGAAGAAACCCAGCTGATCTCAAAAGCAGAAGGAGACAGGGCTTCTCACAGAGGAAGAGTAGCAAAAAAAGAGCCCAAGTGTAGGCTTCTTCCCCTGTAGAGCACATTCTAAAAGGCATGGGAACTTATTCACCCAGACAGCCAAGCACTCTTCACGATGGGCTCACACTTAATGATTCTCTGCCAAAAGCAGCATTTTCCGTCCTATTTTCAAGATCATTGTGTATCAATACTTAAGTCAAACATGAAATTCATGCCACTATTCTGCAGATGGATTCAGAGAATTTTTTTCCCCTAAACAATTCAGTTACACCTTGTGTGCTTTCATTAGCTTTTCTGTTATTGTTCAGCAAGCATCTTAAAAATCACTCTCCTAGTTACATTTATCACATCTTTTCCAGACAGCTGCCCTGCAAAATCAGGCACATTGAACTCTATCAGGAGAGAGCATGATATCATTACAGGACAGCATTATACCCAGAGACAAAAGCTTTGTCCAGTGACCAAACCCATGAATGTTGATCACCAGATGGAGCACAAACAGCTCTGGCAGAACTATGAGGACAAATGACAAGATATTAATGTTATATGCTCTATCCTTTTAGTAAACTATATGATGACATCTATCACTGGTATTAATGTTTTACTACTGGATATTTGCAGAGGTTGACTTTCAGACTTAAGAAGAGCGAGCCAAAGAAAGGGAGCCCTCTGTTTATAAGAGGTGAAAGAAAGTAAAAAATAAAAACCACACCCCATCTCATATGACTCTTAACTACCTTTGTTCCTAGCTCCAATCTCATTCAAAACTCACCTTATTAGCCAGCATTTGCTGTTGAGCCTCAATTTGTTGCTGCTGGCGTGACGCCATTTCCTGAAGTTCAGCCAGTGTCATATCCATCCTTGGAGCACTGACCTATCACAGAAAAGCCAAATTATGCCACATCTGGAACTTTTAATTTGGCAGGTGTGCAATTCAACAGAGCTACTGCAGAAAAGTATGCTAAAGGTCTTTAAAAAATAGTAACAACTGAGTATCCAATAACATAATTAGAAAAAACCTGCATATTTGCATGGTAAAAGAATAAATAGTTGCAAGAGCATACAGAGGCATAGTCTAATCCAGCAACACACAAAAGCTGACATCTCTTGAAACTTTAATATTTCTAGCAAAATCCCAGCAGCATTTTAAAAAGGCATTTTGGAGCCCCTTATAATTACACTCAGCATGAACCATCTTTCACTGACTGAGCCCAGAATGCTCAGTACACAGCAGGATGGATCTGTGGGTCGTAGGTGTATCGTTGCAATTCAAAGCACTTCAATGTAAGTTGAAGAAAACAGAAAGCTTAAATATAGTGGGGGGGGGAAAAAAACCCACACCACCCTCAAAGGTAGTGCTATTATTACATTAATTATCTGTTCACGTTTCCTAAATGTAGATTCATCTTATATCCTCAACTATATCTTCTGGAGTAAGAATAAACGACAGACAATGGATTCAATGCTGAAACACTAATTGGTCTCAACTTGAAATCTGTAACTACAGGATCTCTAATACTAAACAATGCGATAAAAAAATCAATGAACTGAAGGCAAACATGAGAAAATTTTCAATGGGAGTAGAAAAGGGAAAGTATGCTGACTCTGTATGGGTGATCCCAGAAGAAACACAGATATGGCAGCCAACGGATTTGAGACATTTTAAGAACTGAAATCAAGGATGATATTTGTTAGAGACTTTGTGTCTGTTTTAGAGCGGTCACTAGAAATGTCTCCAAAATAGTCTCTTAGTTTCCAGGGTAGGATTTGCATCAGTATTTCAAAGGAAGGGAAGCCTCAGTTTTCACTATACCCGCCATTGAATCAAGAACTTACTCCATTCTCTATTCTTCGATCACCAGGCACTTTCACACCATTTCTTTTTAAGGCTGGATCTTGAGACCTTTGTCCAGTCCCTAGACAGAAATACAGAAGAGTCATGGATGGTAAGATATTTTAGAATTTTTAGATGTAGCATTCAATATGAAAGGAGAAACAGTACAATAATTTTGGTTTAACACTGAACATCTGTCCATGCCCATGCTTCTACCATTTAACTGATAAACTTAACTGATGACAAGGTATTTTATAAAGAGGCTGTTATTCAATGTTAACATTTATTTTAAGATATAAGACTTTGAAAACAGACACACAAAAAAGGCTTAATCAACAGCAGGCTATTTCAGGTTTTCTCCCAAGGTAAACAGGCTCCTGCTAAGTCTGTATTACTGCTGAATAATTACAAAAACATGTTCCCTTCTGTAAATGACAAGGGAATATCTGGTGAATTCACAGAGAGGCATTTGGCTTGCAATGGCTTAAAACTAACACCTAGATGTTCTGGTGTGCTTTTGTCAACTGTCTCATAGAGAATATGAATAAAAATAGTTAAAGGTTAGTCACCTATTGTGAAAGATGTACCATTTAACCTACAGCTAATTTTTTGCATAACAAGGTCCAAAAGCACAATTTTTTCTTCTTTCTTGTAGTCACTGTCACAGTAAAGATGCTACTTAACTGGAATCCTACTTTAATATTTCCAACAAATTACGTACAAATGGTGCTCAGATGTCAAATACCAAGCTCCCTCATTTCCCTACATGACTTACGTGTATCACAGGATGAAGCCATCTGTGTTAGCTTCTTGCCCACTTGATATCAATTCCAAAACCCTATTCCTGCAGAGCTCCTCACTATTCATTCACTCTTCCTCAAACATATCGTAGTGCTGTGGCCAATAAAATGCCAATAATACTTACTCTACTAGCACCCTGGACTTGAAAAATTACATCCTGACAACTAAACTGCACTGCAAGCTCCTTAGCAGCTAAAGACAGCATGGCTTTAACTTTCCGTGTACTCGTTCTATCATCATTATGCATTTCAGACCTCAAGAGACATTTAGACACCTAACAAATGCTAGGAACAATGCCAGTTAACACAAATGCAGTATTTGCAATACCAAGGAAGATTATCAAGTATAAAAACAGAAAACAGGGAGGAAGATGAATCCAGTAGACTGATTTAAAGGCAAAAGTCTTAAGGATTCTACTGAAGAGATTACTATGGGATGCACAGAAAAAGCTTGAAAAGCAAGAGTCACTTCTTCACACAGCAGTGTGCTCAGGTGGCCAAGAAGGACAATGGCATCTTGGCCTATATCAGAAACAACGTGACCAGCAGGACAAGGGAGGTGATTGTGCCCCTGTACTCAGCACTGGTGAGGCCACACCTCAAGAACTATGTTCAGCTCTGGGTCCCTCAGTACAAGAAGGACATTGAGGTGTTGGAGCATGTCCAGAGAAGGGCGACAAGGCTGGTGAAGGGGTTGGAGAACAAGTCCTGTGAGGAGCGGCTGAGGGAACTGGGGTTGTTTAGTTTGGAGAAGAGGAGGCTGAGGGGAGACCTCATCACTGTCTACAGCTGCCTGAAAGGAGGCTGTGGCAGAGCGAGTGTTGATCTCTTCTCTCAAGTGACAGGTGATAGGACAAGAGGAAATGGCCATAAGTTGCGCCGGAGGAGGTTCAGACTGGATATTAGGAAGAATTTCTTTACCGAAAGGGTGGTGAGGCACTGGCACAGCTGCCCAGGGAGGTGGTTGAGTCACCATCCCTAGATGCATTTAAAAGAAGGATAGATGAGTTCTTAAGGGACATGGTTTAGCGGATGATGGGTGCGGTTGGACTCGATCTCCAAGGTCTTTTCCAACCGGAAGATTCTCTGATTCTCTGATTTAGATCTACCATGCACAGATACTACGTTCTCAGAGAATTTGACTAAACAGTTCATTTAATTCTCTTGCTGAAACTAATATAAATGTGTAGATTGTGGAAGAAACATCAAAGTATTCTATCTTTTGCCAAGTATATCACACTGGTAAAGCATTATCCAGGTGAAACATCCTAAGCTTAAATAATAAATTACATTACTGGACAACGGTTTGGTTACTAGGTTTAAAAGAAGAGACTGTCACAGGTTTCTAGATATTTAGCTGTGGCTAATAGATTTAACACAGGATGCCCTTGGATGCTGTGGTGATGACCAGCTCTAGCAAAACTGCAGAAGTTTTAATTTGGACTTAATGTCGCCAGATCTGTCAAGAGAGAATGAACCTTTTACTGAAATGAACAAGATTTGTGTTACTAGTATTCTTCATTCCTAAGAGAATAACAGTCAAAACCAAAAGGGCTGAAATACCATATTGACTACCAACATTAATAAATAACATACACAAGCAGTTTCCTTAACCTTGGGGACTGAAATGCAATTTAAGACAAATGAATCAGCAGAGATCAATACTTACCTGATTCCCGGCAGGGAGAGCGTTCATGCCGAAGAAAGAAACGAACCTCACTTCTCTGCATCCCAAAGCGTTGCAAAACATCCAACATCCGTTCACTATCAGCTATGGGACGCTCTGAAAAGACAAAAAGCCAGTTGACTGTCACATTCCTATGTAGCTTAGGCACATACCAAAACAATCTGTCCTTCGTCTTTCACTTGAACACCTGTTATTACTCAGGTGCAGTGTGTGCACCTCACCCAAAGCATTTCTACCTTTCCGTTCCATACCAGTCTTTTCATCTGAAATTAAACCAACACCTCTGAAAAAGAGATACAGTCCTTTGAAAGTCCACCCCTGGAGGGAAAAGAGGAGGCACCGTTGCAGCCCAAGGGGAAAAAAACAGGCAATTTAGAGCTTTCAGCTCTAGTGCCTTAGCTTTCTATTTGCAAATCATCTTACCCGCTCACTACTGGAAATATCCTGGGTAGACCTTTTGCTCCACTTCTGTGGTACCTCTGACAAACTTACTTCTCTGTCATTTCTATCTTCCTTAAGGGCTCCTCTGCCCCAAATCCTACAGGGACTCATTTACTTCCTATTCCAACAACAATTAAGAGAGATGCGAAGATAAATTCTAGAGAAGAAGAATTATTCTCTTAATGCTTCCTAAGGATTGCAATCAAATGCCACACTGCAGACCTTGTGTTCAAGGTCAGGCAGAAGCACTGAATACCCCAAAGAGGCTCCTAGGCAGCACCCAACAGATCTGCTCCTCAGCAAGTCACCACAAGTCCTGTCACCTCAGGTGCTCTCCTATAGTTCCTGTCAGCCATAGAACCACAGCAATCTTTTGGATAACAACTCTGAAGAAATTCAGATTACATGGATTTTTGAAAGCCATGCTTCTGACAAATCTGGAAAACATTAACTATTTTGGATTCATGGTTCAAAGGAAAGAAAGATGAGTCAGTGAAAAACAATTCCAATAATAACCTGCTATCATTTCAGAGTTAAGATGAAGTTTCTTAAAAAGTTACATGCACAAGTTCACTGAATTTATTTTCCTGTTTTTCTCCCCATGTCCAGCATTCAGTCATACATGTAATTTTTAAGCCTTACTTTTTGCCTTTTGGTATTACAAAAATCCAGTGGGAATCTACATTATCACTGTCATTTACCACTACTCCTCCCTTTCCTGTATTACTGTTCTTCCAAACTTTACACACTTCTTAGCTGAGCATTCACAGAGAGGATATAATTACAATTACTTACTAGCCTCTAAATATTTACATTAAAGCAACTGCTTTTGTTATTCTAGACATTTTACAATATATTTTTACACAGGTTAAAAGTGGGAAGCAGTTATGACACCTACTCTTCCAGCATTCAAGAACCATTTGGACAATGCCCTCAGTCACATTGGTGTGAATGCTGGGAGTGTCCTATGCAGGGATAGGAGTTGCACTCAATGATCCTTAGGGTCCCTTCCAACTTGGGTAATTCTATGATGGCAATTATATGGTCAATATATTAGCCAACTTCATATAGTATCTTATGACAACATCTGATATTCATGATCAGCTTAGATTAATTTGTGCTGGGTGCTGGACAAACAAATACATTGTTCCTGACCTGAGAAATAAGACAAGCAGACAAAGACTGAAATTGAACAGCAACACTTTTGCTCTAGTTTCATTTTTCCTGACATTGCTTTTGTTGGATATTTCCTTTCATTATTTAAGCAAAGGGGGGGAATATTAAAAAAAAAAAGAAAACAAAGAGATCAGAGAGTGGTTCATTCATATTCAACAGATAGTTTTTCAAAGTCACTATCAATATGGAATAATCATTTCAGGGGAAAAACTGTTGGTGTTAAGTATAAATGCTTTCAGTTTCATAAGAAGAGAAGCTACTGACATGTTTTCAGCATGTGAAAAGCTATTTTCAATATGAAAGTGTTTCTTTAAATGAAAATACTGCAGCTGTGCTCAAGCAATCTAGGAAGGAAAATTTCTGGAGTCACTGTCAAAAAAGATTAGCTTTACAGAATAAGCAAGTAGGTCACTGTTACAGAAAAAGCAGTCTCTTGGCGTTTACTTGTCTAGACAGCTAAAAAAGCTCTTCATCTGCTAAACCTTAATTCAAGGGAAAAAATAAACAAAACAGTCAACAGTACCACTGTGAGACTTCCATCCTAAAGAATATTCAGCAGGTTTATAAGACAGATTTCTAGCAGCTTGGCAATACTTTAGCTGAAAGTCTATAATGGACGGAGATGCCCTTTACTCAGGGCTTCTGTCAATACCGCTCAGTGACTTCAAAGGAAGGTCAAAGAGATTTTCAAATACCAAACAAAACTACATTTGGAAAGCTCGAGAAGAAAGGACAAACAATTAGATTTCATTTTTTTATTCCCTATCTGTCTAAAAAAAAAATCTGTATATATGTGCACACCTTTTATCTGCTTTCTACAGTGGGTAAGGTAGTCGCCTAACAGAATTCTGACAGTAACAGAATATCAAGAAAGTTTGCCCTGATACTCATCAAATTTCAGGCAAAACTGGGAAGACAGGGAGAGTAGTAAACTTGCCCCCTTCAGGGAGCAGAGTGCCTCAAGCGCACTTGCAGCAATCTTTCAAAGCACATTTAATAAGGTCTGACAATAGAAGCTAAAATTCCTGAGTGAGCATCAGAAAAAGAAAAAGACACAAGAGATCTAAAAAGGATCTCAGTAATTGAAGTCTGAGAAGTCCCTTTACAACACAAATCTTTTGTTTCTACCTCAGGGAGGTTTGCAGCTGTGCACTGTGCCTGCTTTAAAATAAAGTTCTAATTTGTTCAGTGCAAAACACAAACAAAATGGAAGTCATAGTGTCTCTTGACAAAACAAGATAACCAACTTTGCTAACATCTAAGATGAGATTAGGTAAAAGTTAGAAGTATTTCTCTTCCTCACTATTGTTCCCCCCACTCCCTCAAAAAATCCAAGATATACATGAAAACATATCTTGCAAGTGGTTGCTACTGGATGTTATACAGATGCTTAATATAAAGGATATATTTTATCTGAAAAAAAATGCATATATTATACTCCATCCAGTACTCAAGTCTTTTAATATTACATGATTTAAGACCACTGCAATTTTTTTTAGCAAGTACAGACTGAAACTGTATATAGTTTTACACATGTGCACTGGTGTTTCTATACAGAAGTAAATAATTCGTAAATACAACAGGATCAGCGAAGAGAACAAGAATAATTTGGTTTCTAAAACACTCGTCAAGGCTTTCACTGTGTAAATGGATGATAATCTTTTTTGGTCTTATGACAATAGCTGTGCAAGTAAAATTTAGACATCTGCTCTTGTGGTATCTCACAACATCTTTGCAAAGACTAATCTCAGAAAGAATTCGCTGCTTCATTTTATGTCTCTGCATCCAGATTATTTTCTCACATTTCTTTAAGTATCAGAGAGGCTGACAACTTGATTCTACAAATAACATGGTTCCAGGCACCCAGGTCTTGTTAAGCTGAAAAGTGAACATTTGGACACCATGTACTTGTCTCTCAGTATAGGTGTTCTCCCTTCATTTCAGGACAGTTGCTTTTTCTAGCATACTCAACATCAACATCTCAAAATCCAATCAAGAATCCAGGTTCAGGAAACACAAGATGAGGAGCTGCCCAGTCTAGCAAGGCTCCAATATGGTAATGACAGGAGAACCTTGTCCCACATCATCACAACCTGTGCTCTTCAACAGGGCATAGGGCTAAGGATAATTATAAATTCATTGGTTTTACCTAAACCTTTATTTTATTTGTCTTTCACTGTAAATTTTGGTGTTGTGTTGACTTAAATAGAATTGGACAAATACATACAATTAAAAAGCTTTCCTAAAAGATCTCTTTCCACGGTGGATTGGTGATTTTATTTTACTACCATTTATGAAGAAAAGATGCTTTCTTTCCTAAAGAGAAGAAAAAAAAATCTGTTGCATTTTTTAAACTTAGAAATACCAGAAACATTACATGTCTGCCAGCAGGGACTAAAAATCAAGAGACAACTAGGGCATCTCGTGCTATTAAACAAATATCCAGCTCACCAAAGATTTCTTTGAACAGGTGTGAGCCTGAGCCGCCAACAGCAGAGGAAGACAGGAACATAAGCCCTTGTCATCAGATTCTTTTATAATTTCGTTGAAGTATCTCAAAAAACTTAGATCAAATATAATTATTTCTCACGATGTAAAATTCTGTCCATGATTCATCCACTTCATGCCTCTGGATGGCTACCAGTATCTAATGAATACCATGGAGACAGGAGATAGTCAAGAGTCCTTTCCCATTTAAGTTAGCCATACTATAGCTTTTGATTTGCTTCTCCAGTTCCAATTGAGCACTGCAAGCTAAGATTTGAACTTCCAAGACAAAAATGGCAGGAACACAGAAGAAGAAAAAAAAGCCACAACCAACCACATACAGAAAACCCTCTTCCACAGGCTTAAAAGGGATAGGAAACAGTCAAAAGTAGCTTCTACATCCTCCCTCCTACCCACCGCACACCTTCTTTAGAGAACTTCACATCGGGTAACTCCTACTACTGGTAACATTCCTTCCCTTCCAAATTCAATTAAAACAACTGGGAACAACAAAGGTGCCATCAGAAAAGGAAGTTTTCCTTTGCTACTGCAAGTGAAAATGGCTATGGGGTTGAATAAATGACTCTGACTTGGTCACTGACCTACTGATACTTACTACTTCAAAAACCTCACAGAGGCCACTGGGACCCCACTGTGGGACAGAGGAGAAAGAGAAAACAACTCCCCCAGCGCCTTCAGAGACTCTTGAGAAGGGCTGCATGCACACAATCTGTATGCTTGATTCCCTTTCTTTAACTCAGTTTTGCATGTAGGAGCAGGTCTGATGAAGACATTAGCAAAACTGTATCAGAAACAGCGTGGCCAGCAGGACCAGGGAGGTGATTGTGCCCCTGTACTCGGCACTGGTGAGGCCACACCTTGAGTAACTGTGTTCAGTTTTGGGCCCCTCACCACAAGAAGGACACTGAGGGGCTGGAGCGTGTGCAAAGAAAGGCAACGAGGCTGGTGAGGGGGCTGGAGAATAAACCCTACGAGGAGAGACTGAGGGAATTGGGGTTGCTTAGCTTGGAGAAGAGGAGGCTGAGGGGAGACCTCATCACTGTTTACAACTACCTGAAAGGAGGTTGTGACGGGGTGGGTGCTGCTCTCTTCTCGCAAGTGACGAGCAATAGGACGAGAGGGAACGGCCGCAAGTTGTGCCAGGGCAGGTTTAGACTGGACATCAGGAAGAATTTCCTCACTGAGAGAGTGGTCAGGGATTGGAACAGATTGCCCAGGGAGGTAGTGGAGTCTCCATCCCTGGAAGTGTTTAAAAGATGGGTAGATGAGTTTCTTAGGGATATGGTTTAGCAGGGAGACAGGCACGGTTGGACTCGATGACCTCAAGAGGTCTCTTTCAACCTTATGATTCTATGATTCTATGAAACTCTAAGGCAGAAACCCTCTGGGACAGCACCACATCTGCCAGCTCTCTGTGCTCTACCTTATCAGGCATGGTGAATGCCCTGTTACTCACAAAGCGCAAGCCTAACCTACCTGAACCACACCACACTTCAGCCAGGTGGCACTCGCTCTCGCCAGGCTCCTTGCAGAGCTCCACCACATCTCTGCAGGTTGTTTCGGGGGTGACCGGCACCTCAGTGAAGTGCTGCTCATTGTTACTGAGGTACACTGTCAGAAACATCTGGAAAAGACAAAGCAACAGCACATGGTTACTTTATAACACAAAGCCACTCTGCACATCAGAGACACAACCCTCTCCTTAAATCCATTATTTTCAACACGATTATATCATTTCTTATCAACTACTGTGCATACAGAATTTGGGGAAAAAAAAGAAAAATAATTTCTCTTTAAGGTACAAGCAAGTGAGACACTACAAAGTAATCCTCTGCTCAACTGAACACATTACTGAAGGACTGTTTGCTTTTAAATCCGGACCTACGGCTCCTTCCTTCTCTCTTTAAGGTGATGTGTCAAAACTCCTTCCACCTTACTATACGTAAATACTGCACCCACTTGACGCAGCAGGAGAGTCATCTACAGTTCAAAAACACTCTTCAAAGTGAAAACAAACAGCAATTACATCTGGTAAAAAAAGGGCAGAAGCCTACTACACAGTCAGTGAAGTGGACACATAATTTGCATTTCCATAACACATTTCATCGAAAGACTTTTCAGAAGCACAAGTCGACTTGCTATACCCTTAGTCTCAGTCTGAATACAACATCCCCCAAACACCATTCACAGGAAAGCATGGATATTTTACTTGGCCTGCTCTTCAGAGCTGTAGAAGGATCCTTGATCTTTGCTTACATTTCTGTATAAACACACTACACAGCTAGACTTTATTCTTGTTCATGTCTTTCCTGCCACAACTAGAAAATGAGCGTTTTAAAAATTAGTTGACTTATCTGATAGAAAATATTGATGATCACTACTTCTGAACACCACTTCACTGTATGCTATTAATATTAAAGTCCTATCAAAGATTAGCTGCTAGCTAAAAATTAACATCCATTCTCTTCTGAGACTTATTCTCAACTTCGCTGTCAACTGGTGCTAGTTGCATGACTTTCAGTGACACAAAAATCAACCAAATGTCTCCAGAAAGCAAGTACGTCACTAAGCATGTAAAGCAACAGATACATTATCAATAGATTACACAATTCACTCTTTTTCATAAAGCTGGAAAAAGTTGCTTTTGCAGGAAGACACATAAACCCTTGCCTGTCCTCATTTTCAGGGAGTAAAAGGGGTATACATTTTATGAACAAAGGTGGAAAAAAAAGAGTCCAAACAGGGCAAGGAAGAGGTATAAATACCCTTCTAAATTTAAAGTTAAAAAACCCCAAAACAAACAAAAAAGCAAACATTTTTGTGATTTTGTGTGAATACTCTAGAGCAGGGGTGTCAAACTCATGGCTCCCATCGTTCTCCTGCTCCTGCAGCCTACATGCATCACAGACACTGCACACATGACCAGTGCTGGCAGGAGCGCAGGGGCAAGGAGCGCAGGGGCAAGGAGCTCAGAGCTGCCATCGGGTATAAACAAGCTGGCTAAAACAAGGTGGAGGGCTGGATTTGGCCCGTGGGCCATGAGTTTGATAGAACAAGTATTTTTGATGTCACTCCGAAGTGAAATTTAGCCCTATCTTCTTTACAGTTTTAGGAACCACCTTGTCGGGACTCTCCCGGAATACAGCCACGTACACATACATCCCTGACCGTCTTCAAACCCTTTAACAGGGCTCTTCTGAATGCCAAGATGCCCTCCATTCCAATAACAGAAGCTGCCTTTATTCTTTTAAAAACTTCTAGGAAAGCACTACATACTTAGCATGTCCTGTTATACAGAGTGTAAGTATTCATCCCATTTAGAATCATTAGGCTTGGGAAAAAACCTTCACTAAAGCATATCCCAAAGTGCCACAACTACACTTTTGACACATAGTGACTCCATCACTTCCCCAGGCAGCCTGTTCCAATGCCTCACCACTCCTTCAGTACAGAACTTTTTTCTGATGTTCAATCTAAACCTCCTCTGACACAACTTGAAGCCATTTCCTCCCATGCTATCACTTGTTACTTGGGAGACCAGCATCCATTCACCATCCTTTTACATAGTTGTAGACAGTGATAAGGTCTCCCCCTCAGCCTCCTTTTCTCCAGTCTAAACAACCCCCATGTTACCTCAGCTGTTCCTCATAAGACTTGCGCTCCAGACCCTTTACTAGCTTTGTTTGTCCTCCTCTGAACATGCTCCAGCAACTCAATGTTCTTCTTGTACTGAGGGACTCAAAACTGAACACAGGATTCAAGATGGAGCCTCACCAGTGCTGAGTACAGGGACAAAATCACTTCCCTAATACTTGTGACAGTATAAACACTTGCAAATAGTTTTTTGGGTCTTGGGATAACACCAGATTCAGCACCAGATTCAGTATGCGGAGTTCCTGATCTCTGAACAACAGCTCCTAAAGACAACAGTTTCCAAAAAATTCCTAAAGACCTTCTACAAATATTCACAGAGTGGAGAAAACTAGCTGAAAGACGGGTCAAACTGCCTGTAAAACTTGAGAAAATATTTAGAACCTACAACCATTTCGTTGTCACACTGTGGCAAAAAGAAACCCAAAACATGTGGAACTTCTAAGGAGAGGAATTAAGAGGGAGAATGTGGAAAATGCAAAGGTAGCAACAAAATTCCAGTTACTGAAAGACAGAAGCCAATGAATCCCATGGAGAGCAGGTAGGCAGATGGAGTTGATAACCAGTACTTGAGGATTCTAGATTCAGTCAGGGCTGCTGTTTACTCCACAGTTCTGCTCTTGAAATAGCATCCCACCTACCAGCTGGGTTTACAGCTGCACACCCATCGGCAGCAGGGAATTAATTTCAACACTTCAGTATGCTTTGTGTGGGCCCGAGCTGTGTGGCAGGAAGTCAGGTAGGATCAGCTTACCACATACACTTATGATACAGCGAAGATGGGTGCAATCGTTGTGCTGTTTACAGCACAGTGCATTGAAGTACTGACCTAAATTAAGAGACAAAGTTTTCCAAGCACAAACTCTGACTCCCAGCTTTAATCTTTTGTCACTGAACGTGCTTATCTTTTAGATGCAGTGTTACTATAGGAGGCTGACAGTGAGGGATGCCATGTGCAACCACATAAAAATGCCACTTCATCACAAAAATTGGAGCAGAAAAGTATAAAATAGAAAAAGAGGTTCCCAAAAAGCTCTAGCGCAGGGTTACATAGGTATGTGAAACACATCACCGCTTGACATTTAATACTGAATAACTCTGTATTCAAAACAACACTGAATCACACAGGCTGTGTATGTGCAGTAACATTTGTTAGTTTTAAAATATAAGCTTAGAGATGGAATTAAAAGAAAATTATAAAAATCATGGTATTATACATAAAGCAGACCTAATCTATCCCTAACAGGGCTGTTCATTCTTCAATATGCATGTTTATATCCAGTTGTTAATCCTTCGGATTTACCAATACAACTACGCAAGAAGGATCACAAGCTGCCCTTTCCATCCACAATGCTCAGGATAATTACTAATACATTAAGCCAAGAGCACCCAAACCTGGTCTGTGGGCACCATTTCTGAGACTTAGTAATGTCTGCATTATCTCTATCTCACATAATCTAAGAACTGAGGGAAAAGAGCAATCAAACTCTGTAAATTCCCTAAAAACATACTTCAAAACCTTAAGAGCCTAAAGTAACTAAAAGGCTACAAAACTGATGTGATCTACCTCATCCCACTTCCCCATTAGCTCCAAGGACAATGCTGAGATCATTCAGAAGTTCTCTTAAGTACTTGTGTCCCTCTCCATCCTGTAATAAGGCCTGGCAGGGGAGAGGCAAGGAACCAGCCCTGTCTGCTCCACCACCTACGTATCTGCAAGGCCTGGCCACATCAGAACCTAAGGCAAGCACTGAGCAGAAAGTATCCATCACAGAGAGGTCTCTCCCCAAAGAGAGATGGAAAATATCAAGAAGTTGTTGTGAGCTAAAAGCCCACTATGGCTTTTCGACACTGCTCGTAACCCCTGGTGGCTTCTGTGGCTTGCACCAGCTCACATTAGGATCCCAATAAATCATCCTTCCCCTAGGAATGGTTCAAAAGCAACATCTATTAACCATCCTACCAGCTAGTTTATATTGCTGGTTGGTCGCTGTGCAGCAGCTAACAATGAAGGAAACAAGAATACTCTAATGACACCTTGTTCAGAAGTTTGAACCCTGTAGATTGCACCAAGCAAGAACATAAAATCGTCTTTTGCTCCTCCCCAAAACCAAAAAGACAGTTATATACAGGCGTCCAGGAATTAAGATATAAGTAAAAAAAAGTAAAAAACAACATGCAAAAAATCCATTTCAAGCTAGGTATACATGAAAAACTCGATTAAAAAAAAAGGGGGAGACAAGTCTTAGTGAGACTTGTACATCTTTGTACATAGCATCCAGTCAAATACTGAAATATCTGACAATTCCATTTAGCCCTGGGTTAGATTTTTTTCCTCTCAAACTTTCAGTATTGAGTTTTAGGAATGCTCAGTATTCAGGCTGAGCAATTCTAAACAGGAGCCAGGTTCCTAGATAAGTTTTCCCCCTCATTTCCCATCCCCAAGATGTATTCACAGTTTATAGGTACTGAGAAGCTTCAAAATGTATAAGCATTTCAGTATCGTAGCATACTTGCAAGCAACCAGGAATGTGTTGTGTACCTACTCAAGCAATTCCTTTCAAAAACACATCACAGGTTTCAGCTGACTCTGCTACAGCTTAGAAAACAGAACTTTGCAGTTATGGAGCCACCAAATGAGGTAGTTCGATCGGATGCACCAAGGACATCAAAAGGATGACCAAGGACACATGAGCTAAAGCAAGAGATAGTTTTTGCAAGGAATGACTACTACATATGACTTACAAACAATTTAACAGCAAAATAGAACATAAAGAAGAACTTTATGTCTCAAAACAGGCTGCCACCAAAGACATAAATCTAAGAAAATCCAAATTGGTATGAATTACAATTTCAAGTCCTCTCAGCATGAAAAATATGGGTTTTTTTTAGCTTAGAGGAGGCCGAGGGGGAGACCTCGTCATTGCCTACAACTACTTCAGAGGAGGTTGTGGCAAGGTGAGTGTTGGTCTCTTCTCTCAAGTGACAAGTGGTAGGACAAGAGGTAATGGCCACAAGTTGCACCAGGGGAGGTTTAGACTGGATATTGGGAAGAATTTATACACTGAAAAGGGTGGTCAGGCACTGGCACAGCTGCCCAGGGAGGTGGCTGAGTCACCATCCCTGGAGGTGTTTAAAAGACGCACTGATGAACTTCTTCGGGACATGGTTTAGTGGACACCTATGGTTGGACTCAATAATCTCAAAGGTCTTTTCCAAACAGATGATTCTATTATTCTTTCTAACCCATTTTATTTAACCCCCACCTCCAACCACTGCCACTAAGTTTGGACTGTAACACACCCAGGAAAAGGAAGAGAATGTAGCAAGAAAAGCAACCAAACAGGAGGACAGAAAGGAGCATCAAGCAAGCAAGTCACATCCCACTTTACAATCCTCCAGCTCTCTTCTGTACACCAGCCCCAAGCAGCCTTACATTTGCCCACAAATCTGACCCAATTGTTAAGCTCAACAACAGGATCATTTCATACAATTACATTAGTATTAAACATGACATAACAGTTCTCAACATCTGCAAATACACTTCCAACTGAAAGTAAAATATTTAAGAATGGCTACCTCTACAAATGCACTAGGCTATGTCCAGGATACGTTTTTGCTTTGTTGTATTAACAAAAAACAAAAAAATGCTTCCAAATTTGTTTGAAACATGAACCTGAGGAAATACGTGCTTTACAATTTACGTTCATCCAATAAGATACCACTTCATATCAAAGACCTCATTATCAATCTTCTCCTGAGATCAGAAGACTTCAATTATTGATTAAAAACAGAAATGCAATTTACTTTTCAGCTTTGATGGTGTTTCTGCAAGCATCAGACTTCTACTCCATATTATAAAACTGGTATCACACATCTTAGGTATTAAAAGGCTGTCAAATTGGGCGTTTTCTGATTAATATACTAATAATATTAAATTATTCGGGATGCAAGTATTCAGGAGAAAAAGCCATTATTGTGCGTGATGCAAATCAAAATACAAGAATTTAATTAACTCCTGAAACTATCCAAGTTTAAAGGATGAACACACTTTCCCCCTCCCCTAACAGTTTCTATCAATTCAGATCACAAAATTTCAAAAACTGATAACAATCTTTTAGGGCAAAACTCAGTCCCTTATAAAATATTATAAACATGTAGACAAAATTCTACTATTAAAAAAGCTCTTTATTTAAAAAACCCCCTAACTTAACCCTGTTTTTCACTATTTGCTGAATTCCTAACTTTATGTAGTCCTCCTGCACAGCATGTAACAAACAATATAAACTGTGGCATCTATTCACATGGTATTTTTCATCTTTAAAGCATCTTATGACCAGGAAGTTGTAACACAAGCAAGTAGTTTCCTACTTTACAGGCAGGGAAACCGAGGCATATGACAAGGCAATGATAGAGGCCAGAATGATATGACAGACAAACAAGCACACTGCCTCTGGAAATAATTGTTCATTTCATTACCTTGCATTAGAGCTACTAAAATAATTCTTCACCACATTTCATATTTTCTGCATTTCAGATCAAAACCTAACACCCTTGAACCACACCGTACTAGTGTTGGAGGGTTTTATACTTCCGTAACACAGCTAAGTATAATGATCTTAGCCTGCACGGCAAATTTTCTTATCTTTCATTTTCAAGGAGGCATTAAAAGTCATTCTTAATGTTGGCAATGCAATGCTTTGCAATAATATTCTCTCTACTGATATCTGAGCTACACCTATCATATTACATTGCAAATGTTTCAACACATGTCCTCCTATGACATGGAGAGATGTTCCCCGATGCACTGGATGAACAAGCCTCCAAAAAAGAGCTCACAGAATGCCCTTCAATGACTTTCCTACACAGACTGGTCACACAGCAGCTACATACATCAATACAGAAAATATATTTCACAAGTATGTGAAATGTTTTTTTTTTTAAACACTGTGTGGGATGGAAAATAATTACAACAGTATAATTTACATCCTGAATTAAAATATATTTTTAGAAGTTAATTTTAGTTAGCTTAAAAACTAGCAACATAGAATTTTTAGAATAGATTAACTATCATAATTCAAGTACAGATGACAGAAATGACAAATAATTGCTTCCACCCACAAACATAATACCCACAGTTTTAACCACAGATGAGCCCTGTTTGATAAATACAATATCCCTCTAAACAAAGAGTTTTAAATAGAAGTCTTGCATCTTACCTAGTGGGAACACTGATGCTGCACCTTCCCAGACAGCTGCAAAGAAATCAGCTGCTAAAACAGTTATTTTTGCTGACTTGATGCAACTTTCTAAACAACAGAAGACAGCCTGCACAACAGCACATTTTCCTGTTCTCATAAGCAGCATTCTAAGCTGATGCATACTTACAGCCCTCCATTTAACACAAAATATATCTCAATAATAAAATAATTCAGTGATTCTATCACACCAAGTTCCTCAGAACCCTAAACCAGTCCTCTACTTATTGTACCTAAAGATTAGGGTACGCAAAAGATCATAACAGACTTACTAGAAGACAGGCACACAGGATGATTGCTATCCCCAGTTCTTCTAGTATTCAGCTGTTCAATAAAAACAAGTTCAACAGAAATAAAGAGTAAAATTTACTAATTGCCTATAGCGACACTCAATTGCATGAAGTTAGGTTCTTGACATCTTACCCACCACACAAACTACTCCATTTATACCGTACTGGCTTGTGGCCATAAATATGAGAAAGGAAGTTATGATGCAAGGTAGGTGGAGTAGAGTAGGAAGCACCGTGGGATTGTTCGGATTATTCCCAGTCTATATAAAGCACAGCCCTTTCTCCTTTCAATTGTATCACAGGAGAAAACAAGACTCAGTCTCTATTCTCAAAGGCACAGTAGTTTCTGCTTGTACAGATTATTTTAAAGATAAGTTTATCACGTATTTGTATTTTATCTTTGGTAAAAATGTCTTTTTTTTCCCAGGATTTAAAATGCAATGTGCACTATTGGGGGCATGGAGAAAAAGACCTGGAAACAGCCAAGGTTTTTTCCTCCCCTTCCTTCTTTTCTCCCTCTTGCCCTTAATGTAGAGAGAACAGAATGAAAGCCATCTGCTTTTGGTATATAGTACTTAAACTAGGCAAATGCTATAGCACAAATGCCACATTACATCTCACTATCAGGCATGAATCTGAACCATCATTACACAAATCTGAAGAGCTGCAGAGAAAACAGTCTGAGTTTTGGTCAAGCATCATTACCATCTGAAACTAATGGATGTACATTCATAACCCTCCTACCTCCAACCTCAAAGACAGAACTAAGTCCTTCAGTTTAGACTTACAAATTAAGAAGATGCAATTACAATCTTCCCACCAAACCTTATAGGAAATCATCATCGTCTCAGTTTAGCCTTTTTAGTTTCGTGAAATCGGTCAGGCATGGCTCAGAACCGGTGAATGCAGAATTTCTAACCTACGTACCCTCTCTTTCAGCTGGGCATTATGCACAAGATCTTTAAGAAGAGGTTTTTCCAAACAAAGACTTTTACTTTAGAATTAGTTATATTCTCCAACTTGACATTTTTCTTCAGTCATTCTCATACACAAGAAGAGAACGAAAGTCCTCCCATAAGCCAGATATCAGAAAGGTCTGTGCAAATGAAGCTGAATGCTAACCATAGGAGTAACTCATTCCACACTCCTAGGCGGAGCTACCATCTATCAGTGAAGGAAAGAATGTCTCGAATCAGGTGTGGCTTTTAAAGCCATTTACATTTTTGCATTGCAGGTATCTATTTCAATATCAGCATTAAGCAAAAGAAAATGTTCTAAAATACATGGGCCAGTTTGTTTGGGTTTTAAGATGTGCAGGAAACCATAGCCTTTTAATGAGCACCCACACTTCCCAACACATCACGCAGAGATCATTCTACTCAGACCTGAATCTACTCTTGGACTGGCATCAATTTAGTTAAACAACTGCAGGAATTCATGGTAAACAAATCCTGAATACATTCCTCATATTGTACCACAGGGCAGCACATTAACAGATTTCTTTCCACTGCCATCTGTGAAGTTTCTCTCCTCCACACATTCCACCCCTCTAGTGCTCTTTCCCTTTCTGCTCAAATCCTTCCTCATGGCTCCTTAGAGCCATCACTTTTGCACTGTTGGACGGTTCACCAAAAACCACTACAAGTTGACTGGCAGAAAAGCAAGCTTACACACAGTGTTTGGACTTGTACTGTTGGTATCCTACTTGAAGCTTGCTCCTCCTCCTCCTGGAGTCAGCAAAGGAGAATTGGGTCTTTGGAGGCTTTTGCCTCTCCAGGAAAACTGCCTCATCTTCTGCATTCAGCACCAAGTTATAAATACTTGGTATACAAGAAGTACTTTCAGACAGATAAAATTTGATAGCACAATTAGGTACACTTCTCTGGAAAAGGATAACAGTCTAACTCATAAAACATAACTACACGGTTTACAGCTGCTCCTCCTCCCACTCTTCAGATCCCAAAACACACTTCACCCAACAAGAGCCTAAAGCCAAGGCAACATCCAAGCATAACAAGCAGGGTTATGAACTCAAGCTTAAGCCTGAATCATCTCAATTTTCTGTACTTGCGTCAAACCCAGAGGCAGTCTTTGTACTACAAAAAAAATAACAACAGAGGAAAATAAAAAAGAAACTAAGTTGCTTTCGCTGCTCTAGAACTTTGCATCCCTCCTATTGGGAATGTTACTGCTCTCTCAGCCTCCTAGACAGCTAGAGGCCAATAAAAATCCATAAGAAGTGCTGCCTGTCGGGACGCTTCAGAATTACACCTCTCAAAACAGTCCTTTAAGATGCATGTATGTTCTTATGATGAAAAGACAGCCTAGTATTTTCCTGGTAATCAAAAAAGATCTTGAACAAACCAGGACCCTTCACAGAGAAAAGCAAAGTTACACCTGCGTCAGAGATGAAAGCATATTTAACACAACCTACACCAAAACAAAACAGGCTATGACAGCAAACTGGCACCTGTATCACTCACATCACACCGCCTACTGGTTAAGACACTAACTCTTCACAGAGTTTAAAAATACTAATTTTCTGCTTTTCCAGCCAATATATAATAATCTCACCAACGAAAAGATGATCAATAGTCACACCCAGAAGTGCTTGACCTCAGCCCATCAAAACATTCAAGTCAAAGCTACATTTATCATGCAATGAGTGCATGACCCCCACACCAAGCAATTTATTACTGGCAATGGGGGGCTGCGCTCCTCGGACCACCCATGGGGAGAGTACTTTAGTAGAAAGAAGGGGGTTTTGTGAGTCAAGGTCTATCTCAAACAGTTGGGTTTGGTTTTTTTTTTAAAAAAAGTACAAACGAGCAGAAGCAACAGAAAACAAATCACACAGCAAGTCAGGTAAAAAAAAAGCACATAACGCTGGTTTACTCCAACCCCAGCAACTTCATAGAGCTCAGTGCCAAACACTTTTGAAAAAACTACTCCTTACATCATGTTAGTCACACCTCCAGGAAGACAGCTGCCAAATTCTGTCCCTTACACCCATGAAACAGATCTATGAGAAACCAAAACACTCATGACGCGCACAGGTAAAGTCAGAAGACACACCATTTCTGGCACCTGAAACAATGACACATGTTTAACTGCGTTTAATTCCACTGTGGGTAAAGTCATGGAGTACCCTGGGCTGTTCTGACACAAGCTGACCATTCCGGTAACACGTTACTACAATGTGAAACTCAGAGGCATTTTAGTGCACCACAGTCTGACATCTCCTTTATGCTGTGACCCCAGAACCTGCTGTTCCAACCATTTACCTTCAGTACAAGCAAAAAAAAAGAAAAAAAAACCAAAACCAGGAATTTCAGACCACATAGCACAACAGTCTGTGTGCTTTACTGCTTTCAAGGCCAGCTCTGGCTAGCCTCCAGGAAGCAGAGGTTTCCTGCTATATGAGCTTCTCACTCTCACCAGGATAAATACATTTGTGTTAGTGAGAATATTAAAAGATACTGAAGAAATTCTCCTCTATTACCATCTCTCAAGATAACGTGGAGGGGTTAAAGAAAGCACAAGGTATCATCTGACTGCTACTACTGAGCGGATCTAAATGGTGAGTTACACTCTTCTCAAATCCCTCCCCTTAATGTCCAATTATGCAGCCATATGCCAAATCACTTCCACCATATATGTCTTTTTGTTGCTTTTAGCCTTTAGTGTGTGTAGCATTTCTTCCCAACTGTCAGCCAACTCATTATTAAATTCAAGTGGAAGCTGCAAAGGACACGTGGCTTTGGGTGGGGATGGAAACCAAAAAAACAAGACCACTCATTTGAGCAGCATTCTACTATTAAATTAATTAGGTCGCATGTCACACCATATCTTTGCAGAAGGATGGCCCTTTTCTACTCACTACTAGTTCTGGGTGTGAATGCACTCCTGTTGTGATGGAAGTGTACTTTGAAGAATGACATTTGCTTGTCAGACTCAGGTGACCATCAGTACACCGAGAGCAAGCAGGCAACCAACAATGCAGGCAACCAACACAGCCACCAGCAATGCCAAAAAAAAACAGCACAAAATGCCTGTGCTTGATGATCATATCTATTTGACAACAGCTGAAGTTATTATTCAAAGCCATTTGTCCTTCCACTTCTGAACTGCAAACACACAGGAAGTCATGAGTAACTGAGCAGATACCAAAGAATATTATGCTACAGCAGCACACATTCAACTAGCACAAAAGGTACACTGAGCTTCTGTACCGTAACAGATGGATCTTTTTTCAGTTATTCTGCAAGTTGGAAGGGACCAGTGAGGCTATTCTAACACTGGAAATGATGGATGGTCAGATGGTTTTAGTCAACCACATTATAAGGGGATACTTACTACAGCAGAACTGGAGAAGAGAAATCTCCTGCCAGTCAGCCAGTTAGCCCTCCAAGAACCTCACTTGATCTAACGTTCGCTTGTGTAACAGGGAGCTCTACATGCTTTAACTTTCATCAAGAAACATTCAGCTACTATAACAGAAGTTGCAGAAGGCTGGCAGATTGTACAGTTGATCACTGTCTGACAGGTTTTATTTAAGTGCCGCTCACTCCCCAAAGCTCTTTCCAGGCAATACCAGGCTCTATGCAGACACACCGAGAAGGGAAGTAAGGGAGAGCAGTTCATCAGAGCAAGGCAGCAGGCTTACTAGGTGGCTCTGCATGTTGTCACCAGCAAAGTCACAACAGTGATCTTCACAGATGGTCTTGTGTGAAATGGTGGTCACTCAGGTAATGCCACAGCTATTTTAAATGAATTAAACAGAGAACAGTTTCATCAAATCAACAATGGGCTCTTTAACAGACATCTTTTTCCACAAAAATTCCAGAAATTGTCCCCATCTGCCTGTTACTATTTGGCCACTCATTCTGCTTCCCGGAGGTAGAAAACTTTATCCCTTTAATCCAACCCAACTAAATCCTATTTGCAAGAGAAGCACTCTAAATAACAATGTTTTTGTGCAACACTGGGAAATCCACTGTGGAAAGGCTTCGTGGGCAAGACCTACATACAATAACACAGAAATAACAATGTGGAGACAAGAAGTGTGCAGTGTTGTTTCCATAGCTTCCCCATACGAACCCTTACTCGTAGTAAAATTTGTTCTCAAAAGGCTGGAAGGCACAGCGTGGCAATCACCAATGAAGTGGCTACAGGGCAGCACTCTAAGTAGGCAATGCTCTTCAGAAACACAGCTCATACATGACCCATGGCAGAATCACTTAGTTGTTTCTGGTATTTCACAAGAGCTCACCAAGGAGGTCTGGAGTATTTTGCCTAGCCCCTAAGCACCCTGTCTTTCACAACTCTGTGACATCTCCCTCCCTCTTTTGCAGCCAGAAATCAATCAAATTCCCTGCTATGTCAGCTTTTCCTGAATATCTCATAATGTTGAGACACATACAGCCTTACTACAGTTGAGATCAGAGCACCTCAAACAAATTTTGGGAATCCTACCCTTTAGAGGGTCTTCCCAGCCCCAGGATGCCCAAAGATGGCAAGAACAGGTCTCACTTTCCTGGAGAAGCCAAGGCAGAAACCATCAATCACTGATGTGGGTGAGGTTCTACATTCAGGTCAGCACACACAGTTGTGGTGAAAAAAGGGGTTTGCACACACATTCCGTTTTTTGGTTTGGTTTTTTTTTTTGTTTGTTTGTTTTTTTAAAAAAGCAACCAGACAAGCTACATTTCTCAACCAGCAAAGAAAGTACCACCAAGTTATAACTGTGTCCAGGTATGACATAAGCAGCTGAATAAGAGCCCCACTTATGGGAGCAAGAGCCTTGTACATTTCTGAGTGACTTGCTAGCCCAGCCAATTTGTACAACTTAAACTTTGTCCACCAAAACTAAGGAATAGGGGAGTAGGATCCCTGTGTGTCTTGCTAAAGAGGGTTGTGACTACTGAAAACCAAGAAGAGGACAGTCACTTTCCAGAAGTCCAAGCCTGCAGACCTTGAGAATACAAGATACTCTACACCAGTACGTTTGTAGTCTTCCAGCTTCTTATTTGCACACTGCAAAGCTGAGACATGTTCACAGATATGCAGAGTACTTCTCCACTGGAATACCAGAGCATATGAGTGGTTTGGGGCATTACAGAACTCAAACAGAGCAGCAATGGCAGCATTAAAAAGAAAATATTGATTTTCCTCTTAAAGGGCAGAAGGAAACTGAATGTAAGAAAAACATCATTCCAGAGACTCTTCCTTAACTTCTAATTTGAGAAACAATGGGATTTAACACACTACTGGAATAGAGAAAACTAGCAATCTAAGCTTAGACTTAAATTTTTCCTTAAGCAGTTCAGCCTCACAAAATAAAATTATCAAAAGACAAGGAAAATCTCCTAATTTATTCAACAAAAATCAAAATAAAACCCATACACTCCTTCTTATATACAAGATATACTTTAAACAGTGAAAATGGAACACTGACTTTACATGCATGCAAAGGACTTATGAACAAGTACCTCTCTTGAAGACCATTCTCAAGTGTGGAACAGAACAAATTACCACCAAGGTTCTCTCCCAATTCGTGATTAATCCTACAGAAGTAGGGCAATGTAATTACTTTAGCAAGATCATTAAATGCTTATGTTGGATATGACAGACATATTCCAGCCTGCACCACAATGTACCAGTTGGTTTGACTCTACGAGTCTCCCAAATCCCAGGCTGAACTCACTGCATGACCTTTAGCAAGTGGCTTAATCTCTCTGCAGTTTTCGCTCCCTTTATTAAATGTTCTGATCTGTAGCACTCAGTATTTTAAAGACCAGATGTTTGATACTGAACACTCAAAATCATGTCAGAAGCTTTCAAGTTAGCAATGTGAAAGTGTCCATGTTTTTACTTGTGTTTGGTTGTTATAACCCAGGTACACTGCAGATAGAGGTTTTCCTGAATCAATTTAATAATCAAGAGGATCAGGCAGAACCAGGGATAACTGCACTACATGTTTGGTTTTAAAATGTATGTGCTTTACTTCGCGAAAGGATGAAATAAAGATTTAAGAGTACGATTATAAAATATTCAAGAAAAAGGCAAGAATTATTCCCCTAATCCTCTTTTTTAAAAAAGATGTCAATAAAAGCTAGGGCACTGCACATAGTCATCTATGCAAGGATCACATCATATTAAAATCTGGAAGCATCTCTGTATCATAAAAGAAATTGGTACAGAAACAAAGTTACCATCTCAGTAATAAAATTCTTGGTATTAACCCCACCGCAACAAAACCCAAAGTTACACACAACTGGATTCAACAGCCAAGTAATGCCACCATTACAGTGAAACAACTGGTGAGTACACACACATGACTAACCCTAAACAACAGCAGCAAGACCCAAAATGTTAATGATTAACGAAAGGCAAACAGCAAAAACATGCGGAAGACTGCTTTCTGCCCTTTAACACGTTCAGCATCACAACAGCGTCACAACTGCTGCTCTTTCCCCCAATTCTCTTACTACCCTCTCCACAAACATTTATCCCAAACTACAGCAACAGCTGTCTAATACTATTTTAAATGACATTTCAGGTCCTTCATGTTCCACAGAAAAGCCTGAAGCCTCTATAACAGTTAAACAACAGTGACTAAGATAATTACATATACTTCACATGATGTCCAGGGTTTCTAGTGACCTTTATACACAGTATCATCCAACTGTTTGAGAACTGTAGATCAAAAAGACTTTGCTTGACTCACCAGTAACTAAGCTGAAAGAAACCAGGCCTAAAGATAATAAAACTATGAGCAAAGAGAAGAGTTTTATCTGCTCGATCTCATGAATTGGAGCACCTTCCAGTTTCCAGAGCATTAAATAAGCTTTTACACTTCATAGGAAGCCAAAAGGATTAAAAGGATGTGGAGGTTCCCTTTTTTATCATGTGGGCCCATGCAGAAGGAAACGAGATGTCCTCCTCCAGCTGTGACATCAAGCTTAAGTCAGTCTCCACGGGGTTATCCAACTCTCACTTTGGACAAACTGGATGGCAGCGAGGCAGAACTATGCCCATAATTAAACAAGCTCAATAACATGCACAGTGGGAGAGAGAAGAGTCCCCTAGGCAGGCTGCTAACAAGAACAGCAGCTAGACAAATGGAGCATTTTCAAGACTGTTCCTTAATCAATAATTTGAAAGGAATGCTAGGCACACTGCATTGCCATTCTGCTGAAATAACCTTTATACCTGCCTCTCTTAAAGTCCAACTGACTTGCATGTAAATTAATCTCCCAAAGCAGACCTGCTCACTAATAAAGCAGAGATCCCATCTGGCAACACTAGGAAGAAAGAATAAATAATAAAAAAAAGAAATCCTGTGAATTATCCACCCACGTTGAACCTGATGACTGCATACTAGCCCTTGAGGCACTCACACCCTGAACTGCTGAATACATAAGAAGCAACATAATTAGCTATTCCCATGGCCTCTACCACTTGATCTGGTATGCATTTGTAATATTGCCCTTCCCCCATTTCTGATAAAAGCCACACAAAGAAACAAAGATATTTAACATATTGCACCATAACACAACATGAATTGCAGATGGAGAGCTAAGGTATTAAAAAAACGTCATCAAAGAAATTAAATGTATTTAAAACTATTTCTTGAGCAATTATTCATGGGACAGAGAAAAGATCTTGTAACAACATGGGAGGAGGGAGCTCTTGGAGGACCTCAAGGTGATATTTCCTACCATGAGTAAGAAGTGCAAGTGATAAGAGAAGTTTCAAGGTAAAAAAGCTCAGCAAAACAATCACCTAAGCTTTAATCAGCATTCTAGACAAAATACTTCTGATGTTGAATACCGTAATCACAATATTAAAACTTTTAAATGACTAACACTAAATGGAAATGCATTTAAAAGAATATACAGCAGATACTAAATAGTTCAATCAGATGAAGATATGAGGCACAGGCTAAGAAGAGCTCAGAGTCTGAAGTCTTTTTCATGCACTGAAATACATGCAGGCAGACAAGAAAAACAGTGTTAATGACTGATACACCTGATCGGAGCTTAAATAACTAAAAGACTACAGGGAATGGGGCTTAGATCCTATGGATCACTTACTGGTATCTTAACAAGTCACTAAACTCTACCAGATGGTGCAGGGGTGTCAGCTTGCTTATAAACTTACAGCTGATCATCTTATGAACTGCAAGAGATTAATTTCTGTTAAAATTTCTTCAGTTAAGCAGCAAGAAAAGTTTTTGCCAAGAAAAGTTTTTGCTAAGAAACAAATATGAGGCCCTAGACTCAGATAGTCTAGTAGAGGTCAGCTATGAGAGAGATCTGTCTGGAGGGCCCTCTTCTTGCACCCCGTCTTCCAGACAGATAAATACAACAGCTGTAAGAAAGAAAAGAAGGGTCACTGTAGTTGGTGACTCCCTTTTGAGGGGAACTGAGGGCCCTATATGTAGGCCAGCCCCAACCCAAAGGGAGGTTTGTTGTCTTCCTGGGGCCAGGGTGAGGGACATTGCTAGGAGACTTCCTGAGCTAACTCAGACCTCAGATTACTGTCCACTGTTGGTAATCCAGGCTGGCAGTGATGACATCAATAGGAGAAGTGCCAGGGTAATCAAAAAGGATTTCAGGGCACTGGGTAGATCAGTCCATGGGACAGGTGCACAGGTAGGATTCGCTTCAGTTCCTGTAGTGGCTGGAATGAATGGGGAGATGCATGAGGAAAGAATTAGGAAAACCTCCCTTATCAAGAGGTGGCTAAAGGATTGGTGCCACCATCAAAATTTTGGGTTTTTTTGATCATGGGGCAAGCTCCATACTACCTGGTCTTCTTAAATCAGATGGGCTTCATCTGTCTAAGCAGGGCAAAAGGGTTGTTGCCCATAAGTTATTGGGGCTTATCAGGAGAGATTTAAACTAGGTCTGAAGGGGGAGGGGATTGAGATCAGGCTCTCCAAAGTTCAACCCAGGGGTGATAAGACTGAATTAAAAGTAAAAGCAGCAGCCCAGCTGAAGTGCATGTACACTAATGCACGCAGTCTGGGCAATAAACAGGAGGACCTGGAAGCCATCTGCAGCAGGAAAGCTATGATGTGGTTGCCATTACAGAAACGTGGTGGGACGACTCGCATGGCTGGAGTGCTGTCAGAAGTGGCTACAAGCTCTTCAGAAAGGACAGACAGGGTAGGAGAGGTGGCTCTGTATGTTAGAGAGTCTCTTGACTCTGTAGAACTTGAGGTCACCAACGATAGGGTTGAGTGCTTGTGGACCCAAATCAGGGGGAAGGATAACAAGACTGACATCCTGGTAGGAGTCTGTTATAGACCACCCAACCAGGATGATGAAGGGGACGACTTATTCTACAAGCAGCTGGCAGATGTCTCTAAATTGCTAGCCCTTGTTCTTGTGGGCGACTTCAATCTGCCAGATATCTGCTGGGGGCTCAACAGAGCAGAGAAGAGGCAGTCTAGGAGATTCTTAGAGTGTGTGGAGGATAATTGCCTGCTCCAGCAGGTAAATGAACCTACTGGAAATGGGGCCCCACTAGATCTGCTGTTTACAAACAGAGAGGGACTGGTGGGAGATGTAGTGGTCGGAGGCCAACTGGGGCACAGTGACCATGAAATAATACAGTTTTCAATATTCAGGGATCTAAGGAGGACCACCAATCAAGCCTCTGTGCTGGACTTCTGGAGGGCAGATTTTGACCTGTTCAGAAGACTGGTCCAGAACACACCCTGGGACACACTCCTTAAAACCAGGAGCATACAAGAGGGATGGATGTGCTTCAAGGAAAAAGTCTTGAGTGCACAGGAACAGGCTGTACCAATTAGCCAAACGGCAAGCCGGTGGGGAAGACAACCACCTTGGTTGAATAGGGAGATACTGAAGGATAAAAAGAGAGCCTACTGACTGTGGAAGGCAGGGCTGACTACTCAGGAAGAGTATAGGACTATAGTTAGAACATTCAGAAGGAAAATCAGAGAAACAAAACCGCAATTTGAAATTAATTTGGTTACTTCTGTTAAGGATAACAAAAAGCGCTTCTATAAATACATTAATAACAAAAGGAGGAGCAAGGAAAACCTCCATTCTTTGTTAGACCTGGGGGGGAACGTAGTTACCAGGGATGAGGAGAAAGCTGAGGTACTCAACACCTACTTTGCCTTAGTCCTCACCAGCAAGAGAGGTGCCCTTCAGGATAACTGGCCTCCAGAGCTCACAGATAGAGACAGGAAACCAAATGGCTCCCCTGTGTTCCAGGAGGAAACAGTCTATGAATTACTGAGCCACCTGGATCCAGACAAATCAATGGGACCTGATGGATTCCATCCTAGGGTGATGAGGGAGTTGGCAGCAAAGCTTGCCGAGCCACTCTCCATCACCTACCAACAGTCCTGGCTCTCTGGGGAGGTCCCAGATGATTGGAAGTTGGCAAATGTCACTCCAATCCACAAAAAGCGCTGCAAGGAGGACCCAGGAAACTCTAGGCCTGTCAGCCTGACCTCAGCGCCTGGCAAGGTTATGGAACAGATCATCCTGAGTGCAATCACACAGCACCTTCAGGATGGACATGGGATCCGACCCAGTCAGCACAGCTTTGTGAGGGGCAGGTCCTGTCTGACCAACCTGATTTCCTTTTATGATCAGGTAACCCTCCTGGTGGATGAAGGGAAGCCTGTGGATGTAATCTGGACTTGAGCAAAGCCTTTGACACTGTCTCCCACGGCATACTCCTGGATAAACTGGTAGCCCATGGCTTGGACAGGTGCACTCTCAGCTGGGTTCAGAACTGGCTGGATGGCCAGGCCCAGAGAGTGCTGGTGAATGGGGCTGTGTCCAGCTGGCAGCCGGTCACCAGTGGTGTCCCTCAGGGATCAGTGTTGGGTCCGGTTCTGTTTAACATCTTCATCCATGATTTAGATCAGGGGATTGAGTCCATCATAAGCAAATTTGCAGATGACACCAAGTTGGGAGGGAGTGTCAACGTGTCGGAAGGCAGGAGGGCTCTACAGAGGGACCTTGATAGGCTGGAGAGATGGGCTGAGTCCAATGGGATGAAGTTCAATAAGGCCAAGTGCCGGGTCCTGCACTTTGGCCACAACAACCCCCTGCAGCGCTACAGGCTGGGGACAGAGTGGCTGGAGAGCAGTCAGGTGGAAAGGGACCTGGGGGTACTGATTGACAGGAGGCTAAACATAAGCCAGCAGTGTGCCCAGGTGGCCAAGAAGGCCAGTGGCATCCTGGCCTGTATCAGGAATAGTGTGGCCAGCAGGACCAGGGAAGTGATCCTTCCCCTGTACTCGGCGTTGGTGAGGCCACACCTTGAGTATTGTGTTCAGTTCTGGGCCCCTCAGTTCAAGAAAGATATTGAGGTGCTGGAGCGGGTCCAGAGAAGAGCAACAAAACTGGTGAAGGGACTTGAGCACAAGTCCTGTGAAGAGAGGCTGAGGGAGCTGGGGTTGTTTAGCCTGGAGAAGAGGAGGCTCAGGGGTGAACTCTTCGCTCTCTACAACCATCTGAAAGGTTGTAGACAGGTGGGGGTCAGACTCCCAGGCAAGCAGCAACAGAACAAGAGGGCACAAGCTTAGACTCTGCCAGGGAAGGTTTAGGCTGGATATCAGAAAAAAGTTCTTCACAGAACGAGTAATCAGGCATTGGAATGGCCTGCCCAGAGAGGGGATGGATTCACCATCCCTGGAGGTTTTTAAAATAAGAATGGATGTAGCACTTAGTGCCATTATCTAGTAATCATGATAGTGTTGGATTAAGGGTTGGACTCGATGATCTTGGAAGTCTCTTCCAACCCAGATAATTCTATGATTCTACCTCCTACTATCTTTGAAAAGCGATTTATCCAGTATGCATAATGATGCAATTTATTTCTTGATGCATGTTCATCTTTAGGGTAATAACATAAAATAAGGGAGAGACATCAATTACAACGGAAAAGAATATTCTATTTTTGAAAGTGCTTCCAACTCCTTTTCACGACTTAACAGTACCAGTCACACTCCCACAAGCCTTCACAGATGAAAGGTGAGACAACTTCACACAGCTTGTCAGTGTTAACCCTGTTATTACCTTCATCAGTACAGCTACACACAAATTACTTTGCATTACACCCTCACGCAGACTTTTAATCACAGTGTCCTGACATATGGTCACAGCAGCAGTTTAGCTCCTATCTGTCAACAACACAAGGAAAACGTTCCCATTTCAGGGTAGTGTCCTAAGAGCAGGAATAGTCACGCTGCTAACAGCAGTTTCCAGGCTTTTGACTCACAGCTACTCTGAGGCGAATTTTTGGCTGGTCTCACTATTGCGCACTTGGGGTTCACAAGCCCTCCTCCTGTGTTATTTAATCCCTTATCCATATTATCTTCTGGGGTAGGGGAGCCATGAACCTGGAGCAGAGACTTAAGATCTTATAGGACTTTATTTGGAGGGTGGCAAAGAGAGAGACACTATAAGAAACGTTAAGCAAGAAACAAAATATTTTTCCTGTGGTTTAGAGCCAGCTTACTACTTCTCATTCAAACAATGCAGATAATCAGGTCGATGAACATCTCATTAGTGCCTAAATAAAAGGCCACTCAGATGTCCTGCTCCCTCTCCCCCCCTCCCAAACTCTTTCAATTTTTTTATAAGAAGAAACAAGAATTCGTTGAGGGAAAGAAAGTGTCTAAAATCAAAAAAAAAAAAGGAAGAAAGAAAGAAGGATCTGTAGAAATACTTACAAAAAAGATAAATAGTAAGATGTACTTTTGGAACTGCATTTTCCAAACTTTCAGATTCACATTCAAGTATGTTTACTATAAAATGTTTTCAAAGCGGCAAGTGGCTGTTTATTTGCCTTACAATCAATGGACCACAACACACTTTTGCACCTTTTAATATAAATGTTGGGACATCTTATCCCTCTGAAGATTATACTAAAACTCAGATTTTGGTTGTTTTTTTTTAAAGGTGAATTAAAGTTCTAATACTCGTAACATATTTTTAATTCATTTAACCACATTCAACCTTTATAAATCTTTCACTATTCACAGTAAGCACAACGTGAAAATCCTATATCCATCCCTCTATTTACAGGTTAAAAAACAGAATCACTAATGAGTTGAGTCATCAGCCAAAGAAAAGTCTTAGCCATCAGGGCAATGCATACTCTGGAACTTGTCATCTGCAAACCCCGATGGGCTAAGACTTCTACTTGTTTTTTCCTTTAGTTGAACTCAGTTGCAAGGAACTGGCCAGCATGTCTTGGGAGATTTCACTGTTACATGAAGGTGCTAACCTAGCTCGGTTTTGGCATGTGTTGAATTAACACCTTATTATATTTACTGTTTGTTTTTCTTATTTTTCATAGGTAAACACTACCACAGTTGCACAACACATTGGCTAGTTGATCTCTAGTTGGGCTCATATTCTGTTCCTCCCTCGTTAGCTAGAGCAATAGTCACCCAGCCTTCTCTAGTGTTCTGCAAGATCAAATCATCACTCATTATTTCCTCTTAATTGCACAGGAAAAATTTCACACTGAAAGCAAAATAAGCACTCCTGAAACACCCATATCCTTCCAGCACGAATTCCCAGTTTCATCTCCTAGTACAGTTCCTTCCTCACTCACTTTGGTCAGCTCCTGTGAGAGTTAAACCGGAAATATTCTTTAATAGGAGAGTGCTGCTCAAAGTACTACCTCTCCCTGCAAAGCTACTCCTTACCAAAAGAGGCCACATGGCCCGGGGGACAATGGCAGAGAGAACATTTTGAAGCACCCTCAACTCCCACTAAGTAGGTATTAAGATTGCTGGGATTTTCTGTACATATTCCATGCTCTCAGAACAACAGATTATGGGTTTCATGAGACATCCGTACAGGTAAAATCAGGTATTCAGAGGCAGGCATACTTTTTAAGGAAACTAAGTTCTTTATGTCATCACTTTCAGGTATTTTGTGGTAAAAAACAAGCAACGCTGCTGTGCTATACTTGCATCCAACTTCAGCTGGAAAAAAAAGTGTAGTTCTAAAAATCCATGCTAAAACTCCAATAGGAGGCGGTCCTCTCTGTCCCTTTTGGAAGTGCTATAACATCTCCTAGAGCAGGGCACGCCGTGAACTCCCGAAACTCTCCCATCCGGGGATGGGAACACCTACTCCGAGAGCTCCTAACCACTTACAACCAAAAACAACAGGGACACCATCTTTCTCTTCGAGCCCAGGCACTCGGAAACAAAGCCACCCCCATCCCTAGGAGCTGCAGAGGTGGCTCGTCTCAAGGAAACTCTAAGACCTTCATGCCACTAAAAAAAAAAACCCAAACAAAACCAACCCAGCATTCGGAAGAGGCGCCCGTTTACCCCGCGGGGAACGGAGCGAGCAGCCCCACATCTCTCACAGGAAAGGGGCGAGGGGGTGTCCCGGGGCTCTGTGTGTGTGTGTAATCCCTCGCCCCCGGCCCCGCCGCCGTCCTGCTTCCCCCTCCACTCCCTGCCCCCGCGCTGGCTCCGCTCCAGCGGGCCCGTCTAATAAGTTGATCCCGGCCTGCAAGAGGAAGAAAAGGAAAACCTGAGGGAAAGAATAAAAGACGGGAGTGGGACAGAAAGCCCCTGAGCGCCTGTGAGAGGAGGAGGGAAGGGGAGAGAGAGGGGAGAGAAAGAAAGGAGGGAGAAAGAATGGGGGAGGGGGAGGGAGAGGGAAGGGCAGAGGAGGTCGCCCTCCCGCCCCCTCCGCGGCCGCAGGATCCATTTTCCCTCCCGCTGCCCCACTCCAACTTTCTGCGTACCGGGGCGGCCGCCACCGCCTCTTCCTCTCGCTCCGTGCCCCCGCCCGCCCGGGACTCACCGGCATCATCTTGGAGCCGAACCGCATGGAGCCGGCCGGTGCCGGTCCCGCCGCCCGGAGCGGGAGCCCGGGGGTGAGGAGGGGGGAAGGGGGGGAAGTGGGCTGCGCTGCCGCCTGGGCGCAGACCTGTTGCGGAGGCACCCGACCCGGCCCTCGCCGCCCGCTCGGCGCTTTGTTCGCACCGGGCGCCGCTCTCCCGTCGCCCCCACCTCCGTTCCGAAACTGACCCCAGCCCGACGAGGAGGAGCCGCCGCGCCCCGCCCGCCGCCGGGAGGGGCCCGCGCGGCTCCCGCGGAGATGGCACAAATCCCGCCTCCCTCCCGGTCCCGGAGAGCCGGAGCTGCCCTCCCACGGCCAGCGCGGTGGGAGACAAGCTCTCCTGGTCCCCGCGAGTCACCTCCTCCCGCACATCCCTCAGAACACGCAAGGCTCCAGGGGAGGGAGCTTCCCTTGGATGAGCAGCGGGGAAGCCTAGGTGGGAAGCGACCTTGGTCACGCTCGGGCTTCGATATCGGAGCCTCCCCGAGCCTGGGCGGCGAGTCCCTGCCTTCCCTGCTGCCTCTAACGGGTGGTCTTGTCAATAATCTCCTTTTAGCTCTTCCTTCACGCAGCCCCTTTGGCATCACTGCTCAAGGTGCGGCTTAGCATTTCCTCTGGTTTTAGTTGAGCCTGGCAGTAACAGAATCACTGGGTTGGAGAAGGCCTTTGAGATCATCAACCATACCTGTCCACTGCTAAACCACATCCCTGAGTAGTCGAGCTGCAGTGGCCAAGTCAAATCTCACCTTGAGATGCCAAAAATAAACTCTTAGAGACCCAGGTTAAGGTTGGGCTGTCGGAAAAAAAAAAAAAAACAAACAACCCCAAAAATCTTTTACACTCGCTTAAGAGAGGGGAAAAAACCCAAACAAACAAAATGTTTTACTTCCCTGGACCAGCGTGCGGGATACCCATTTTAAAGTCAGGTGCTTTGCTACCAGCACTTCAAAAGCTCAAGGAAGGCTTAGAAGAAAAGTGTGCCGTAACAGCACCGTTACAGAGTTCTCTCTGCAGGAAAACCAGCTCCATCTGTTTCTCCTACTCGTATTAAAGTCTTCCCAGTAATTAAAAAGGATAAAAGGGAAGAGGATTAGAAGTTCCCAGGCGAAGGGAGAACAAAACTCAGATCTAATTTGTATATGTTTCTTTTTCTAAAGCAGTAAAGAAAACCCCAGGAACTCCTATGAAATAATCAAGCGTTGTTTAATACTATTCTGATGCAGCTGGGGGGGACACTAAAAAAAATCAGAAAGCTATTTTTGTAGTTGTTTAATTACAACACAGAAAGGCAAAATACTTTTTTTTTTCTGCAGCGCTTTGAAATACGGCAACTTTCAAAACCTGTCCCAGAAGTTCCTCACATCTCTTTAAACCTGCTGCACACCGCTTCCCCACACCGGCGAACACGCTTCGCTTTCTGTACAGACACCTGGAAACACGCAGAGCCCAAGACCAGCTTTAACTTCCCGCTCCCCCCGGTATTTATTCGATCAGGCGGCCCTGGCCCAGCCTCCCTCCTGCCGTGCGGGGTCCCGCCCCGCCGCCAGCTCCGACCAATGAGGCGCCGCCGCCGGCAGCATGACATCACCTGTCCTGACGCCTATTGGGTACCTGGCGAAAACAGCGCGCCGTCTCCGGGCAACACGGCTCCACCACGTAACCTTCCGCGCCCCTCGGCGGTCGAGGGGCCGCTGGCTCTGGGTAGCTCCCGGGCCCGCAGGCAGGGCCTCTGCTGGGGGAAAGGCTTGTCTTTACGTCATTGTTTGACTTAAGAGCTGGGAACAGCCGCTTCCAGGCTGGAGCGAAGTTCCCCGTCGCCACTTATGTGTTACCACGCTGTCGATACCAGCTCTTTCTTCTGGTCCCAGTCTGCACAGCACTGAGACATATGGTCAGCGTGCCCACAGGACGCCTGCAGTACCAGTTTTCATTAGAAAGGCTTTTTTAACTCAAACTTCGCATTTATTCTACAAGATAAAAATGTTACAGGGCAAAACACATGGCCATGGAGATTCCTGATCAAATACCTGCTGAATTTTTAGCTGCTAAGGGATAAAAGGGTACGAACTTATAATCTGTGCCCCAAATACAGACACAAATTAATTTGAAGCCTGTAAAATAAAACAAGAAATGTTTAGATAAAAATCAGCTGATAAAGAGGTTTCAGATGAGTGTACATGCGCGGTTTCTATGTTTCACTAGTGCGTGACTCTTGCAGGCCAACCAACAGAAGTCTCTGTTGGCACAACTGCTAATTCTTACATCGTCTATGCAAAGGTACAACCCCATCCCTGCTAAGGAAATGAGGCTTCATGGGGTGCACCTATTTTTTTTCCATTTTTTGCCCAGGCTCTGAGACTCAAACACTGCGGTGGAGGCTCTTGGTGCCATCTGGCCATGTACTTCAGATCACAGCTTCACTCCAACAGAGGAGGTGACACTTGCCAGGTTTGCAGGTAAAGCAGGGTCAAGACTCTCTCAGACCCATGCATATCTCAGCAGCATTTCTTACCTTCCCTACAGATTTCTTACTTTCCACATGGCATTCACACTTCTGCCTCTTTCAGCAGTTCATGCACAATTTCACTAGATAAGCATGACATGACTTTCCTACAACAGGTTATTAATTACAGGAAAGACTTCTGGTTTTATGAGCAGGGAATAGAAGGTTCCCCCCCCAGTGGGAAGAAACACATGAGGGTTTCTGACCACAGGATCACTATCCAGAGTGTCAACAGTTGGAGATAACAGTCACGCACAGGAGAACTGGCAAGGGACAACAGTTCTCAGTCCTGTACATATAGAACTGTCACAAACAGGAACAGAAGATGAGATCTGCAGGATCTGGAGCCAATGGCACAGACAGCTGAAGCTCTGCACCTCTTCCCTGGATCCCGCTACTCTTGGCGGCTTGTCTGGTGCATGCTGCAGTTGACTAAGGCTGTACACAGTCCTCTAGAAGTAGTCACAACAAGGGTCCAGGGGAAGCTAATACTCATGGAATTGCTTGAAAATCATCCAAGAGAAGGGTGGAAAAAAACAAAACCAGAAAACCCACCACCAAACAAAAATGTAGCAGAACCACTCTTCTTTACATGAGTGATCTACTTGATGTGAAACCCCGGAAACTTGCAGTAGCAGAAAGACAATACAGACAGTGGTAATGCTAGTCAGTAGAAATCAACAGCATCGTTGTTCTTGTCACACAATGGGACTGGGGTGAGAGAGGCCAGGAATACGCTGCTGTATTTCATACCATCACCACACTACTTAAAACACTAAAAATTCAATTAATTCCTTCAGCACAGTACCTAAAGAAATTTAACAGCAACTTCTCATCCTCTTCTCTAATAGCCTGCCTAAAACTGTCTCCAGACCAGCCAAATCTTCTTTTACAGTCCCTGACACAACCAGGAGGATTATCAGGCAACAGATATCAGGCCATCTCTCTTTTGTAATACTTTGTAATAATTTTTAAAAAGCTGTTTATATTTTAATAATCCCTTTAATTCTTCAGCAAGAAGGGGGTGAACCTGATTCTTAGACGGTAACATCAGAGAGAGTTTGCCAGAAATGAGCACAACAGCGTCAATGTAAGAGGAACAGGAGGCCAGTTGATTTAGATTTGCTGTCCACTGCCACCTAGTGTTAAAACTCCACCAAATCAAACGTCTGAGCTTTAGTTTCTGAGAGCAGAAAGAAGGGAAAGCTTTGGAATTGAGATTGCTGGGGGGGAAAAAAAACAAACAAAAAAAACCTACAACGGGAACATGCCAAGAGAATTGCTCACCTAAACTCAGTGGGCTGGGGCACAGCACAGCAGCTTCACAAGTTTGGATAATTTCCAGCAATGCTGAACTTCTGGCACCTGATTTATACAGCTAGCCTCCAGAAAATGCTTTAGAAATTTGCATCAGTTTTGCTGGAATCTATTAATCTCTTAAGCTGATAATTTAACAGCAGTTTCAAAGGCTGATTCTATAAGAGTAGAAATTGACATTAATACCACTGTACACAAGCATTACTCACAGTAAACAAGTCTTCCATTTATTCCAGCTCAACCAGGAATTATTTAACTTCAGTAAACTAAAGCTTCTCCAACTCGTCAAGTTACTCACTAGAAGAAAATCCTGATGTCCTCACTGAAAATTCTTTTAATGTAATTTAAATTCAGATTTTTTTGTCCACAGGTACTTTAACAACCAGCCAGCTAAAGCAGGTCTGCACTGTGTCTGAAGGAGAGGAGAAATAAATTTCTTCCATTAATTCCCAGCTTATTTGAATGAAACGTAGGCTGGCACAAATTAGTCTGTTGTATGCATCATACACAGCTGCCATTGTACCCAATAACTAAAATATGCTCACTAGACTCACTCTGGATCTCTGTCAATTTATCTCAAAACAGATCCTGACAGAAGACCCTCTGTAACAAAACACCTGCTTAAGGCAATTACAGCAACACAAGAAAGCCATACCTGCCTACAGCCAGTAACTCCATAAGGGAGTTGGTCGGTGATGAAGAACAGGGAAGAAAATAAAAAACATGCTCATTAAGCGAGCATACATTCAGCTGTTGCAAATAGGAATTCTGTGATCACAATCTCATTCCTTACCAGAAACCTTAAGACACTGATTGGCTGCATAGGGATGCTGAACCTTCATCCCAGCTCTATGTTTAAAGAATGTGGAGAGTTAAATTAACACTGCTACTTTATTGTTGCCTCATCCCTACTTCTCAGCTGCCGAGAAGCCAGCCTTATTTCAAGATCTGTTCTCCCACAATTTCTTTTCTGTAAAGTGATTGCAGGACTGAGCAGACCATGTCTTTGCTACCACATTCTCCTGGTTAATTTATGTATTTTCTTTATATCTTCTTATACAGAGCTATGGTCCTGTGCTTCAGCAAATCAAATGCTGATTTACATAACCCTGACAGACAAAGGTATGTGATCTATAAGCAACAACAGGCAACTCAGGAGAAATCTTTTTCTCATTCATCAACATTATTGGTACAGTTTGTTGTGTCAGTGGTGTTTCACTGAGCTGAACTGATGAGACACAGAGACACACTACTGATATCTTCACTGAATTATCTTTACCATAGTGTACATACGAGGTCATATACTAAAATCAAAGGAATGCCTTGAAACTTACATCAAAACTGAGCCCCTTCTAATGGTGGACACTGATTCTCTGTCCTCGGGTTTGCAAATATCCTACAAGAAAATAGTACAGAGAATTGGTAAAAGTCATGTCATCTAATTAAAACCTCCTTTTTATTTATATAAGATTTTCCACCGAGCTTATTTATGAGTACACCTGTGAGAGGATATGTAACCTGGCCAAGATAACATGCTGTCCAGGACCTGATTCTGCAGTCCTTTTTCAGGGAAGGTATTTTGACTCAAAAAAAAAAAGGTTATTTGTCTGAACCCTTGTTCTTCTATCCCTCAAGTACATCAGTTTATCTAATTAATATACTACATAACTACAAACCCCAACTTTCTTGTGGATTTGAAAATACTTCTGGTTAAAACTTTGTTTTGAAATTTAAAATAGAAAAACATACTTAATGAAAGCTTAACTGTGCAACACGCCTAGCCTACAAAAACTACTGGTCCACATATTTTTAGCTGAGAAAAACCTACAGAGGTTGTGTTTCTTTTATCCTGTCATCTACCTGTTTTCCTCTTGCTTCTACCTCTCATTTCCCAGGGAGCATCACATTCTTCTGCCGCTCAATTTCAGCTTATGATTACTATCAGATACCTTATTTACAGGATTACAAATTAATTACAAGGTAGATGTAGATTTTAGAGGCAATTTCTCAACCAGCTTTTTATGCAACATGTAGCACTACTGGGCCCAAAACTGGTTAAACTACAAAGGATCCATTTGAATATTTATATTGATTTAATTAAAGTGGGATTACATTCCTATCTGAAGCTGTCTCCATGCAACAATAATTATTATGCTACCTATCAATGTTTCAAAAGTCTCAGCTGCAAAAGGAAATTTTAATATGGCTTTTTTCTATTTCTTTTTTAATGGCTCTCAAAAAAAGACTTTTATGCAAGCAAGACTTTGCTCTGCCTGAGTGTCAACAGCCTGCATGAAAATACAGCTGTGTGAATATGCCAGACTTCTTTCAAATTTAGGACCTCTTAAAAATTCCTTACTATCCATAAAGTGAGCAAACTGCTGCCGTCCCAGAGAATAAAATGTGCTGTGTGGAAAGGCTTTTTATATTTTTCTATTGGTTACACTAACTTTATAAAACAAATCTGTTCTCCTCCCACCCAACATCTGCTCTTATCCTCAGTTTTTGAGCACATTACTCCTCTTTGCTCCTACATTCCTCACTAACATGGCAGTTCTTGACCTAGTTACACACCTTCTTTCACCTCCAACTCCTGCAGCCAGATTTATTCCCCCATCCCTATTTCGCCCTTGTTAGCTCCTACTTCTCACTCTCTTTTTCTCCCCTTCCCCAGATTTATTCTCCTTTCTCGAATTCGATAGTTAGAGCCTTCCTTGTATTTGAGCCAGGATCCTTCCTCTTCACCATGGCTCTTGGCATTCCTCGCTTCCACACAAAGCCCAAACAAACAAAGTATTCCACATATTTTCAGTAAAATTTCACAGTCTCTGCTGTCCTTAACAGACTACACTCAAATCAGTTGGGAGCATGGTTACAGATACAGTCTTATAAGGTTGTAGCAAGCTGAGAGGTTGGATCTGTTCAGTATAGATGCATCTAAGAATTTCACTGACAAATTTTAAGGCAAGTAATGAGATTTTATGAAGACCTAAAATATCTTTTTTTTTTGGCAGATAACTACAAAGAAAACAAACCAGACATCCTTGGCCTGAGCAGCTTTCCTTTTAAACCTCATATTCCTAGTTCAAAGTACAGAGACGTCAACATTTCATCCCTGAAAGGATAAATTAAAAGATTAGGAGAATTTTCGCTTAAAAGGAGCAAAACAATAAATATCCCATAACACACTTCTACTGAGTCATAAAGATGTTTTCAAAAAAATTCAGTTCAAATATACTTATCATTCTAATATGGTATAATTGAACCTAAGTTTATTTCAAGAATTCTTAAATCTTACACGCATTGCAGAAATCTGAGAGACTGGTGATCCTAACAAGGCAAATAAGGTGTTTATCCTGCATGGGCTGCAAAATATTGACAAAATGTTTGTATGTTACATGACATATATATAATTTTATTTCATCCCTTTCAGAAAACATTATTAAGTTGTCTGGTTTTACACTATCCCATAGTAACTGGAGAGTCTGTGATGGGGATTTTGTGAAAGTGCATATGGTCTGCGCCTTTGCAAATTAATGCAAAATGATGCATGCTCAGAAAAATGCCACAAGATACATTGGGGAAGGGTGCAAATCAGAACCTGTAAGGCAGCAGAATTATCCTACTTAGTGAAGCAGACTTATTAACTGTAAACCTATTTTTATAGTTGTAGTTAATAAGTCTACTTCACTAAGTAGGATAATATTATATTATTTATAATATAATATTTATATTACTAAATATAAATTTAATATATAATATAAATATAATATTTATATTAATAACTATAAAGCTATTTTTATAGTTGTCATTACTAATATAAAGAATTCTCCTGAGTGTGGTTTAAACTGCTGAGTATGTGTGTGAAAGGAGATCAGGTCCTAAAACCATACAAAAGAATAAAACCCTTGTTCCAAGATAGCCAGATCATTTTACAGTGGCATTGATGAGTTGAGGGGCGGGAGGAGAAAAACACTTCCAAATCCATACAAGGCACACACTGTTCTGCTCCCAAAAAAGGAAATATTAATTTCAGTGTACATTTCTGGAGTGCCATTAGGATGACATACATAAAGGCTTACCCTTGCATTTGCCCTGCTCCCAAGTTAATTCCTTCACAGTTGCAATTTTTTTAAGAAAGAGGTCATAGGTGGGTTTCTGAGGAAAGGAGGAATCTGCACATGCAAGAAATAGGTTAAGATAAACCTTCAAAGAGAAGCATGGCTGAAAAACATGTATAGGGATGCTGCAAGGCAGCTAACACTTTAGTCCTGTAATATTTTAAGGTGTACTGTCTTGGTGCAGGTGTTGCAGTGAGTGCTCCCATTCTCACCAAACTTTTTTATGGTTTTCTCCCATGCACTGTTTGACTTCTGGCAGGCTCCTGATTTTCTTTCGCAGCACCACTTCCCCAGTCAAACACAAAGGCACAATGCTACTGATGTGAAGGAGCAGCAGCAGCTGAAGGCAGAGAGGAGGCTGGCACCATGCTTTTCAATGTCAAGTTCTGAAGTTGTATTGGGCTAAAATGGCTGTGACACTAAGGACTAGGTGTCCGTGACTATGCTCAGAAGCACCAGAGAATGTTTTAGAAACCACCCTAATTTATGGGATTGAAGTAAAATAGGAGTAGTCTGGTTTGCCTCTTCAATAATGTCTGCACACATTGGGTCCTGTTGCACACGCTGGCCAAGGGGATTGGACACAAAAGAGAGGTGCTCAACCATCTGTACGTAGGATAGAAAGACCAGGACCAAATTTTTAAGAATTAGGTGTTTGTGCCTCACTTGCAAGCTAGAGTCATTTTTCCATCCTGCAGCTTCCTCACTGTAACTCAGCTGTATTTTGCTGGGGGGCTGCTGTGCCTGTGCAGCCAGTGCTGTTCCTACAGTGTGGGGGAAACACTGACATACTCTTGAGCAACAGAAGCAGTGAAGTTTTTGGAGGTCCTTCTCACACAGTGTCTTCAGCACAAGTCCTATGAAGAGAGGCTGAGGGAGCTGGGGTTGTTTAGCCTGGAGAAGATGAGGCTCAGGGGTGACCTCATCACTCTCTACAACTATCTGAAAGGAGGTTGTAGACAGGTGGGGGTGGACTCTTCTCCCAGGCAAGCAGCAACAGAACCAGAGGGCACGAGCTTAGACTCTGCCAGGGAAGGTTTAGGCTGGATATCAGAAAAAAGTTCTTCACAGAACGAGTAATCAGGCATTGGAATGGCCTGCCCAGAGAGGGGGTGGATTCACCATCCCTGGAGGTTTTTAAAATAAGACTGGATGTGGCACTTAGTGCCACGATCTAGTAATCATGATAGTGTTGGATTAAGGGTTGGACTTGATGATCTTGGAGGTCTCTTCCAACCCAGATAATTCTATGATTCTATGATTCTATGATTCAGAGAAGGCATGGAGAGGGAGGTGCTGATCTCTCCTCTCTGGTGTCTGGTCACAGGGCATGAGGGGATGGTGTAAAGCTGCCTCAGGGGAAGTTCAGGTCCAGTATTAGGCAAAAGGTCCTCACGGGGAGGGTGGTCTGGCACAGAAATGGGCTCCCCAGGAAAGGGAGCTCAAAGCAAGTTAGCATTCAAGAAGTGTTTGTACATATATACATGGTTTAACTTTTCGGTTGCCCTTGTGTGGAGTGAGGAGTAGGCCTGGATGATCATCATGGGTCCCTTCCAGCCCAGGATGGCCTACATCTCTGTGAGCTTCTGCAGTGTCCTCAGCCACCTTATTCCCATGTGTCTTCTACCAAGTGGGAAGAATCACAGAATGGTTTCAATTGGAAGGGACCTTAAAAATCATCCAGTTCCAAACCTCCTGCCATGGACAGGGACACCTTCCACTAGGATCAGTTCCTCAAAGCATCATCCAACCTGGTCTTGAACACTTCCAGGGAGGGAGCATCCACAGCATCTCTGGGCAACCTGTGCCAGTGCCTCACCACCCTCATCGTGAAGAGTTTCTTCCTAATGCCTAATCTAAATCTTCCCCCTTCCAATTTAAAGCTATTCCCCCTTGTCCTATCACTATTTGCCTTTGTAAAAAGTCCCTCCCCAACCTTCCTGTGCCCCCCTTCAGGTACTGGAAGGCCACTATAAGGTCTTCCTGGAGCCTTCTCTTCTCCAGGCTGAACAACCCCAATGCTCTCAGCCTGTCCTCATAGCAGAGGTTCTTCAGCCCTCCGATCAACTTTCTAGCCCTCCTCTGGACCCATTCTTCTGGACCCTATATCCTTCTTATGTTGGGGATTCCAGAACTGGACACAGTTCTCCAGGTGGGGTCTCATGAGAACGGAGCAGAGGGGAGAATCACCTCCCTTTTACCTGCTGGCCACATCTCTTTTGATACATGCCAGGACACGGTTGGCCTTCTGGGCTGTGAGCGCACACTGCTGGCTCATGTCAAACTTCTCGTCAGTCAGCACCCCCAAGTCTTTCTCCGCAGGGCTGCTCTCAATCACATCGTCCCCCATCCTGTATTGATACCGGGAGTTGCCCCGACCCAGGTGCAGGACCTTGCTACTGACTTGGCCTTGTTGAACCTCATGAGGTTCCCACAGATCCACTTCTCCATCTTGTCCAGGCCCCTCTGGATGACATCCCATCCTTCTCCTGTGACAACTGCCCCACTCAGAGAGGAAATGGCTGCAAGCTGTGCCAGGGGATGTTCAGACTAGACATTAGAAAAAATTCCTTCACCAAAAGGGCTGTCAGGCAGTGGCATGGCTGCCCAGGGAGGTAGTTGCCTCCCCGTACGTGGAAGTGTTTAAAAGATGGATGTGGTTTAGTAGCGGACAGGTACGGTTTGACTCAAATGATCTCAAAGGTCTTTTCCAACCAGGCGATTCTATAATTCTATGATACTCAGCTTGGTGTCATCTGCAACCTTGCTGAGGGTGCAGTCGCTCCCACATTAAACAGCACTGGTCCCATCTGGACATCAAGCCAACTCTCTGGATGTGACCATGCAGCCGTCTCGTGGCTCTCTGTCACTGGGCAGCGCATCCCCAGGCTGCGACCTCCCCGGCCCCTCCCGTTACGGCTGCCCCGCCCCCCCTCGCGCCGGGGCCGGCTGCCCGATCCCCGCCCCCCCCCCCCCCCCCCTCGGGCCGCCCTGCAGGGGGCGGTGCGAGCGACCACGCCTCCCCGCGCGCCAGCGCCCCCCAGCGTCATAGGAAGTGTCGTCATAGAAAGCCTCCTTCCCCCCTTAGTTGTGGGAGGACGAGTTACATGATGGCGGCGGCGGAGGAGAGGCTCTTGTCGGATGGGGAAGGCGGCGCCCTGGGCTCGGCGCGGCTCTCCCCGCCCCCGGTCCCGGAGTCTCCCGAGGCCCTGGCGTCCTTGGAGCCGCCGCCTCAGAGCAACACGCTGATGGGGCTGCCCATCGTGGCCATCGAGACTATCCTCAGCTTCCTGTCCTACGACGAGACGAGCCAACTCCGGCTGGTAGGGGCCGGGCAGAGGGGGCGGCCGGGGGGGCCTCGCGGCGGCCGGGCCCGCGCTGGGCGGTTGGGGGAGCCGCGGCCTCCGTCGCGCTGCGGGTCTCGGCGGGGAGGGGGCGAGTGGGATGGGACGTAGGTGTGTGCCCCTGTACACACGTTCCTTAAGGCCTTTTGCCATCTCTTCTTTCTATTCCGTTCGTCCTATGTGAGAAATTGACAGGCTGCTGGAGGCTTATTTCTCCTGGAGACTGCTTGCCTTGGGGGACTGCTTCTTTGTGTCTTATATGTGTGTTTATTTCTACTTACAAAGGTTAAACCTACAAGTGTAGGAGGTGGTGAGCCTGCTGCTCCAACGACTCTACCCTGTCTAGAAATAAGTATCGGGCAAAAAATATGACATAAGAAAGCCTTTGTCTGCCTGATAAGCTGCCTGCTTCTTCCAGTCATAGTAGACTTAAAGAAAGATATTACTTGTACTTGCAGATTTACAGTGCTGACAAAAGTGCAGGTGTCAATGAGGAGACTAGTGTACATAAGTCTTTAAATGCCTGCCTAAGAAGCCTGATGTAAACTATGATGTAATCCGATAAACTGTTATCTTACTGAATTTCTTATGAGATCATACATGGAAGAATAGTGAGGTAATTAATGCATATCTTATGTAATCCTCAGTAAACTTGAATGTACTGTACTGTTTCTATTTTAAGAACTCTATGGACCTAAACTGGATAGTATTGCAAGCATATTTCTGCATGAATTAGACTGCATGTGTCCTAGATCAGCAACATAGGGTGTTGCATCCATATGTAACTTTAAACTGAAAGCTCTTCAAGCAGAAAATGTATTCCTATTCATACTGCACCAACTACACCACCACCTAAATATTTCTAGCATGCTGTCAGTCCGCTAAAGACTTTTGCTGCCTCTGTGAGAACAGGTACTGGATCTGTGAAACAGATGCAGTACTGCATTTTTGGACTGCAGCCTATGTTTTGGAGTACTCAGTGTGAATGAGGGGAAGTGCATATGATATTTGGGTGTTCTTAGTGTTGAATGTTTTGTATTGCAGCTAGACACTGCCTTTGCTGCAGCTTTCCTTTTGCATTTTATAAATGGTAGTACTCGTGGGAGCTACTGCTAGTCAGTAAAAGCTATTCTGTTTCTACAGGGCTAAGTTAATATTTGTAAGCAGTGCTTTGTCAGCAGTGAAGTTGAGAATAGGAAAGATGGTGGTGTAAGGACTAAACCAACTGTTTAACTCTCTCTGCTGCTTAAGAAGTAAAACATAACACGTCTGTGCTCTTACATAGCACCCACATGTTTATTTTTCCGGAAAACAACTGCCCCTTTCAGAAGTTCAGAAATATGCAGAAAAACAGGCTAACCAGCACTAATGTAAAGAACTGAAGTCCTTTTGGTTTGTTCTAGTCAAAAGTGTAGCTCATAACCAGATAAGCTGTGATTCATTGAAGTCTATAAACAGAGGAGGAGACTGCATGTTTTATGTAACTCCAGATGCTGCTGATGGAGAATTAATGTAGTCTTTTAAAATAACAATTCCTAGGCATAAATTCAAAATGAAGTTTTATCAGTTTCCGACTTTTGAAGGCTACAAGTAGCCTTGGGGAGGGGAGTTGTATATTCCTGTTCTGTGATGTATCTCATGCAAACAAGAAATTTTTCTTCTCTGAGAACTGACTAGAGCTGCTTATCGAATATGAATGGGTTTATCTTATAATGCTAAAGATACATTACAGTACCATGCTAGCTGAATGACAGGGATAGTTCTCCAGCATATTAAAGTGCCCAAAAAGACCTCATTAACCCCTTAGAATCTGGCATTCTGGGGGATAACCCATCTTTACAGAGGTAGGAACCAGAACATTACTCAACCTAAAGGAAGTTTAGCTGTATATGTGTAGACATAAAATGTGCATTCCCTAATCTGTTTATTTTGAGGCATACTCTGGATCCCAGCATTGAAGGAAACTGATGTCCTAATCTCTTTCTTTTTCTGGATCATCTCGACTCACTCATCCAACAAAATAAAAATTCTTTGCGTTGAACTGGAGTGTGTATGGAGTTGGCTGGATGGGAGGACATAGAACATCAGCAATTTTTCAGATGAAAATGGAGATAGGAACCTGTATTCTTTGTGTGAGCATCATGAGGAACATAATCTAAGGCTTGAAGTTCGTAAGTCTTTCTCTGTCACCAAAGGATGAGGTGAAGAATGTTTCCTGCTTATGATGATTGTCATCAGGCAAGGCAGGACCGTGGGCCCCTCGTTGTGCAAAGAAACACTTGTGTTCCTGAGTGTAATGCTTTCTGCTATTCCTGGTAGTACTACGTTTAAAAGCATAAATGGAACACCTACTGGTTAAGCAGAGAAGTAGCTCTAAAGTAATGGAGACTAAACAATAGGTATTCAGAATGCAGTCTTGTCTGAAATTATGCCTCAGTACAAATCTTGAGTTCTCAAACTTTTGCTCAGATAAAGTGAATGAGAGGAAAAGCAGCAGCATTTTGCCTTCAGCCATTTTGAGTATTTAATCTACTTCCTCTCATAAGAGAAACACAGAAAACTCAGAAGATCATTATGTCTGAAGCTGTAATGTTCTGCACAAGCTGCAGCCTTGGATGCATGCTGATATGGAAGCTGGCTGCCTTCCAGCTTTTGAAGGCTTCTTTCGCTGTGATTTTTTTTGACTTACAGAAGCTCTGGAATTTTTACCTGACTGGGATAATAATGAAATTCTTCTATTCCAGTTTCTTTTCGCTCTTGTGTATGAGCTTGGAAATGCACTTACATTCAGGCTATTACTACAGCAAGCGTGATTAAAAACAAACAATCATGTTCTTTCATGAACACCGTGAGAAGAAGGTCATCTTGGATATCTTGGATTCTGACACACGTCAGAAGTGTCTTAGGTTCTACAGAAATGGCAGAAATAAGGACTATTTGCTTTTGGACAGAATGGGTTTAATCTTCCCACGGTTTCAGTAAATCTGTCTTTACAGCCATTTGTATTTTAAAGCTTCTTGCCAAGTCATTTTGTCACTTACTTATACTTTACCCTAGAAAGGCATTATGAAACATGGTGTCTGTATTGCCTCAAAGAAGAAGAAAATACATGGAATGTAAATACTTTAGGATATTTTTATCCTGTTTTGACATTGGTTATGTGTTAGTGAAGCTTGGAAGAAATAAGACATACTTGGGGAAAGTGAAACTGGCAGTAGTCTAGTAGATTGTGTCAGTTTAGTTTGCTTACAAATTAAGTTTAAGATCAGTTCTTTCATAGAAGCTATGGTCTCTTCTAAGTCAGGATGCTAAGAAGCAAACTTCTTATACTGCTTTTCACATGGACTTGGAATAGCTTTCTAACAGTGAAATTTGAACATGGTGTCTGATTGGACATGATACTGGAAGAAATTTGGGAACGTTCAGCTTTGTGGTTAGAATAAGAAAATATTCACAAAAATTTGCAAATACCAATATGAGGTGATTGGAGGTGATTGTTCTGCTCTACTTGGCACTAGCGTGGCCCCATCTTGAGTACTGAGTGCAGTTTTGGGTGTCACAGAATAAAAAGGATGTCAAGCTACTGGAGAGTGTCCAGAGGAGGCCACAAAGTTGGTGAAGGGCTTATAGGGGAAGTCATACGAGGAGAGGCTGAAGTCTGTTCAGCTGGAGAAGAGGAGACAGGGGAGACGTCATCGCAGTCTACAGTCTTTTCCTCACAAGGAAAAGAGGAGAAGCGGGTGCTGATCTCTCTGGCAACCAATGATAGGACCTGAGGGAATGGCAGGAATATGTGCCATAGTTTAGGTCAGATATGAGGAAAATGTTCTTCACCTGGGGGATGGTGGAGGACTGAAACAGCTCCCCAGGGAAGTAGTCATAGTGCCAAACCTGGCAATATTCAAGAAGTATTTGGACAACACCCTCAGACACATGATGTGAATGTTGGCGCTGTCCTGTGCAGGGACAGGAGTTTGACTCGATGATTCTTGTGGGTCCCCTTCAACTGAGGAATTCTATGAAATTTAGCTTTTTACTTTCTTATGGTCCATTGAATAGCTAGTATCAAACTGTCTTGGACTAATATGAACACTTAAAAGTGTAATAATACCACTTTGCAAGTGACTGTTGACTGCAGAGTCTGAAAGGTGTATATTGTTTCTATAAATACAGGTGCCATATGGTTTAAATGGTGACATCAGAAGCCACCTGAGAATTAAGTGATGATTGGGAAAGTAAGTTTCAGATAAACACAACTTGGTTTCTGGTGGTACCTGTTACCTCTTCAGTGTTTGGGTTCTAGACTGATTATTGGGACAAATATGGGTAATGTCCAGAAATCAGAGCAAATACTTCTTCATGCTGCATAGTGTAAGCAAATGAGTAAGATTTTAAAAATCCAGTGTTTAAAAATCTAGTGCAGTTTGTGTTATTTGTTGCAATTGACTGTCTTAGATGTAGGTGGGCTTCGACACTGAAAGGTCACTAGCACCACCAGATGTCAGTATACACATGATTAAAATCAGTATTTCTGTGCTCCTTCTGAATTTGTAGCTATTAATAAATCTAGGATTGTTTTTCTCTTGTGCTGAATAATTGCATAGCTAACATAGTCCCCATCCAGGTACTAGTGCCTAGTTCAGGGATTTGGTAGCGTTAGAACTAGAAGTAAGCTGTTAAGACTTATACTGAAGAGTGGTATCAGATCTAGGCATCCCTAATGCAGCTGATATCTTAGAAGAAATGTGACAATTTCCTCCTTCCTGTAGCTGAAGGGCCAGCACTATTTTGTATGCAGTGGAGATGGTTTATGTGATTCAGTGAATGTGTTGAGAGTGTACCTGTGTATTTAATGTCTGATCCTTCTCCTTTGACTGTTAACAGGGAAGATCTCATATGGAAGAGAATAGACAAATCAACAGCAATTGCTTAGTGGTGTGTTAATACAGATCTGTTTGAAAACAGTCAGTTCTTACTCAGAACTTAAACTGTGACTAGACAAAGACTCTTAGAAAGTAGAACTTTCATCAGTGCCTTCTGTATCAACAGAAAATAATTGCAGGTGTGCACTTTAATACAGAAAAACCCCAAAGGACAGTTGGTTCAGTAAGCTCTTGCATCTTCAGAACTGAATTGTAATTGCTTCAAACTTTTGTACGAGTTGGCTTTGTCTTGTAACTCATTAGTTTGTGAAGGTTTAAATTTAGCAGTTTATTACACCTTCTGGAGCTATTTTTTGATGTCCTTTCTCCCTAAATCTGTGAGGAAAAAATGAGGCTGTTGGTATCCAACATAACAAATCAAGGAATCATTTGAACAGAAGAAAAGACTTTTCATATTAAAAAAAAGGGATCTTGTTCCATGTGCACTGTATCACGTAAGTCTTTAAATTTAATTGTGTCTGTCTGGAAAAACGTAAGCCTTAAATGCTGAAAGAAAACCATCACGATTTCTTGATTTTAAAGGTTTATTTTTTGGGACAACAAAATATTAACTTGATCTACCGGAATCACTCTGGAGACCAAATTAAAAGCCAGGCACAGGCATTTGCAACTTCCATTAAAATCAAAGGAAATTGGATCTGCTTATATGTGGGTGGCATTGAGCCTATTGTCTCTTGTTAGGCAGTATCAGGAGATTAATTTGTGAACTGTGTGGAACATCGCTGCTCCTTTTAGGGGTATCGTGATCATTGTTACAGATGGTAATGCCTTAAGCTCAGCTGCAGTTTCTGCTTCTTTGAAATGGAGCTCAAGCTGATAAGAGAGTCTTTAACTGCTCACAAGCATGGATAAGATAATAGTGATTTGTCACCTTAATTGAGCCTTAAGTTTTTCTTTTTACTTAAATACAGGTTTGTAAGCGAATGGACTTGGTTTGCCAGCGAATGTTAAATCAGGGATTTCTGAAAGTGGAAAGGTACCACAATTTGTGTCAAAAGCAAGTTAAAGCTCAACTTCCAAGGTATGTGCCTCTTAAAACTGTAGTTAAATGTGCTAGATGTTTTTAAGCGGAATATTGAAAAGGAATTTCTTGCGGACTAATTCCACTTGAAAATTTGAGTCACATTTGGGTTTATTTCATTTTTTCCAAAAGCATCTTGAACCTAAGATCTAATTACAGAATAATGGTGTGGATGAATATTAGTTGTCATATACCAGGAAAGTGTATCTGGTATTTTAAACGGAGAAAAGAAGAGTGGGTCCTGTATTACTCAACTCTTTTGGCAAATCAAGCAAGGACTCCTAGGAATGAATAAATACCATTCCTTTTCAAGACCGACTGCCTTCCTTGACCATTTATCTATGTCTCTGCTTCAAAAGAAAGCTTTTTCAGTGCCAAGATTAAGCAGAGGAAAGGGGAGGATTGACATGTGAGCATTACTGGGAGCTAATCTCTCACTAAAGCAATGTCTTTTCTCCTCAGTGAATAAGTGCAGCGGCTCCTGTGTCCTTCAGATTTTCCGGTCAAAGTGAAGAAACTAAATGCTACTTACTGTAGGGATCCTTTGTTAAAAGAGCTTATATCTTTACCTGAATTTTGTGGCAAGCCCTAATAATATATTAAATTTATGTCAATTGCATTGAACTGTAGGAATATGTGGGATAAAAATATTCTCACTGACTCAGTGTCTACTACTAATTAGTATTGAAAGCTTGTTTTTATCTATGAGGTCCAACACACGCAAAGAAAAAACAACCCAAGACCATGCCTGTAACTCTTTTTATTTAACAAATAAAGAAAATCAACTATGGTCACCTTCAAAACAGTTCCCATCTGAGTTGACACAGAGCTGCATATGGTGCTGCCCAGTGTTCAAAGCAATTCTGCAGATCACTTACTGAAAGGCAGTTGAGGATCACCATCATTTTTGCTTTCACATCTTCTACCAACAAAAAAATGGGTTCTTTTTCAGCTTGATCTTTGGGAAGAGGTAATTATTAGCTAAAAACTGCTTCACAGACAAAGCGCTGTCTTGATGTTAACTTGCTGTTCACTCTTGCACACTAACATTTTGAACCGAGCGCAAGAAAATGTCTATGTTTGAACATGTGTCCACTTGTGTACTGGGTGAAACAATGGAGCTGAGCTTTGTCTCACTGTCTCAGGTTAGAACGTGTTCTATAACCTGTTATAACATGTTCCTTTTCTCTCCCCTCCCATTCTTGGTTCCAGAGCTATAGGCTTAGTCTTTAGTTTTTTTGTATCAGACCTTGTAGTCCTAAATTACACATAGAGTTTATGGGTCACATAAGATTTAGTAATTATTTAAAGAGCAAACTTTATCTTAGAAAGTACAGTATGCTGTTACTACCTGGTTCTCAATCTGTATCAGTTTCTTGCCATAAAGACAGGACTAATGTTAGTGGTTACATTTTCAAAGCCGGAGGGTTTTAAGGGTGAAATTGACTTGAGCCATTGTTACAGCTTCATTTTGTTACCTTATCCTTTAATCAGTATGGCTTCATGGTCTCTTTTCTAGACGGGAGTCAGAAAGGAGAAACCATTCATTAGCTCGTCATGCAGACATCCTTGCTGCTGTAGAAACAAGACTCTCTTTGTTAAATATGACTTTCATGAAGTATGTGGATTCCAATCTCTGTTGCTTCATACCTGGAAAGGTAAAATGTAGACCATATTATGTGAATGTCTATCTGTGTTTAAAAAATGTGATGGTGAAATTTAACTTGGAACAGGTGGGACAAATTTATATTGTGTTGTGTTTCAGGTACTTGCAAACAAACACACAAGCCAGTACTCAGCCATAACGGGCAGTCTGAAATGAATGAACCAGACTATATCTTAATATTAATTATTTTAAACTTGATTTCCATTTTCCCTTAGATTATCTTAATTCTGATGTCTGGCTTGTGGTGTGTATGCCCTTTACAACCTTTTACAGGAAATACATGATACATAGGGTTTAATTCTGAATCTTAATTGTACAGAACAGCTGGAGGCCAGGTCATCAGAAGACGTAGTAATTTAGACTATGCATAACACTAACTACTCAGTCAAACAGGATTTTAGGCACCTTTCTTAAGGGTTTGAGTACTTCAGATGAATTGAATGAAGATATTTAGTGTGTGGAAACACTGTGAAGTATTACAGTGAATGGGGTATTTTTGTACAGTAGGTCGAATTAGTTTTAAAAGTAGATAAAATGTGTTAAATATTAATACGGCTGAACCGTTCTGGTGTTTTGGAATACTACCCCAACATGAAGTATAGATTGTGCAAGCAAGATGTACATCAGAAATGCCACTGTTCTATAAGCTCTGAAAACAATTGCACAGGGGAATTGACAAAATAATGATCTGAGGAAGACTGGTGCAGCTCAGGGTTGAAACAAGACCTGTGAGCATTAGCCTAGTGCTCTATTTGTTGATCTTTCTGTGTGAGGTTTGGCTGTGTTGGTATTAATTTTTCATGGGCAGATAAGTGAATTTCACTGGGATGAATGGAAAAGGTGGCTGCTGGATTCAGGTGGAGCATGGCAGGCATTTTTGTATTCAGTACAATAGGCTGATGGCATTAAATGTATTTTTATCTTGAAGAGAGAACTTTATTTCTGTACACTCTTGTTGACTTGATATTTAGTTAAATTAAATCATTATAGCTTACTATATTTTTGCTTAGTTGACTTCATATTATAGTTTTAAATATATCATGTATCTTTAAAAATGTAATATAACACAGAATAAAACAAACAAGTCCTTGATACTCATGTAGTAAATGGCTGAAATGTTGCCTTACGTTTTTTGAAGAGTAGGCAGAAAGGCAATACTGTATATAGGCCCTGGATGTGCAGGAGCTGGGCAAGTGAGCTTGCCAACCATTTTCCTTGTGGGCACTGAGTCATAAGGACTTTTTTGTATACTGATATAACAGCTAAAAAGTTTTTTCTAAATTATTTACTTGGTATATGAGCTTGCTAGTGCTGCTGCACCCTCAGCACAGTTATCAGTTCGCCAGAGAACTCTTTCGGTCAAGCAGGTTCAAAGCTTAGTCATTTACAGCGTGTGTTTCCCCTCTTCCCATCTGTCCTGCTACCCTCAGGAAAGCTGTCACAGAATTGTCAGGAAGTGAATTTGTGTCAGAATATGTGAATCCCAATTTAAGATTCAGCATACAGTGTGAGGCTTCCCAGTGATACCAGGGTGCTGCTGCAAGATTTATATTGAGGATTGGCAGTGGAGTGCTTTGAGGATGTTGTTGCTGGATGGCAGTAGAATGCTTTGAGAATGTTGTTGCTAACAGGATATAATATGGGTAAAATTAGAGAAGTCTTTTGTAAACTTGTTGTGTGATGAGACACTTTAGTCTTGTCTAGTTTTTGCATCTTTTTAGCTAAGCTTCCCTTATTAAAACACAAGGTGCAACTATATTGTCTTACGTACAATTTAAAGTCCTTAAGATCTATGTTCTTCAGAAGACTCTTCAACCATTCTTAATCCTGTGCAAAATACCTGTGTTAGTAGTTTTAGTAATAAGAGACGAGCACCCCTATCTTGACTTGCCTCAGACTAAAATTCATAGGTTAGCAAGACACCTTTCATCTCTCCATCTCTCTTAACCACAGGGCTTGTCTGTCAAACCTGTTAAGTGGGTGCTTATGTTCTTTGTCAGCAGTGGATTGATATTTTGTGGATTAATTTATTTTGGACTTAATCCGAGTTTGCAGTATTTTGTGTGTGTGCAAATGGACTCAAGTAAATATTTACAGCTCTTCAGACTGACATAATGATAATTCTTGCTGATTAATGTGTTTCTTATGCCTCATAACTGGCTGGGGTACTGACTGCTCTGCAGTGTGGCTTAGAGTATCTTGCTTCAGGTTCTTCAAAAATAAATGATTGTGCTCTGCTGAGTATAGATTATATAATTTACAGTTCAAGTATGGAGTTAGTGAAACAAAATTTCACACAATTTTTTCCTGTGATTGAAGAGAGCTGTTGTGATAGATGAAGTGAATAGCTTCGCTCCTGTATCATGAACAGCACTTCATTTCAGATAGCTGGTCTGGAAGTAAGGTAACAGTTGCGTAGTAAAAGCCCCTGAATATACCAGCGCTTCTAGAATGATCTAAAATAAGCTTGATTTTATCAGAAAATTCTAATTCTTCTTAAATGTTTTAGGTAATAGATGAAATTTACCGTGTGCTACGATATGTGAACTCTACAAGAGCTCCTCAGAGAGCTCATGAAGTTCTTCAAGAACTAAGGGACATTTCCTCCATGGCTATGGAATATTTTGATGAGAAGATTGTTCCAGTACTGAAAAGAAAGATGCCCGGGTCAGATGTATCAGGACGTCTGATAGGAACTGCCCCAGGTATTAATTCCAGCATATAGTTAAGTTTTATTTAGTTTTTCTGTAAAAATTCTCAGTGCTGTATTTTTTAAAGCTCCCTCCCTTAAAAGTGAGCTTTATGACATAAATATTTCATACTTGTTTCTTAAGAATGCTAACTAAAATTCATTTGCTTTGAAATTTAAGGAGCCTTTGTACTACCAAAAGAACAGTCACTTGAATGTATGTTAGAATTATGCATAGTGTGTATTCATTAAACAAATGCTTTTGTGCCACCAATGAATGAGACTTTATCACTGCACTTGGTTGAAATTTGGCACGAGATGACAACTCGATGCCTTTTATTTTTAGGACAATCAGCAAATTAATTAGTCTAAGCTGTTGTAGTGCAGAGAGCTAGAACGTACTTGTATGTGCTTTTTTACTTACTTTCCTGGGGCACTAATGTAAACACTAACAAGCAATAAACTTACGGTAATAGCAAAAAGGTAATTAAGCAATTAAACTGCTCCTTTGTGTAATCTGGCAGACTTTTTGGAACTTTTGTGAACCAAAGTCTAAGCTAGTTGTCTCATATAATGGCCAAAAGCAAAAGGTTAATAGAACTGTAGTGTTTTCCCTTGCTGAACATCTTCGTGCTTCTTAGGAACTTAGAAATTAATTCTCTGAAACGATAACTTGCTGAAAATTAAAAAAAAAATAAATTACACCTTAAGCAAAAATGATAGGGTAACTGTAAGAGCTGCTTGTTGTTTGTGGTATGTCCTGTCCATCCTTCCAGACATAAGCGTGTATACCACCTCTTAATTATATACTGTTAATTGTACCCCAATTTCATTGAACCACTCAGTTGAGGAAGTAGTGCCCAAAACCATTAGTTGAAGGAGGATGAGTATTCTAGGCTTTTCCAGACTGTTCTGTCATTGTAGCCCTTGAAAGTAGTGTCTTACTTGCACAGTGTAGCTAGAATAGTAAAATGATAGAAAAAGTGAAAGAAGTTACACAGTAGCTGTTAAGTCTCCTCCATTTGCAGGAACTTTATTAAAATCAACATTTCCAAGGTCAAATTCCAGTATAGTTTTAGTACTTCAGAAAAGAAATTATAAAAAAGCACGGAAAATACATTTCAGGAGAAAGGAATTTAAGTTAAACTGAAATATCTTGTTAAGCCCCAAACTGCAAAATTTTAGAAATTCTACAATTAAGATAGCACAATGGTGTGGTTTTATTGAAATACATTTGTTTAATATAACTATTCTGTAATAAGTAATTTGTAGACATATTGTGGATATTTGACTTAACATCTGTGACATAAATGCAGAAGGCAACATAATAGTTTTGTCTAGTTTTTGATACAGTAAAAGGAGGGAGGGCTTATATACAGAAAATGAATAATGAGCTGTTTTCCAGACTACTGGAAAACTAAGTATTTTAAATTAAACTAGTTGTGCTCTGAGAATACCATATGCTCGTTAGCCTCTTAAATGACTCTAAATATGTTTACATGTTCACATAACTTGCAGTATTCAGATTCATATTTGGGGAGTAAGGATAAGCAACGTATGAAAACTGGGGCACAATTTCTACCTTTGTCTTAAAGTTGTAGAGAATTAATCACGGGTTTTTTTGAAGGTCCAGGGCCTTCTGCAGCACTGACAACAATGCAGCTATTCTCCAAGCAGAACTTTTCGAGACAGGAAGTCACAAAACTCCAGCAGCAAGTAAAAGCGAACGGCACGGGCATGACAGCACTAAAGCGGGAAATCTCAGAGCTTCGCCTCAAAGTTCAAGAGCAACAGAAACAACTCCAAGATCAAGATCAGAAACTGCTAGAGCAAACCCAAATCATAGGTGAACAGAATGCCCGGCTGGCTGAGCTTGAACGCAAGCTGCGAGAGGTGATGGAAAGTACAGTAGGAAATTCTTCAGGTTCTGGCTCAAATGAACAATCTTCTAGAAAACGGAAAAAGGTGGTTGAATCCACAGACTGTCCTAGGAAATCACGCCGCCTTCAAAACAGAAAATAACTTGGGAGAAAGTGACACCTTCAGGAGGATACACTGCTTTAGAAGCCCAAGCAGGCCTGCTTGTTTGGATACTGTGACTGGCTTCATGGTGTCACTTAGGCTGCTGTCTCTTCAAAACACCACTTAGACTGAAACAGTAACTGTCTTTCACTGAGACTTTTCCCCTGCTTTATGTATGGGTGTGCCTAACGCACAGAATCTTTTAAGATCTGCAATAGTTACATACTAACCAGACCTGCTCTGTTATGTTTTAAAGGGTTAATCTTTGTTCTGTGCAGATGTGTTTAAAGTAAACTTATTTGTGTTTATGCATATGTTCACATAAAATCTTAAATAAATTCAGTCTTAACTGACTAAAAAGTTAAACATAAAAGCAAATGTCCTGTTCAGTTGAAGGAAAGATCCACTTTTAAAATCTTGTTCTAGAGACCTTGACCTTTTTTGTTACAAGTGACCTTGTCTGGATTGTCTGAAAAGTAGTTAATACTTTTTGGAGATCTCTGTAATGAGTAAAACTGACTTCTTAAACCACAGTATTGGCTATATATTTTTGTAAACTTAGAAGGAAGGGCCTTCTATCCAGTATTCACATGCACACACCCTGGTTGTAGATCTTGGGAGCCATATTCTACGTTTGCATGGATAGGTGCATGTACAGCTTGGACAGCCTGCTAAAAGCATTTGCCTGAAATTGTTCTTAACTCTAGGAGAGAATACAGAGACCTATAAAGCAATTTCTTTGTTCCTCAGCCATAACTTAGCATCTGCTTTCAGCACAACTGCTTTCTGACAATGAGGTGGTCTTCTGAAGCTGTTGCAGGAGACTTTGAACCCAGGCTATCTGCCACTTTCGCTACCTGTAAGTTGCAGATATTGTTAGCCAAAGCTGGAGAATTGAGAAGCTGCCTATGCATCACTTGATTCATAGGCCTACATCTAACAGGTATCAGACTAATTGTCCCTACGATAATGGTGCTCAGGGGACACCATTTGAATGAAATGCTGTATTATGGAAAAACTTAAACTACTTGGTGTGTATGTGTTGGGGGTGGGGTGGGATGGGACGGAAGCTTCTCTGTAATGCTAATGACAATATTCTAAGCTTTCCTTATCCTAAAAGTTAAATCTCATCAGACAAAGCTTTAATACCTTTTGCACTTCTGTTTTGAGCTTGTAACTGGAAAAGCACATCTTGCACTGTTCAGTCTCTCTGGTCACTTTAACAGCCTCAGAGTTGTGTACAGTGAATTTCTTTTCTCCCATCTGTATATTTTTGGAACCCAATACAAATACCATTGTCCTTAGTTTTGATTTTAATGTACTAAACTATGTAGCTTTATCATTTGACTTATGTTTCCGTTTTTTTTATCAGCTGCTGATTTGGGTTTAGGTAGTACTGAATTTATCCTTTGTACGGCACTGAAAATGCAAATCCTGCATTTATAGCTGTTCAAAATCATGATACCTTTACCATCGATGTTAACGTGCAAGTAACTCTTAGATTTTGTATGGCTGTCAGCATAACATAGTGATTGTGTTTAAATTGCCAAACAAATCAGAAATTGTCCGGTCAAATGTAACATAATTGTGGGAAAACTGAAACTTCAGCTAGAATTTTTACTTCTAAAACATACTAGCTCATATCAGAAGTAACACTGCAAATGCCTAATTTTTGGCAGACGTTTAATTTTCAAATAAACTTGGGTAGTTTGAGTCTTTTTTTGAAAGAAATGTTTCTTAAGAAAAGCACCGAGGAAGTGATAACAGGTTATCTTGGGGAAAGGTTAAATGCTAAAGGAGCACTATTATTGGTCTTCCATGGCTCAGAATTTTTTACTGTTGAAGATCATTATTGAGATAGATATCTTCTCTTCAGTTTAAAAATACTGGCTTATATGTTATCTTCTAAAAATAATTTCGAATCAAAGGATCAGCATAAGAGTTATTATTGCTGTGTATACTTTAATACAAAGTCATTTAATGTTATTAAATTCATAACGGCATAAATGTCATAAATTAGTTTTGTCATTCATGATGACAAATCCATATAATGGTCTATTTAGCAGATATTTGTGGTTAAATACTTGTAAACAAGTATAAACCTGTGAAAAGGTTTTCTGTAAAGGTTTATTCATACATCTCTTAATATCTTTCACTTTAGTTTCTTTATTCATTTGTAGAAGATGTAAACAATTTTTTCCCCCCTTCACAATATACAAAAAGTTTGAGGTTTTTTGAGAGCACTATTTGTATGTTGGTGAATCTCTAGCTCTGTGTAAACTGAGCTGGAAAGAACAACACCCTATTGTTACATGAAACATTCTCTGTGGACTGTGCCAACTTGAAACCTTCAGCTCAAGGAATTATGATGTGCTGAAAGTTTGCAGGTGCATCCTGATCCTCTCATGCTAGCAGGTATAGTAAAATTGAACAAGGCCCACCAAGCTTAAGGGATAGTTACAAGCAGGCTTTGAGAAATGACAGAACAAAAGTATGCAGCTCTTGGTTTCACTTCTGGGGGAGGGAGACATCAATGTCAGACTGGAATATACAGCAGTGGTATGAATGGAATATAGAAAACAGAATGAACTAATATTTTAGAGAAAATAGCTGGAACATTAAATTCTGACACCATAATGTTCTTTATGAAATGATGCATTTTGCCATATATAAACAAGTCGATACATAGCCTGAAGTAAAACTAAATGCCTTTGGATTATAAATTTCTCTGCAAGCTTGCATGAGTTGGTACATCAGCCTCAAAAAGTAGAGTGTTAGTAGCAATGGGTGATTGTGTAATCTAAGCAAGGGAGACCCTCAAACTAGTGAGACTAAGATGTAGTTTACAAAGTTAAATGAAAAATCTTTTCATTTGCAGCCAGCATTCAGTTTTAGTACTTGTAGCAATGGCTGAAACTGAACAGCTCGGGGTTGAAAGAGAAAGCAATACTCTCTGTTAGTTTCTTAAAATAACTGAAACCTACCATGGTTCGCTTTCCTTCTTTCCAAGCTTTCTTTCTAGAAGCAGCGCCTTGCTTTGTAAATTGCTTTTTGTTTCTTAGTAGGGTTGGGGATTTTTTTTACAAAGTTGTGTAGCTAGTGAATATGGTGAAAATGGTATCAGAAAATACCACAATGGTACTTTTTTTGAGGGAAAAGCTGTTTGCAGCCAGGTCTTGCTCTCCAGATTGAACAACTTCTATGTAAATGCGGTACGCAAGTACCTTCTAAAAAAGGGCTAATTGATCTAATAGGTGGAAGCCCTGAAGGAAGAAAGAATACCTGCTTAAAAACATAAAATTCTCAGATTAATGAATAGATAGAAACAAATTTTAACTTTTTCAATCCCTGTCACTGTCTCAGAAAAGCACATGAAGTTAATCCCAATAGCTCATTAGTGTTACAAGGATGATTTAACATAATTTCTTAACGTAAAAGGTAAGACTGTATGAACAGAAGATTAGTTGCGCTTACTGAGATCTAACAGTTAATTGTGGGAAACAGTAAAGATTGCCAAAGGAATTTTCAGCATCAGAGCCTCTTGAAAATAGGATGACATAGGCTGTAGTTAAATGTGTCTTCAGACAGGAAAAGATTTCTTGGTGTTCCTGATGGTTTTAAGAAAGTAACTGGCAAATTACAGTGATAGATCATTACTCCGTTCATACGTAAATTCAGTTTGGAGTATTTTATAGCAGCATGTCTGCTAGTTGTGAACTGATCCAGTACTTTACAGTTCCATTCCTGTGCTATTTTGCACCATACCTGGACCAGCTCACTTTGTTGTGTGCTCTCCATACTTGCTGAAACGCACTTACCGGATCTCACCTTTCTAGTTGGATGCAGATGTGCTGCCAGCTGTGGTTTACATGTAACTGAATGCTCCAGGATTTTTGTTAGAGCTTTGTGCCAGTTGAAGACATGCTAGGTACTGGTTCTCCTTGTCTTCAGAAGAAAAATTTTAGCTACAAAACCTTCAGTTTGCTGAAGACCTACTAAATCTGCGTTTGTTATATGTACTACCTAAACCAGAAAGACTTGGTGACTTAAATAGGAAAACCACTTTGCACCCCAGAACACTTGGACAATTAAATTTTCCAAAACTTTCCTATTTAGTATTTTTTGTAGTTGTTTTAGCCTTGTTTGGTTGCTACGGAATGTTTATAAATCTGAGATCTTATATTTAATTACCCTGCTGAAACTTTTGACTATTTACAAACCTATATACATTTGCAGTACTGCAAACCTGCCTCTGTGTACTGAGCTCAATCCTGTCTCTCCTCCAGTGCTCATTTAGGCTGCTGCAACCTTTCTTATCAGGAGAAACAATCGTTCTTTTGGCATGATCCTTCCCATGGATGAGAAGGTCTTTAGCACAATGATGGATAGCAGTGCTAATATTTGAACTACAACAAGAAGGGCATGTTCTCAGAAATATTACGTACAGTGTTTAGAGTGTAGTTGAGTGAAATACTTGTGATCTTGGCAGTTTTACAGTCAGCTTCTGCACTGGTAACTCAAAAGGACTTCCTGGTTTGTTGTGAAGTGGACACTGAGTGAAAAGTAAACTGGAACACCTCTTGCATGGACAAAACACCTTGATGAAAGCTAAACATCCGTTTTACCTGTTATGCTGCACCAGTCCTCAAAAGTCTAGAAAATTCAGATTGTGTGACTGAGGAGGGAAAAGCTGTGAATAAACTTTTCCATCTCTCCCTGTATTTGTTCCCTTTTCCACTTCTAATTCACATCCTAATATGCACGGATTGAAAATGCAAGTGAACAAAAATATTCATGAAGTTTTGTGTTTGACAGATCCTGTGTTTGTCTGTTACTTTAGATTGTAATATTTTCAAGTAGGGATTGTATTTCCTTTACAGAGGCACATGGGGGTTTTAGGAGCTAGTACTTATTAGCCTTTTTTATTATTACTAATACATTTTAAGTGATGCATCATAAACCTTGGAATAGGTACCTTAATAGATAAGGTACAATTTACTTTGTGATAACTTCCTCTGTTGCTTTTATCACTGTTATTGATTTAGATTATTTTAATTTGAGTGGATTTATGAACAATTAAAATTCCAAGCAAGTATCATTCAGCTTTTACATAATGTGATCTTTGCACTACCCATAGTCAATATTAGATGAGAAATAGATGCAAGGGCAGATTAAAGGGAGTTTAATTCTTGCAGAGGAGTTCGGCGAAGAAGTTCTTAAAATATATCACCCTAGAAAGTGAGGAGAACCGAGACCTCAGATACCTAATGTGAATGTTGGGGTTCTTCTATGCAGGGACAGGTGATTGACTTAATTATCCTTGTGAGTCCCTTCCAACTCAGTTCATTCTGTGATTCCGTAGTCGTTACAACCACGCGCCTCTTACCTTTGGAAAAGTGTTTTTTTTTAAGGAGCCGTTGTAAGATGTTATTTCTGTTTCCAGACTGAAGAACACGAGTAGGAGGGGGCCGCCCGGCCGTCTGCGGTGGCTTCTGGGCAGGGTGTCCAACAACAGAGACGGCCAGGAGCCTCACGGGTAGCTGAACCGGTACCAAGAGCATTAAAGGCGCAGGGGGCGCGGCGGGGTAGGCTGCCCCCCCACCCAGCTCTTCCTCGGTGCCGCCGTGAACAATGTGGGAGCGCCGGGCTCCCCTCTCCGGAGGCCAGGCCGGCCTCACCAGGCCACAGTTTTCTCTTCCTCCTTAAAGGCGCCCGCAGCGCCTGGCTGGGAGGCTCGCTCGGCTCCCCCGAGGCGTCTCCTCCCGCCCGCACCACAGCCCCCTGACACTGAAAATGCCGGCAAATAAACTCTCTGAGACTTGTTTTTGAGCTTTAGAAAGCAGCAGCCTTTATTTCAGCGCTGGACGCGTGAGGGAATGATTTCCACCAACCAGGCGTGACGAGACAAGAGCTGGGGACAGAGTGTATTTCCCACTTACGTGCATGTGTATAGATTTTCCCAGAGATCTCATGCATATTCTAAGGACTAATTTTGTTATGAACTTCATAACGGCCAAATCTCTGCTAATTGGAGCTTTTTCGCATTTTAGGCAAGGGAAAGGCTGCAGAGGTGATTATAGAAGGAAACATATCTGTTCAGCACGGATTATACTTAATGCAAGATGTTATCATTTTTCAGAGCATTGCCTGGAAAAACACCTTAAAAAAAAACATGCTATAGAAAACATGCTACCAGAGGGACATTCTGTCCGACTTTCAAAGTATACTGTTATTTAGGTGAAACTTTACTTCATCTTAAACCAAAATATTTCATTTCTGTAGTATTAACTACTTCTTGTTTCACCTCGGGGGAACCCAAGGACACGCAGGGTGCTGTCACTGTCGCAAGCCCTGTGGGGACCCCCGGATGGCGCTGCCGCCACGCGGCGGCGGGCGAGAAGGATTCCATTCCCGCCGCCTCCAGCGGGAAGGGCGCAGGCCGCGGGCCAGAGCGGTGGGGCCACGTCCTTCCGAACACACACGCGAGTTCCCCCCAGCGGAAGCGGGGCTGGGCCCGGCCCGAGCCCGCCCGACGGAGGCGGCGGGACCGGGTCCCACGGCCACCCGGGCCCCTCAGGCTGTGGGTTCGCTCACGCCTCGCCCTGCCCCGCCCCGCCCAGCCCTGCCGTCACGATGGGGGCGGGGAGTAACAGCCCC